>OX419713.1:7936333-8416333 GCA_948474745.1 Oligia latruncula | reverse complement strand
TAAAAAACCTCTTTAAAACATTTTTATCTCAAAATTTACAGCAAAAACTACGTTTCTTATAATTTTAACAGACACTTACCTGCCTTACCTGCACTCCGGCGCGCGCCCCGCGAGCTCGAGTCCCGTTTGGCGGTGTTATTCCAAATTTCTTCATACTTTTTGGTCGTAAAACACGTATTTTCAGCTTTTTTCAAAATTTTAGTTCAGCGTAAATTCCAAAAACCTCATAGTTTGCTGGCCCGCGCCGAGACACGTCTTTTGACACCTCGCACGCCCGCCTAGCTCACATAGAAGTTCAAAAATTTTTTGGCATTAGGTTTTTCACTATAAGACAAAATCTACCTAAGGGATAGTACAAAATACACATACCTCAATAACTTTGCATCCCGGTGACGCATTTACAAGCTGTTTTCAGCAAAACTAATCGTTTTTAGGCTCCGTCCGACTATCCCGCACGTAAAAACTGACAAATCCGCGAAAAACATTTCCCGGTTATTGACTTAGAAAAATTTCAGTAAAAAACCTCTTTAAAACATTTTTATCTCAAAATTTACAGCAAAAACTACGTTTCTTATAATTTTAACAGACACTTACCTGCCTTACCTGCACTCCGGCGCGCGCCCCGCGAGCTCGAGTCCCGTTTGGCGGTGTTATTCCAAATTTCTTCATACTTTTTGGTCGTAAAACACGTATTTTCAGCTTTTTTCAAAATTTTAGTTCAGCGTAAATTCCAAAAACCTCATAGTTTGCTGGCCCGCGCCGAGACACGTCTTTTGACACCTCGCACGCCCGCCTAGCTCACATAGAAGTTCAAAAATTTTTTGGCATTAGGTTTTTCACTATAAGACAAAATCTACATAAGGGATAGTACAAAATACACATACCTCAATAACTTTGCATCCCGGTGACGCATTTACAAGCTGTTTTCAGCAAAACTAATCGTTTTTAGGCTCCGTCCGACTATCCCGCACGTAAAAACTGACAAATCCGCGAAAAACATTTCCCGGTTATTGACTTAGAAAAATTTCAGTAAAAAACCTCTTTAAAACATTTTTATCTCAAAATTTACAGCAAAAACTACGTTTCTTATAATTTTAACAGACACTTACCTGCCTTACCTGCACTCCGGCGCGCGCCCCGCGAGCTCGAGTCCCGTTTGGCGGTGTTATTCCAAATTTCTTCATACTTTTTGGTCGTAAAACACGTATTTTCAGCTTTTTTCAAAATTTTAGTTCAGCGTAAATTCCAAAAACCTCATAGTTTGCTGGCCCGCGCCGAGACACGTCTTTTGACACCTCGCACGCCCGCCTAGCTCACATAGAAGTTCAAAAATTTTTTGGCATTAGGTTTTTCACTATAAGACAAAATCTACCTAAGGGATAGTACAAAATACACATACCTCAATAACTTTGCATCCCGGTGACGCATTTACAAGCTGTTTTCAGCAAAACTAATCGTTTTTAGGCTCCGTCCGACTATCCCGCACGTAAAAACTGACAAATCCGCGAAAAACATTTCCCGGTTATTGACTTAGAAAAATTTCAGTAAAAAACCTCTTTAAAACATTTTTATCTCAAAATTTACAGCAAAAACTACGTTTCTTATAATTTTAACAGACACTTACCTGCCTTACCTGCACTCCGGCGCGCGCCCCGCGAGCTCGAGTCCCGTTTGGCGGTGTTATTCCAAATTTCTTCATACTTTTTGGTCGTAAAACACGTATTTTCAGCTTTTTTCAAAATTTTAGTTCAGCGTAAATTCCAAAAACCTCATAGTTTGCTGGCCCGCGCCGAGACACGTCTTTTGACACCTCGCACGCCCGCCTAGCTCACATAGAAGTTCAAAAATTTTTTGGCATTAGGTTTTTCACTATAAGACAAAATCTACCTAAGGGATAGTACAAAATACACATACCTCAATAACTTTGCATCCCGGTGACGCATTTACAAGCTGTTTTCAGCAAAACTAATCGTTTTTAGGCTCCGTCCGACTATCCCGCACGTAAAAACTGACAAATCCGCGAAAAACATTTCCCGGTTATTGACTTAGAAAAATTTCAGTAAAAAACCTCTTTAAAACATTTTTATCTCAAAATTTACAGCAAAAACTACGTTTCTTATAATTTTAACAGACACTTACCTGCCTTACCTGCACTCCGGCGCGCGCCCCGCGAGCTCGAGTCCCGTTTGGCGGTGTTATTCCAAATTTCTTCATACTTTTTGGTCGTAAAACACGTATTTTCAGCTTTTTTCAAAATTTTAGTTCAGCGTAAATTCCAAAAACCTCATAGTTTGCTGGCCCGCGCCGAGACACGTCTTTTGACACCTCGCACGCCCGCCTAGCTCACATAGAAGTTCAAAAATTTTTTGGCATTAGGTTTTTCACTATAAGACAAAATCTACCTAAGGGATAGTACAAAATACACATACCTCAATAACTTTGCATCCCGGTGACGCATTTACAAGCTGTTTTCAGCAAAACTAATCGTTTTTAGGCTCCGTCCGACTATCCCGCACGTAAAAACTGACAAATCCGCGAAAAACATTTCCCGGTTATTGACTTAGAAAAATTTCAGTAAAAAACCTCTTTAAAACATTTTTATCTCAAAATTTACAGCAAAAACTACGTTTCTTATAATTTTAACAGACACTTACCTGCCTTACCTGCACTCCGGCGCGCGCCCCGCGAGCTCGAGTCCCGTTTGGCGGTGTTATTCCAAATTTCTTCATACTTTTTGGTCGTAAAACACGTATTTTCAGCTTTTTTCAAAATTTTAGTTCAGCGTAAATTCCAAAAACCTCATAGTTTGCTGGCCCGCGCCGAGACACGTCTTTTGACACCTCGCACGCCCGCCTAGCTCACATAGAAGTTCAAAAATTTTTTGGCATTAGGTTTTTCACTATAAGACAAAATCTACCTAAGGGATAGTACAAAATACATACCTCAATAACTTTGCATCCCGGTGACGCATTTACAAGCTGTTTTCAGCAAAACTAATCGTTTTTAGGTCTCCGTCCGACTATCCCGCACGTAAAAACTGACAAATCCGCGAAAAACATTTCCCGGTTATTGACTTAGAAAAATTTCAGTAAAAAACCTCTTTAAAAACATTTTTATCCTCAAAATTTACAGCAAAAACTACGTTTCTTATAATTTTACAGACACTTACCTGCCTTACCTGCACTCCGGCGCGCGCCCCGCGAGCTCGAGTCCCGTTTGGCGGTGTTATTCCAAAATTCTTCATACTTTTTGGTCGTAAAACACGTATTTTCAGCTTTTTTCAAAATTTTAGTTCAGCGTAAATTCCAAAAACCTCATAGTTTGCTGGCCCGCGCCGAGACACGTCTTTTGACACCTCGCACGCCCGCCTAGCTCACATAGAAGTTCAAAAATTTTTTGGCATTAGGTTTTTCACTATAAGACAAAATCTACCTAAGGGATAGTACAAAATACACATACCTCAATAACTTTGCATCCCGGTGACGCATTTACAAGCTGTTTTCAGCAAAACTAATCGTTTTTAGGCTCCGTCCGACTATCCCGCACGTAAAAACTGACAAATCCGCGAAAAACATTTCCCGGTTATTGACTTAGAAAATTTCAGTAAAAAACCCTCTTTAAAACATTTTATCTCAAAATTTACAGCAAAAACTACGTTTCTTATAATTTTAACAGACACTTACCTGCCTTACCTGCACTCCGGCGCGCGCCCCGCGAGCTCGAGTCCCGTTTGGCGGTGTTATTCCAAATTTCTTCATACTTTTTGGTCGTAAAACACGTATTTTCAGCTTTTTTCAAAATTTTAGTTCAGCGTAAATTCCAAAAACCTCATAGTTTGCTTGGCCCGCGCCGAGACACGTCTTTTGACACCTCGCACGCCCGCCTAGCTCACATAGAAGTTCAAAAATTTTTTGGCATTAGGTTTTTCACTATAAGACAAAATCTACCTAAGGGATAGTACAAAAATACACATACCTCAATACTTTGCATCCCGGTGACGCATTTACAAGCTGTTTTCAGCAAAACTAATCGTTTTTAGGCTCCGTCCGACTATCCCGCACGTAAAAACTGACAAATCCGCGAAAAACATTTCCCGGTTATTGACTTAGAAAAATTTCAGTAAAAACCTCTTTAAAACATTTTTATCTCAAAATTTACAGCAAAAACTACGTTTCTTATAATTTTAACAGACACTTACCTGCCTTACCTGCACTCCGGCGCGCGCCCCGCGAGCTCGAGTCCCGTTTGGCGGTGTTATTCCAAATTTCTTCATACTTTTTGGTCGTAAAACACGTATTTTCAGCTTTTTTCAAAATTTTAGTTCAGCGTAAATTCCAAAAACCTCATAGTTTGCTGGCCCGCGCCGAGACACGTCTTTTGACACCTCGCACGCCCGCCTAGCTCACATAGAAAGTTCAAAAATTTTTTGGCATTAGGTTTTTCACTTATAAGACAAAATCTACCTAAGGGATAGTACAAAATACACATACCTCAATAACTTTGCATCCCGGTGACGCATTTACAAGCTGTTTTCAGCAAAACTAATCGTTTTTAGGCTCCGTCCGACTATCCCGCACGTAAAAACTGACAAATCCGCGAAAAACATTTCCCGGTTATTGACTTAGAAAAAATTTCAGTAAAAAACCTCTTTAAAACATTTTTATCTCAAAATTTACAGCAAAAACTACGTTTCTTATAATTTTAACAGACACTTACCTGCCTTACCTGCACTCCGGCGCGCGCCCCGCGAGCTCGAGTCCCGTTTGGCGGTGTTATTCCAAATTTCTTCATACTTTTTGGTCGTAAAACACGTATTTTCAGCTTTTTTCAAAATTTTAGTTCAGCGTAAATTCCAAAAACCTCATAGTTTGCTGGCCCGCGCCGAGACACGTCTTTTGACACCTCGCACGCCCGCCTAGCTCACATAGAAGGTCAAAAATTTTTTTGGCATTAGGTTTTTCACTATAAGACAAAATCTACCTAAGGGATAGTACAAAATACACATACCTCAATAACTTTGCATCCCGGTGACGCATTTACAAGCTGTTTTCAGCAAAACTAATCGTTTTAGGCTCCGTCCGACTATCCCGCACGTAAAAACTGACAAATCCGCGAAAAACATTTCCCGGTTATTGACTTAGAAAAATTTCAGTAAAAAACCTCTTTAAAACATTTTTATCTCAAAATTTACAGCAAAAACTACGTTTCTTATAATTTTAACAGACACTTACCTGCCTTACCTGCACTCCGGCGCGCGCCCCGCGAGCTCGAGTCCCGTTTGGCGGTGTTATTCCAAATTTCTTCATACTTTTTGTCGTAAAACACGTATTTTCAGCTTTTTTCAAAATTTTAGTTCAGCGTAAATTCCAAAAACCTCATAGTTTGCTGGCCCGCGCCGAGACACGTCTTTTGACACCTCGCACGCCCGCCTAGCTCACATAGAAGTTCAAAAATTTTTTGGCATTAGGTTTTTCACTATAGACAAAATCTACCTAAGGGATAGTACAAAATACACATACCTCAATAACTTTGCATCCCGGTGACGCATTTACAAGCTGTTTCAGCAAAACTAATCGTTTTTAGGCTCCGTCCGACTATCCCGCACGTAAAAAACTGACAAATCCGCGAAAAACATTTCCCGGTTATTGACTTAGAAAAATTTCAGTAAAAAACCTCTTTAAAACATTTTTATCTCAAAATTTACAGCAAAAACTACGTTTCTTATAATTTTAACAGACACTTACCTGCCTTACCTGCACTCCGGCGCGCGCCCCGCGAGCTCGAGTCCCGTTTGGCGGTGTTATTCCAAATTTCTTCATACTTTTTGGTCGTAAAACACGTATTTTCAGCTTTTTTCAAATTTTAGTTCAGCGTAAATTCCAAAAACCTCATAGTTTGCTGGCCCGCGCCGAGACACGTCTTTTGACACCTCGCACGCCCGCCTAGCTCACATAGAAGTTCAAAAATTTTTTGGCATTAGGTTTTTCACTATAAGACAAAATCTACCTAAGGGATAGTACAAAATACACATACCTCAATAACTTTGCATCCCGGTGACGCATTTACAAGCTGTTTTCAGCAAAACTAATCGTTTTTAGGCTCCGTCCGACTATCCCGCACGTAAAAACTGACAAATCCGCGAAAAACATTTCCCGGTTATTGACTTAGAAAAATTTCAGTAAAAAACCTCTTTAAAACATTTTTATCTCAAAATTTACAGCAAAAACTACGTTTCTTATAATTTTAACAGACACTTACCTGCCTTACCTGCACTCCGGCGCGCGCCCCGCGAGCTCGAGTCCCGTTTGCGGTGTTATTCCAAATTTCTTCATACTTTTTGGTCGTAAAACACGTATTTTCAGCTTTTTTCAAAATTTTTAGTTCAGCGTAAATTCCAAAAACCTCATAGTTTGCTGGCCCGCGCCGAGACACGTCTTTTGACACCTCGCACGCCCGCCTAGCTCACATAGAAGTTCAAAAATTTTTTTGGCATTAGGTTTTTCACTATAAGACAAAATCTACCTAAGGGATAGTACAAAATACACATACCTCAATAACTTTGCATCCCGGTGACGCATTTACAAGCTGTTTTCAGCAAAACTAATCGTTTTTAGGCTCCGTCCGACTATCCCGCACGTAAAAACTGACAAATCCGCGAAAAACATTTCCCGGTTATTGACTTAGAAAAATTTCAGTAAAAAACCTCTTTAAAACATTTTTATCTCAAAATTTACAGCAAAAACTACGTTTCTTATAATTTTAACAGACACTTACCTGCCTTACCTGCACTCCGGCGCGCGCCCCGCGAGCTCGAGTCCCGTTTGGCGGTGTTATTCCAAATTTCTTCATACTTTTTGGTCGTAAAACACGTATTTTCAGCTTTTTTCAAAATTTTAGTTCAGCGTAAATTCCAAAAACCTCATAGTTTGCTGGCCCGCGCCGAGACACGTCTTTTGACACCTCGCACGCCCGCCTAGCTCACATAGAAGTTCAAAAATTTTTTGGCATTAGGTTTTTCACTATAAGACAAAATCTACCTAAGGGATAGTACAAAATACACATACCTCAATAACTTTGCATCCCGGTGACGCATTTACAAGCTGTTTTCAGCAAAACTAATCGTTTTTAGGCTCCGTCCGACTATCCCGCACGTAAAAACTGACAAATCCGCGAAAAACATTTCCCGGTTATTGACTTAGAAAAATTTCAGTAAAAAACCTCTTTAAAACATTTTTATCTCAAAATTTACAGCAAAAACTACGTTTCTTATAATTTTAACAGACACTTACCTGCCTTACCTGCACTCCGGCGCGCGCCCCGCGAGCTCGAGTCCCGTTTGGCGGTGTTATTCCAAATTTCTTCATACTTTTTGGTCGTAAAACACGTATTTTCAGCTTTTTTCAAAATTTTAGTTCAGCGTAAATTCCAAAAACCTCATAGTTTGCTGGCCCGCGCCGAGACACGTCTTTTGACACCTCGCACGCCCGCCTAGCTCACATAGAAGTTCAAAAATTTTTTGGCATTAGGTTTTTCACTATAAGACAAAATCTACCTAAGGGATAGTACAAAATACACATACCTCAATAACTTTGCATCCCGGTGACGCATTTACAAGCTGTTTTCAGCAAAACTAATCGTTTTTAGGCTCCGTCCGACTATCCCGCACGTAAAAACTGACAAATCCGCGAAAAACATTTCCCGGTTATTGACTTAGAAAAATTTCAGTAAAAAACCTCTTTAAAACATTTTTATCTCAAAATTTACAGCAAAAACTACGTTTCTTATAATTTTAACAGACACTTACCTGCCTTACCTGCACTCCGGCGCGCGCCCCGCGAGCTCGAGTCCCGTTTGGCGGTGTTATTCCAAATTTCTTCATACTTTTTGGTCGTAAAACACGTATTTTCAGCTTTTTTCAAAATTTTAGTTCAGCGTAAATTCCAAAAACCTCATAGTTTGCTGGCCCGCGCCGAGACACGTCTTTTGACACCTCGCACGCCCGCCTAGCTCACATAGAAGTTCAAAAATTTTTTGGCATTAGGTTTTTCACTATAAGACAAAATCTACCTAAGGGATAGTACAAAATACACATACCTCAATAACTTTGCATCCCGGTGACGCATTTACAAGCTGTTTTCAGCAAAACTAATCGTTTTTAGGCTCCGTCCGACTATCCCGCACGTAAAAACTGACAAATCCGCGAAAAACATTTCCCGGTTATTGACTTAGAAAAATTTCAGTAAAAAACCTCTTTAAAACATTTTTATCTCAAAATTTACAGCAAAAACTACGTTTCTTATAATTTTAACAGACACTTACCTGCCTTACCTGCACTCCGGCGCGCGCCCCGCGAGCTCGAGTCCCGTTTGGCGGTGTTATTCCAAATTTCTTCATACTTTTTGGTCGTAAAACACGTATTTTCAGCTTTTTTCAAAATTTTAGTTCAGCGTAAATTCCAAAAACCTCATAGTTTGCTGGCCCGCGCCGAGACACGTCTTTTGACACCTCGCACGCCCGCCTAGCTCACATAGAAGTTCAAAAATTTTTTGGCATTAGGTTTTTCACTATAAGACAAAATCTACCTAAGGGATAGTACAAAATACACATACCTCAATAACTTTGCATCCCGGTGACGCATTTACAAGCTGTTTTCAGCAAAACTAATCGTTTTTAGGCTCCGTCCGACTATCCCGCACGTAAAAACTGACAAATCCGCGAAAAACATTTCCCGGTTATTGACTTAGAAAAATTTCAGTAAAAAACCTCTTTAAAACATTTTTATCTCAAAATTTACAGCAAAAACTACGTTTCTTATAATTTTAACAGACACTTACCTGCCTTACCTGCACTCCGGCGCGCGCCCCGCGAGCTCGAGTCCCGTTTGGCGGTGTTATTCCAAATTTCTTCATACTTTTTGGTCGTAAAACACGTATTTTCAGCTTTTTTCAAAATTTTAGTTCAGCGTAAATTCCAAAAACCTCATAGTTTGCTGGCCCGCGCCGAGACACGTCTTTTGACACCTCGCACGCCCGCCTAGCTCACATAGAAGTTCAAAAATTTTTTGGCATTAGGTTTTTCACTATAAGACAAAATCTACCTAAGGGATAGTACAAAATACACATACCTCAATAACTTTGCATCCCGGTGACGCATTTACAAGCTGTTTTCAGCAAAACTAATCATTTTTAGGCTCCGTCCGACTATCCCGCACGTAAAAACTGACAAATCCGCGAAAAACATTTCCCGGTTATTGACTTAGAAAAATTTCAGTAAAAAACCTCTTTAAAACATTTTTATCTCAAAATTTACAGCAAAAACTACGTTTCTTATAATTTTAACAGACACTTACCTGCCTTACCTGCACTCCGGCGCGCGCCCCGCGAGCTCGAGTCCCGTTTGGCGGTGTTATTCCAAATTTCTTCATACTTTTTGGTCGTAAAACACGTATTTTCAGCTTTTTTCAAAATTTTAGTTCAGCGTAAATTCCAAAAACCTCATAGTTTGCTGGCCCGCGCCGAGACACGTCTTTTGACACCTCGCACGCCCGCCTAGCTCACATAGAAGTTCAAAAATTTTTTGGCATTAGGTTTTTCACTATAAGACAAAATCTACCTAAGGGATAGTACAAAATACACATACCTCAATAACTTTGCATCCCGGTGACGCATTTACAAGCTGTTTTCAGCAAAACTAATCGTTTTTAGGCTCCGTCCGACTATCCCGCACGTAAAAACTGACAAATCCGCGAAAAACATTTCCCGGTTATTGACTTAGAAAAATTTCAGTAAAAAACCTCTTTAAAACATTTTTATCTCAAAATTTACAGCAAAAACTACGTTTCTTATAATTTTAACAGACACTTACCTGCCTTACCTGCACTCCGGCGCGCGCCCCGCGAGCTCGAGTCCCGTTTGGCGGTGTTATTCAAATTTCTTCATACTTTTTGGTCGTAAAACACGTATTTTCAGCTTTTTTTCAAATTTTAGTTCAGCGTAAATTCCAAAAACCTCATAGTTTGCTGGCCCGCGCCGAGACACGTCTTTTGACACCTCGCACGCCCGCCTAGCTCACATAGAAGTTCAAAAATTTTTTGGCATTAGGTTTTTCACTATAAGACAAAATCTACCTAAGGGATAGTACAAAATACACATACCTCAATAACTTTGCATCCCGGTGACGCATTTACAAGCTGTTTTCAGCAAAACTAATCGTTTTTAGGCTCCGTCCGACTATCCCGCACGTAAAAACTGACAAATCCGCGAAAAACATTTCCCGGTTATTGACTTAGAAAAATTTCAGTAAAAAACCTCTTTAAAACATTTTTATCTCAAAATTTACAGCAAAAACTACGTTTCTTATAATTTTAACAGACACTTACCTGCCTTACCTGCACTCCGGCGCGCGCCCCGCGAGCTCGAGTCCCGTTTGGCGGTGTTATTCCAAATTTCTTCATACTTTTTGGTCGTAAAACACGTATTTTCAGCTTTTTTCAAAATTTTAGTTCAGCGTAAATTCCAAAAACCTCATAGTTTGCTGGCCCGCGCCGAGACACGTCTTTTGACACCTCGCACGCCCGCCTAGCTCACATAGAAGTTCAAAAATTTTTTGGCATTAGGTTTTTCACTATAAGACAAAATCTACCTAAGGGATAGTACAAAATACACATACCTCAATAACTTTGCATCCCGGTGACGCATTTACAAGCTGTTTTCAGCAAAACTAATCATTTTTAGGCTCCGTCCGACTATCCCGCACGTAAAAACTGACAAATCCGCGAAAAACATTTCCCGGTTATTGACTTAGAAAAATTTCAGTAAAAAACCTCTTTAAAACATTTTTATCTCAAAATTTACAGCAAAAACTACGTTTCTTATAATTTTAACAGACACTTACCTGCCTTACCTGCACTCCGGCGCGCGCCCCGCGAGCTCGAGTCCCGTTTGGCGGTGTTATTCCAAATTTCTTCATACTTTTTGGTCGTAAAACACGTATTTTCAGCTTTTTTCAAAATTTTAGTTCAGCGTAAATTCCAAAAACCTCATAGTTTGCTGGCCCGCGCCGAGACACGTCTTTTGACACCTCGCACGCCCGCCTAGCTCACATAGAAGTTCAAAAATTTGCCCTCCCACCCACCCATTCGTGTCTGGGCAGGTAAACTTTACATTTTTGACAAAAAATTAGTTTCTGCTTTTTTGTTCTTCCGGTTACAGTAGTAACTCTTATAACACGACGCTGGGAAAAGGAACTATTTCCGGGACCATTAACGCCTCTGAAGGCAGTTATTGACATATATTTTAATAAACTGACCGAGTCCTAGCTCAGAGGGCTCGTATTATTCTTGTATTTTTGTGTTTTAATTCTCTTGCTGATCCCCCCTTTACAGGGACACAGAAGAGTTAGTGCCAGTGACCTCTGGATGAACCTCACCTTCACAAAAGCCACCATGTTCCACACGCCGGCTAAGAAAACCGCGAGCTCGCTCATCTTCGGGGGCTCGCCGCAGTCTGCAGAGACAGCGGGATCCTCGCAGTCCAGCGTGAGACGCAGCATTGGGGAATGGGAGGCCGGGAATATTGAGCCCAAGGCAAAGTCCCCGGCTAACCCGAAACCTGCTGTGACTCCGCCACCGGCACAAAAAATCCCAGGCTCTCTGGGGACGCGGCGGGCCTCCGCAGATGCCGCGGGACCCAGCAACAAGCCCGAGTTGAAGTACCCGAGCCTGACGGCAGAGGCGAGAGCTTGCCTAAGTCGAGCTAAACTGCACCTGGGCAACTCTCGCAATTTAAAAACTGAAATTAAAACGGAGGTTTTGGGGGCCATCACTCGGCTCTACGAGATTGTAAAGGAGTCGGAGAAGTCGAGGCCCCCCGTCAGCGCTACCTCTACTCCTACGGTCAGCCAGACCAGCTTGCCCCCCTCAAACGAGGAAACCGGAGTCGGCAAGGATCTCGCGAAAAAGCTGGAGGAAAGCAGCGCTCTCCTGCGAGAAAACCTCAGCAAAATGGAGGCGCTGCGAGATGCCTTGGCGACGAGGGACTTTGTTGGGGAGAGGACATACGCGACTGTGGCTGCTGCGCAAAACAGCCAGACCGGGGCTCAGGCCCTGGGGCGGGCAACGCTGCACTCCGTAGTCGTCTCCTCAACAAAGGAAACGGAAACGGGGGAAGAGGTTTTGGAAAGGGTAAGGAAGGCGGTTGACGCGAAGGAGGGCTGGGTGAAGGTGGAGAGGGTGAGGAAAGCCAAGGACAGGAAGATTATAATGGGGTGTGTGTCAAAGGAGGAGAGGACCAAGGTAAAGGAGAGGATCGAGGCTGCTGGACAGGGCCTCGTCGTCGAGGAAGTGACGAATCGGGACCCGCTTCTGATACTGAGGGACGTTCTTCTTGTCCACAGCGACGAAGAAGTAATGAAAGCCCTCAGGAATCAGAATCGCGAACTCTTCCACGGCCTCGGCGACGAGGACCAAAGGACGGAAATAAAATATCGGAGGAAGACTCGCAACCCCCATCTCAACCACATTGTGCTCAGTGTGTCCCCGATAATCTGGAGGAGGGCCATCGAAGGTGGCAAGCTTCGAATTGACCTCCAGATTGTGCGCGTCGAAGACCAGACGCCACTGGTGCAGTGCACCCGCTGCTTGGGCTACGGGCACAGCAAGCGGTTCTGTAAGAACCCAGCCGATCTGTGCAGCCACTGCGGCGGCCCGCACCTTCGAGCGGACTGCCCAGACAGGCAGACCGGCGAAGCAGCGGTGTGCGTAAACTGCACCAGGGAAAAACAGGGAAACACTGAGCACAATGCCTTCAGCACTGAATGCCCTGTGAGGCGAAAGTGGGATGCCCTCGCTCGAGCCTCGATAGCGTATTGCTAAAGTTGCCGCGGATACCCACCAGTACAAGATGGTCCAGGCCAACCTGCAACGGAGTCAGCTGGCCACCAACGAGCTGTTGCTGGAGGCAGAAAAGCGCAAGCTGGCCGTAGCGCTGCTCCAGGAGCCCTATGTGGGTGGGGTGAGAAGGATGAAGGGCTACCGGGGCGTAAGGGTCTTCCAGAGCTCTGAGGGAGGAGAAGGGACTGTAAAGGCAGCGGTAGCTGTCTTTGACCAAAGCCTGGACGTAATACAGTACCCGCAACTCACCACAAACAACATCGTTGTGGTGGGAGTCCGAACCAGAGCCTGGACGATCACGCTGGTGTCCTTCTACTTCGAGCCCGACAAGCCCATAGGGCCATACCTGGAGCAGCTGAAACGAGTGGAGCAAGTGGTGGGCCCTAGCAGGTTGGTCATCGGAGGGGACGCAAACGCGAAAAGTACTTGGTGGGGTAGCGGCAACGAGGACTCGAGAGGGGAGCAAGTGTGCGGAATGGTATGGGAAATGGGGTTGCAGATTTTAAATACGGGCGACCTCCCAACTTTTGACACCATTAGAGGAGGTATCAGATACAGCAGCCACGTGGATGTAACGGCCTGTTCGGCGGACATGCTGGACCTGGTGGACGGCTGGCGAATCGTGGAGGGACTCACGAGCTCTGACCACAACGGCATTTTTTTCGGCATACACCTCAAGAAATCAACAGGACATAAAATTGAACGAACAACACGAAAATACAACACAAAGGACGCGAATTGGAGACAGTTTCATGAGAAACTGTCTCAAATTATGCTGGCGAAAAACTTAACAGTTACGGAAGTCAATAACATAAACACTATAGTACAACTAGAACACACAATAAACACATACACACAAGCCGTAACTGACACATGCACACACACCTTAAAAACAAAAAAGAAACACGAAACACTCACCTTGCCGTGGTGGTCCGATGAGCTCGCGGGGATGAAGGCGCTGGTCGCCACCAGGAAACGCAGAGTCAGGAACGCAGCGCCGGTCCGAAGAGAGATGGTGGTCAGGCTGTATCTGGAAGAAAAAGGAAGATATGAGGAGGCCGTGAGAAAAGCGATCGAGGAGAGTTGGAGACGGTTTTGCGGAAAGCAGGACAAGGAGGGTGTCTGGGAAGGGATATATAGAGTAATGGGAAGGGTCTCGAAAAGAGAAGAGGATCCGCCGCTGTGGGCAGGAGATGCAATGCTGGATGCGAAGGGTTCGGTGAGGTTGTTGGCCGACACGTTCTACCCTGAGGACCGTGAGGAGGACGACACTTTGGACCACCGCCAAACCCGGCTACTGGCAAAAAGGGTAAACGAGTGGAGTCATGATGAACAACATGACCCACCGTTTACCCAGAGTGAGTTGGACAGGTCCATTGGGTCGTTCAACCCAAGAAAGGCCCCGGGAGCCGACGGCCTCACCGCCGACATCTGCGCTCAGGCCATCTCTTGTAACCCGGAATTCTTCCTGTCACTGCTTAACAAATGCCTGGCACACCACCACTTCCCGAAGTCCTGGAAGGAAGCAACGGTGGTTGTGCTCAGGAAGCCGGGCAAAGACTCGTACACCGTCCCGAAATCCTACAGGCCGATTGGGCTATTGCCTGTACTAGGGAAGGTGTACGAGAGGATGCTGGTTGCTCGTCTCAAGTTTTACTTGCTTCCCAGGTTTAGTACTCGCCAATACGGCTTTATGCCCCAAAAGAGCACCGAAGACTCCCTCTATACTCTCGTGCAGTACATCCGCACACAGCTGGCACAGAAAAAGATCGTGACGCTCGTGTCGCTGGATATAGAGGGAGCCTTCGACAGTGCGTGGTGGCCCGCCATTAAAGTACGATTGGCTGAGGAAAAGTGTCCTGTTAACTTGAGACGGGTAGTCGACAGTTATCTCAGTGACAGGGAGGTCAGCGTGAGATACGCGGGGGAAGAGACCCGAAAGACGACCAGCAAAGGGTGCGTCCAGGGTTCCATAGGTGGTCCTATCTTCTGGAACCTGCTGCTGGACCCACTTTTAAAGCAGCTAGAGGATAGAGGCCACTACTGCCAGGCATTCGCCGACGACGTCGTTATGGTGTTCGTCGGCGAATCGGCACTGGAAATCGAGAGACAGGCCGGTGCCGCTCTCGAACATGTTCGAGCGTGGGGTGTCAGAAATAAGCTCAAATTCGCGCCGCACAAAACCTGTGCGATGGTGCTGACGCGGAGGCTGAAGTACGACACTCCGCGCTTGACCATGGGGGGGATCGACATCGGTATGTCCCAAGATATGAAAATCCTGGGCGTCACCATCGACTGCAAGTTGACCTTCAACAAGCACATAACTATCGCCTGTAAAAAGGCGATAGGAATTTATAAACAGCTGGCTAGAGCTGCCCGGGTGAGCTGGGGTTTAAGCCCGGAAGTTATCCGGGTCATTTATAACGCAGCGGTTGAGCCGACGCTTTTGTACGCCGCGAGTGCGTGGGCGCCAGCCGCAAATAAGCTAGGAGTCATCAAGCAGCTAAATGTGGTCCAAAGAGGGTTCGCACAAAAGTTGTGTAGAGCCTACCGCACAGTCTCCCTAAACTCGGCACTGGTGCTGGCCGGGATACTCCCAATCGACCTGCGCATTCGCGAGGCGGCAGCGCTGTACGAGGCCAGGAGGGGAGTGTCCCAGTCAGTGCTAGGAGACAGGGAGATTGAGCGGATGGCTCCAGCGTTGGAATCCCCGCACCCCGCGGAGCAGACCACACTGCAGTTCGGCAGCCTGATAGACGAGGAACAATACCAGAACCACAGCGATTTCGCTGTGCGTATCTACACAGACGGCAGCAAGATTGAGGGCAGAGTCGGGGCGGCGCTGTCTCTATGGAACAGCGCCACCGAGGTAAAGGCACTCAAACTTGCCCTGCCGTCCTTCTGCACCGTCTATCAGGCGGAGCTTTTGGCCCTACAAAGAGCGGCTGGCGAAGCACTAAAGCGAAAGGAAGATACGTTCGGCATCTTTAGCGACTCCATGGCGGCCCTCCAGTCGGTGGTCAGTGCGAGTTCCCCCCATCCTCTGGCAGTGAAAACAAGGGACACCCTTCGCCGTTGTGAGCTGCAGAACAAGAGGGTGTCCTTGTTCTGGATTAAGGCTCACGCAGGATTGGAGGGAAACGAGCGAGCCGACCAACTCGCAAAGGAAGCCGCCCTGGGGTTGAAGAAGAAGCCGGACTACGACCAGTGCCCTGTTTCATTCGTCAAGCGGCAGATCCGCATGGGGTCGCTTGACGAGTGGAACAGGAGATATAAGTCCGGGGCAACAGCCTCCGGCACAAAATTATTCTTCCCTGACGCGGTCGCGGCGTACAAAGTGATGCGCAAAATAAACCCCACAAGTCTCACCACACAAATTCTCACAGGGCACGGTGGGTTCTCCGCATACTTGAAACGCTTCAAGTGTAAAGAGAACGCATCGTGCGCCTGTGAGCCGGGCAAGGAGGAAACGGTCCTGCATGTGCTGTTGGAGTGCCCGATCACAGGGAAAGCCCGGTACGAGTTCGAGCAAAATCTCGAACAGGAA
Organism: Oligia latruncula; assembly: GCA_948474745.1. Taxonomy (NCBI): domain Eukaryota; kingdom Metazoa; phylum Arthropoda; class Insecta; order Lepidoptera; family Noctuidae; genus Oligia; species Oligia latruncula. The sequence continues at coordinate 8,399,897 of OX419713.1, read as the reverse complement.
TTAAATGTTAATAGTTTACCTAGCTTATTGAACGGAAAAAATAGAGATAAATTTTTAGAGTATTGTAGTAAAATAGTTTCGATAGTAAATAATAGAAATAAGGTAGCATAAGTAAAATAGGATACTTACATATATAATAGTATATACAGTTAAGTACCTAGTACAATAAGATAACATGAAAGGATATATTCTAAAACCAAGAAAAAAAAAAAAAAAAAAAAAAAAAAAAAAAAAAAAAAAATACTAGTTAAGGTAATAAATAGGTATGCATAAGTCTTGTATAAATTTATATGTATTATTGTTTAACGGAATTAAGAATGGTCTGTCGAGTTCTCGATCATGAGTGTCGGAAGAACAAAGAATTCAATCAGAAAGTAGACAACCAGAAAAAGTAAAAAATGGCTCTGATCATGTCAGAGGGTCACTGAGCATGGGCAGGAGTGTGGTTTTAGCCGGTAAGAGTCCGGCACTACCCAGACTGCATCACCAGTGGGACAGTCTGGGTGTCCATGAGGATTTCCCACTCCTGCCAAAACAAAAAAAAAAAAAAAAAAAAAAAAAAAAAAACCTGAGCGAACCTAACCTGAGCGAACCTAACCTGAGCGAACCTAACCTGAGTGAATAAAATTAATACACGAACAGAATCAATCGACATAAATTCACATAATTTTACAATAAATTTTTCTCGGCAAAATTAAAATACCCCCCCCCCCCCCACCGGGATTCTTATTCGGGACGCTAATTCGGTACGGGTTTAAGCACGCTCACATCGATTATTTCCCAACTCGGAACGCAGAGTAACATGGCATGTCCGCGGCCTACCCACCGACGATCCGCGCCCGCGTTGTGTGTGAAGGCGACGAACAGCGCGTGTCACGCGAGAATCAAGACCCGCGCCCGCACCCTCTCTGTGTGTGTATTGCGCTTAACTCAATGTAAGAAACGATATTATTACAGTATTTCTTTGTATAAACACCACATTTCTTCCCCTGCGTTCCGAGTTGGGAAATAATCGATGTGAGCGTGCTTAAACCCGTACCGAATTAGCGTGAGCGCGATAACGACGTCCCGTGAATCGTCATAGATGACGTCATGACATGCGCCATCTTGCGATAACGCCGACCATGCCCTAGAATAATATCACCTTGAGCGCTGTCAAAAATGACGTGTGTGTGTGGGGGTGTGTCAGTGTGTGTTTTGCATCATAATCATAACGTTAAACTAACGCGGCATTTTCGAAATTGTGCTTCTGGCTGACAGTCGCCACCTAACCAAAGAAGAAGGGCGCTTTCCGCTTTCTTGGAACGCAGGGCATGTAATGCAATTCGACCGTATATATATTTTTTTTTATGTGTGTTCGCGGATAACTACGTCGTTTATGAACCGATTTTAATTATTCTTTTTTTGTTAGAAAGGAAATATGCCAAGGGTGGTACCATGATAAGGAAACCAGGATCTGATGATGGCATCCCAGTGAAACTGAGGGGAACATTCGAAAATCGTAGGAGTGACTAGTGCGTTTGTTAATTTTTTAACCGACTACGAAAAAGGAGGAGGTTTCTCAATTCGACCGTATATTTTTCATTAAGTATTTTAAAGCACTACAATTTAATGAAGGCCTGGAGTCGATCTGATGATGGAGCCGAAAGACAGTCGAGGGAACTTCTCAACGTTTTACAGCAGTTACCTTGTGTTTGGGTTTGATTAATTTGTATTGATGTGAACTTTACACCTACATGGGTTGTGACTGTCATTAGGGGTCTGATGATGAAGACGAAGGACAGTTAAGGGAACTCCTCAACAGTTTACAGTAGCTACCTTGTGTTTGGAATTAATTCATTTATATTGATGAGAACTGTAATGGCAAAGGAAACACAATACTTTAATATGGTTGCTAAGCAACTTATGCTCGTTACAATGCGTATGGTGAAGTGGAGCTGATGGTGACTTCTCAATAATCAGCTCCAGTTCTCTTGGTTCTTACTAGGAGAACTCCTCCTCAACAATTAACGTCCCTGCATCGGGAAAAACAATATTTTGTAAAAGGTGATGATCAGTTGATATTAGGCTATTGTAACTTAAATAAATTACAAACTGACCCACTAAAAAGTGAAAAATAAAAACTTTTTTACAAAAAAACAACCGACTTCAAAAAACACTATAATGTTAATAAAAAGTAATTGATGAGGCGTGTAAATAGCCTGCACCTTTTTTGAAAAGAGAGTGTGGTGAGAAATAAATTATCTCAAAAGACGTAATCGTGACGAAGAATTTAATGGCGGCCTTCAAATTAGAAATAAATGTTCTTATAAATCTATGAAATTTCCCTATTGCTGAATCCTCGTGGAACCAATACCGTAGAAAATTATTAGCAGCGAAACATGCCCACGTACCTCAACAATCCAGAGATCCCACTCAGACCCAGGGAGATGGGTATTTTAGTTTAATTCGACACTAACATTACTATATTATAGGAACAAATCCTCAAATGATAGTATTTTATTTTTTACATTGAAAGAAAAGCATTGACGCTTCACCAGTAATTTAAATAACCCTCCTTTTGGGCTTCGCCGCAGTCGGGTAATAAATTAAACCGACTTCAAAAAGAAATCAACTCAAAATTATGAAATAATTTTAATTTCGGAAGTCGGTGTCTTGGGATCTGTATTTTAGTTTTTTGCCACCGACTTCCGAAATTAAAATTATTTCATAATTTTGAGTTGATTTCTTTTTGAAGTCGGTTTAATTTTTTTAAATTACTTTTTTTTTTAACTAAGTATTTTTTGGAAGTCGGTTGTTTTTTTGTATCGAATACGATTTTCTTATTAGAAAAGAATGAGGCAAAATCATATTTCACATTCTGAATCATGATTAACTCATATTTGTATAAGCAAAAATTTATGTAATGGGGAGGTTGAATACGTTGATGAGTATCTATCTCTACATGCTCTACAGCATGTAACAAAAACCCTGTCCGATCCTTAAGAGCCTATACTACCTCAGCTAAAATTCACCCTTTATCTCGCTCGCACGATACTGCTCGCGGACTGTGTGAAAGCGAGACAGAGTGCGGTGCTGGGCGGGAGACAGCGCCAATAGTTTAGGTATTTGCTTTTTACGGTGAAAATAAAGGTAATTCAAAAAAACTAACTAACATAAGACCTGCTTTATAGTTAGTTCAGTTATTATGCAAAGTTTCATGATCTAATTTGAAGTATTTTTTGAATACCAGCGGTTTATTGTTCGGTTTGGAGGTAACTTTGGAATTTTTTTCTATCGAGAAAATTATATGGAATCGTGTTTTCGTCTAACATTAATCCTCAACTTTAGCATATATTTATTTCAAAATTAATGCTGCGGAATTTTCGACATAACGGAGGATCATGCTAAGCCATTTGAGGTAGTATAGGCTCTTAAGAGTATTATTCGGCATCGTACTGCGTACACATATACGTAACCATTTAATGGATTTGAGATTATTAATTTTCCCCACTGAATTTAATTAAATAAAAACTGATCAAAGGCAACACTGATAGCTCAACAAAGTTCACTACCTACAGTTTTGTGTCAAAAAAGCCGCCTGAGCGGGACGGCTTTTATGATCCTTTGTCATGAACCTGCTTTGTCGCGCGCCGCCAAAGAAACTTATAACGAAAGAAATCTACGCTACGTCATTCCACAAAACACAGATAGTACAGAAGTCAATCACATGTATGTACTTTACTTTTTATACCTATGCGCTATGGTTGTCAATTTTGGCTTATGCACAAAAAACTATCGCGGCAGTGGCACTCGTACCTAGTTGTTTGATTTATTTAAAACAAAACAATAAACATAGTATTACAATAAACGCTCGCACTACTCCCAACCCGTCCGAGATAACGTGTCCGTGACCGGTGTCTATGTGTGCGTTGCTCGAGCGCACTTTTTATGTAGATTGCCTTCTGTACTATCTGTGTTTTGTGGTCATACCTTATGTGCCTACGCTTAGGCAGGCGTATCAGCTGATATTGTTTTGTAGGCATAGTGATACGAATTTCAGACACAAGAAACAATTAATTGAATTAAATGTAGCCCTGTTATGAGTTTTTTAAATGTGATGTGCATTTAGTAATGTACTTACCGACTGCAGGTATCAGTTAATTAAAACATCCACTTGTCGTTGTTGCATATTTTGGCGATCGTGCTCCACATGTCCACCTCCAACACTAATACACATTCGACACCTTTTCACTAAATTTGCACGTAGGTACTCTTTGCAGCGCACTTGTGTCCGATTTAAGTGAGTCGAAAGCTGCCATAATCCGAGCTCTGACTTCGATTTCCGAATCGCACTCTATTTTATAAACAATTTGTTTCACATGACCCCATAAATAAAATCCAGAGGCGTAAGATCGGGAGATCGTGCTGGCCACGAAACTGGTCCCCCACGACCAATCCATTGCCTTGGGAACTGAGTATCTAAATACTCGCGCACCGCACGCGAGAAATGTGGTGGCGCGCCGTCATGTTGGAACCACATTGAGTGATGGAAATTGAGGTCTAAATCATCAAACTCTTCACTTAGCTCTTCGCTCAAGAAAGACAGGTAGTTGGGGCCATTCATGGTGGAATTCAAAAAATATGGACCAATAATTTGGTCTCCGAGGATACCAGCCATTGATATACATACTCAATGATACCAGCCCACACGTTAACACGCCAACGATGTTGGAAATTAATCGGTTTCATAGCGTGCTGGTTTTCGAGCGCCCACACGTGTTCGTTGTGGCAATTGAATACACCTGTTCTCTCAAACGAGCATTTATCGGAGAAAAGCACACGATCCAAACGCCTTCATCTTCTTCGACTTTCTTAGGACCCAATTACAAAATTCCATTCTTGGTTCGTAATCAGTGGGCAGAAGGGATTGCACCCGCCGGTAGTGATTATGGGTGCTGGCCGTCTCCCTTCAGCACTTTCCAAACCCGCATGTGGTTTGTGTCTAATTGTCGCGCAACAGAGCGTGTGCTTTGGTTGGGGTCCGCGGCAAACATATCTAGCACTTGATCTTCGATTTCCGCGTTGCGCTCTCGTGGTCTTCCAGCATCGGCGGCCTGCGACTCGTGCCCATGAACACTGCCTGTGGCAAACACTCGGTTATGCAGGCGTTGGAACGCCCGCACCGACGGTACTGTCACACCTGGCCTATTAGCGTAGCGCACCTCATACCTTCTACGCGCAGCTGCATAATTGCAGTCGGTCTTGCCTAAGCACATCAACATATTAAAATATTCCTGATTGGAATACGACATTGTTCGCGAAACGATAGCGGCACGTGATACGTACGGACGTCCGATCGAAAGCTATCTCCACCAAAGACTACAATATGATGCTCTCCACGAAAGACTGGCAAACAGCATCATATTGTAGTCTTTGACTGGCAACAAGTAGCGCGCCGGTAGGCAACCAGTCGGTGCTCTCTAGTATTGTAATAGTAGTCTATGGTCGGTGCCTGCATGTCGGCGACATCGCCGACATCAAAGAGTCGGCGACTAGAGCGGCGAGTTGAAAGAGTGCCTACAACGCGGTAGTGTAGGGCGGTGTTCTTTGAAATAAAAATAGGTAAAAATAAAAAGATTTTGCCGGCGAGTGGAGTGTTGTCAACTTATGAAATTTTGCCATATTCAGTGTTAAATTTCGCATGGATTACAAAAATAAAAAATCAATAACTTTTGGTTTTTATGAGTTACATTTTTATAACAATTTTTTCTAGTACGTATGTTGAACCAGGAATACGCCTTTATTGGATCGGACAGGGTTTTTGTTACATATTGTATATTGGCCAAATAGTCTCTTTCCAGGCAAGACAAAAAATAATTTAAAAAAATTAAACCGACTTCAAAAAGAAATTAACTCAAAATTATGAAATAACTTTATTTTCGGAAGTCGGTGTCTTGGGATCTGTATTTCAGTTTTAGTTTTTTGCCACCGACTTCCGAAAATAAAGTTATTTCATAATTTTGAGTTAATTTCTTTTTGAAGTCGGTTTAATTTTTTTAAATTAATATTTTTGACGTGACAACGTCTTAAATTAGGTTGCGGCTGGGAGTCACTTATGAAAAAGTGTAACGCTCGGTAACGTTACGATGAGTCACCGAACGAGAGAGAGGCCCGCCGAATGCCTTGCGTCTCTCTCCCACTCAACTATTCTACCGAGAAAAAGACGTTGTCACGTAAAATCTTCGCCCGTAAAACCGACTTTACAGGCAACCATTTTTTATTTCGTAATTTTTAGTTTTTGCACTAGAATTTGACCAAGGTTTTGAGATGTTTTTCCTTTGACACTACACCCCGTAGCTCGTATCAATAAGCCAGGCCGTCACACTTAAGGCTCATTCAAACAGGCGCGACACGCGACGCGAATCGCGCGCGACACAAAGGTACCGCTCGTAGCGCGACTTGCGGTGCCTTTGTGTCGCGCGCGATTCGCGTCGCGTGTCGCGCCTGTTTGAAGGAGCCTTTAGGGTCAGTTCACACCGAGACGCGACGCGACGCGCAGTTTTCAAGATAGAAATACAATTATAGACCTTATCTACTACACTAAAAGGTACACAATTCAGTGTCTACCTACTACGTCGAGCTATGCAGCGCGGCGCCGCCGCCGCGCGGCGTAGCTCACTAAATCGTGTACCTTTTTGTGTAGTAGATAAGGTCTGTAATTGTATTTCTATCTTGAAAACTGCGCGTCGCGTCGCGTCTCGGTGTGAACTGACCCTTACACGTATTAGTCCATATCTTGAAAATTACTGAATCGATTTTGATGAAACTTGCACTGTTCCCTAAGTTGAAGTAAATGTAAGCCAATAAAAAAAATGGTCACGATCCGATTATTAGTTGCTGAGAAATGCGTGGACAATCATACATACATACAAACATACATACGTCTATGAAATTTTGTATATTTGCTTGGAAGCCTTAGTAGATTGTCATATGTGAATTTAATGCAATTCCAATAATATTACATACATACGTGTCGAATTGATAAGATAACCTCCTTTTTTTTAAGTCGGTAAAAACAAAGAAGTTGCAAGACGCACCGAAAATGCCTGGAGGAGCTATTGGGCCATGAAAGACCTAATCAAAATCAAAATCAAAATATTTTATTTCACATAAGCCTACATGGGCACTTATGAAACGTCAGAAGCTAGGTGCACGGTTCCAATTGGTCGTTTCCTATGGAGAAGAACCGGCAAGAAACTCCACGGTTACTCTTTTTAAAAATAATTGGCTTTTACAATATTTTCAAATTACAGTAGCTATATCTGTCAACTGCCTTATTTTTCTTACTGCATATGCAGCTGAACTTAATCTACCTGAGAGAGCTCTAATGTGTGCGCCCCATTGTAATTTTGAATCTAAAGTAATACCTAGAAATACAGTTTCCGTAACAGCGTCTAGTCTTAATGAAGAGTGATCTTCCCATGTCCCTTAAGAGAAGACTCATTGACGTGTGCATACTTCCCATTCTCACATATTGGTGGTCAAACATGGTCTTTAACAAATCAGCAGAGGTCCACGCTCGAGGTTTGCCAGAGGGCTATGGAACGGAGTATTCTGGGTATCAAACTAACAGACCGAGTTAGGAATACGACCATCCGCCGTTCCATCACAAAGATAACTGATGTCACTTGGAAAGCTGCCACGCTAAAGTGGAACTGGGCTGGACACATCTGCCGCATGTCAGACGAACAATGGGCTAAACTTACGGGTGGTGAATGGGTCCCACTTAATGGCAAACGACATCGTGCCAGGCCCAGACGGAGATGGCGGGAGACTCCTTCAACAAGAACTCGTCCTTAACAGCTTTGAACAGAGAGAAGTGGAAAGAGAATAGGGAGGCCTTTGCCCTGCAGTGGGACATCACAGGCTAATAATAATGTATAGAATAACGCGGCTTCTCCATGTTCTTCCTATCTCAATGCAAAATCCATTCCACACATACAGACACAGATTTTGACAGCAGATTTATCGCTAGTGAGTGTTAGTTTCGAAATATGTGTTTGGACGCGAGATTTTAAAATCGCTTTCGTACAAACTTAAATCTCTTTGCTTTCGTAATCTACTTTGTATGAGCTTACAAAAAGATACCCCAAAAGCCTAGGGACTAATCTTGTAAACTGGTTGGCGTTCCGTTCCGTAGAAAAATATTCTGTCATCTATCTATGTCACCATTACCAACACCAAAACCAATGACACAGGTTATGGTTGGTTATGGTCGTTATGGTCTTCGAAGAAATGTTCGGCATTTTATAAGACGTGTGTAAAAGAAATAAATGGTGTTAGTGCGGTGTGGGTAGTGATGGCCGGGAAGTACTACGTGTGGGGCGAGGGCGTGTGGCGCGAAGTGGACTTGGCGTCGGGCCGTGTGTCGGGCTGGCGGCGCCGCGCGCGCTTCGTGTTCGTGCGGCGCGGCCGGCTGCTGGTGGCCCGGCGCCGCCCCGTGCTGCGCGCGCTAGAGGCGCTGGCCGCGGGGCAGCCCAGCGCCGCCGCCGACGGCCCGCGCCTCTCGCACCGCAAGTAAGCAATACTCAAGAGTACTTCATCAGTATGACATCCAAGTCACATTAGTTTTCGCGCTCAAACTGCGTCGTTGACGATGCAGATACTACAGTAGGCAAGTCATATCATGTCCAACATTTAGAGCATGGTGCCCTGTTATGTGCTTGTGACAGGTGAAAGTATGTGTGCAGTGTGACTATCTGTTTGTTGTTCTAGCTGTGTGTATTAAAGGTTGCTGTCGTTTATGGACGGGACAGGGTTGTGACTACGGCATAAAAGCCAACATCGTATCATCACATCTGTTTTCAGGGAAGGGTGGGCCAACAATGTGTTTACACAGCCCCAGCAGCCGACACAGTGCAGTGTTCACAACAACTAACTTGTTCCCTTACCACTGGCCGACTGCTTGCATATTTGCTGTCATGTTTATTAGATGGTGTCTAACTGGAAAGTTAACGTATCTATAATCACTGAACTGGACTATATTGACTGTAATTTTTCTTCTGTTGGCTCTGCTCAGAGTTGTTAGATGTGGAGTTAACTGTGTAATATTAAATGTTTCTGTATCAGTAGTTGTTGTTAAGTGTTAACAATAGTTAGCCGTCCCCGGCCTGGGCTGCACAGCTCCTTATACACAGTACGCCACTATGCCATGATTTACCTCACTTGAGAACAGAGACTACTGATGACTTAGTATATAGATGCAGTCAAGACTGGCAACAAGCAGAACACAAGGAGCACCGGCTGCTGGCTTCACACAGCTCTCAGTCTGCTTCAGTGAGGAAATAAAACTAAACACTAATGTTGTTCTGTGCAGTATACTCATGATATGCAAGGAGTGCGCTTGGCTCTGTAGTGCATACAATGCAGCTTTTGCGAACTTATAACACAGAACGGCGTAGCGAAATGTTATTGTTTTGGCTGTGTTATGAAACAGTTGTTCAATCCATTTTGACAGAATTGTAAACAAACAATCACACTAATATTATAAAGGCGAAAGTTTGTGTGTGTGTGTGTGTTTATATGTTTGTTACTTCTTAACGCTCAAACGGCTGGACCAATTTTGATAAAATTTTGTATGGACGTAGCTGACTCCCTGGATTAACATATAGGCTTTTATCCCGATATTCCCAAGGGATCCACATTTCGCGATCGCGGGTAAAACCGCGGGGCGCAGCTAGTACCTAATAAATAAGGAAAATGTAGACTTGTATATATCTCACAGCTCTGTGGTGTACACTTACACCAGAGCTTTTACGCCATACGGCATTTCATACAAACTTTCAAGCCCTTCGTTTTCGAAATGTCTTATTTAAAAAAAAGGTAACTGGTAATCTCTGAAAATTTTAAATCGGTCTAATTTGGTTGTAACAGTATTTTTGAAAATGTTCTCTACTAACTTTTTAGACCTTTGTATCCTGCTTATGCATATAAAATTTCATTAAAATCGGTTCATTCATTTCGAAAAATAAGGGCTTGAAAGTTTGTATGAAATGCCGTATGGCGTAAACGTTCTTAAAGTCTTTGTATACATTTCTATCAAATTGTATTTGAATATGTTAAAGCCTCTTTGGCATGCTACAGCTGCAGTGACATAATACATAGATGAAGAAAAAACATTGTCAAGTAAAAGCTGTCAAGTAGTTTGTCTTGTCATTCTTGTTCCTACTCTTTACGACTTTCATACTATTATATTATTTACCATTTTACAAGTCTTTCACTGAATAAGGTACCTGCATTAGGTTATGGGCCCAGAACACCCAATATACCCAGTATATTCAGGATAAGACTCAGTATACAAATCAGCAAAAAAAAAAAAAACAAAAGCTTTTTTTGGTGCTGTCAAAATGGAAAATTTTACCACCACCAAGATTCAGATCGGTCAGCTCATAGGTAGCCAGAATTGGGCTACATGGAAGTATAAGGTATCCATCATGCTGCGGGGCACAGAAGGTGCCATGGAGGCGGCAGAAGGAAATCTAAGAAAGCCAATTTTAGGAACAGGCGATGGTGCGCTGATGGTCTATAATGCAGAATTGCTAAAATATAGGAAGGCAGACAGCAACGCTCTACTAATAATTACAAGCAACATGACCGAAGAGAATTTAATGAAAGTTATGCGTTTTGAAACAGCAAACGAAGTATGGCAGGAACTTCACCACTTGTTTGACGGTCAATCAGAAGACAGAGCGTACACTTTGTGCATGCAATTCTTTAGAACAGGAAAATGAGATCATAGAAAATGAAGACGCATTTTCAGATTGTCAAACTGAAGAGTTCGTAGATGCTATTCCTCCTGATATTGAGATGCCGATGAATTCAGAGAACGATGTTTCTATACCGGACGTTCCAAGGTATAATCTCAGAGACAGAAGTACTCTACGACCTCCACAAAAATTGGATGACTTTGAATTATACTTGGTCGATTCGATAATCGAAAGAGAACCTTTAACGTATAAAGAAGCAGTATCAAGTAGTACAACTAAAGAGAGATGGTTAGAAGCCATGAAGAATGAAATCGATTCTTTACAGAAGTTTAAAGTGTGGGACTTGGAAAATCTGCCGAGAGACCGAAAAGCTCTGCCATGTAAGTGGGTTTATAAAGTTAAATCCAACCCTGACGGTACTATTGAGAAATATAAAGCCCGATTAGTCGTGAAAGGGTTTAGGCAAAAGAAGGGTTTTGACTATAATGAAACTTTCAGCCCGGTAGCCAGGCTGGCAACTGTAAGATCTTTGCTCAGTGTTGCGGCAAGAGAGAAACTGCATCTTATTCAGTTTGATATTGCAACAGCCTTTCTCAACGGTGTTTTGAAAGAAGATATCTTTATGATGCAGCCAGAAGGCTTTGAGGATGGAACATCAAGAGTATGTCACCTAAAAAAGAGCCTCTACGGATTAAAGCAGGCACCCCGCTGCTGGAATTATTGTTTTTCAGAAACACTTAAATCTTTAGGTTTTAAGACCAGCGACGCTGATCCATGCCTTTATATGAAAACCATGGGTGATAAAAAAATCATAATAGCACTTTATGTCGATGATGGTTTAGTTGCAGCGAGTGATAAAAACCTTGCAAATGAGTTCATCAATGACTTGAAAAAGATTTTGCTGATCACAACCAAACCAGCTTCATATTATCTCGGATTAGAAATAGAGCAAATGGAAGATGGCTCGATTTTAATAAATCAACAAGCTTACGCTAGAAAGGTCTTGGAGAGATTCAATATGAGAGACTGCAATCCAGTGTCGACTCCTTTACAGAAAGAAGGAATTATTGAAAAAGGGAAAGCTGAGAATGAGTCACAGTCATTTCCATACAGAGAAGCAGTAGGCTCGCTCGCCTACTTGATGGTAGGCACTCGTCCTGATTTAGCTTATGCTGTAGGAGTGGCTTCGAGAAGCTTAGAAAAGCCGACTTCAAGTGATTGGTGTGTGGTGAAGCGCATAATGAGATATGTAAAAGGAACCTTATCGAGAGGAATAAAGTATGTGCATGATGCAGATTCTCCCAACCAAATCAAAGCCTACAGTGATGCAGATCATGCTGGATGTTTAAAAACAGGTCGCTCCACGACAGGAGTATTGTGTTTATTTTCTAAAGGAGCAATCTCTTGGATTAGCCAACGACAAGCTTCAGTTGCGATTAGCACCACAGAAGCTGAGCTTGTGGCAGCAAGTGAGGCTGCAAGAGTATTTTGGCTAAAACGACTATTTAAAGACATGAATGGTCAAAAAGAAATTCCAGTTTTATTTGTGGACAACGAAGCTGCGGTGAAACTAGCGCATAATCCCGAGTTTCATCGAAGAACGAAACATATTCGTGTGAGACACTTTTTCGTAAGAGAACTTGTGCTCCAAAACGACATTGTGGTCGAAAGGACTAGCTCTGCTACACAGCTGGCAGATCTGCTGACTAAAGCCCTGCCCAGACCGAGATTGCAGGAACTTTGCCAGAACATAGGTCTGAAAGATTGGAAGGTCGACTAGCAGCTGAGGGAAAGTGTTAAAGCCTCTTTGGCATGCTACAGCTGCAGTGACATAATACATAGATGAAGAAAAAACATTGTCAAGTAAAAGCTGTCAAGTAGTTTGTCTTGTCATTCTTGTTCCTACTCTTTACGACTTTCATACTATTATATTATTTACCATTTTACAAGTCTTTCACTGAATAAGGTACCTGCATTAGAATAAAGTATAATTGCAACTGTTGTATTGATGGCTCTCCCTGCAGCAAGTCGGAGAGCTGCACCAAGCGCAAGCACGAGACGCCCGCCGCACCTGCTGCGGCCCCCGCGCGCCCCGCGCCCCCCGCTGCCCCCGCGCCCCCCGCTGCCCCCGCGCGCACCGCGCCCCCCGCGCGCCCCGCGCCCCCCGCTGCCCCCGCGCGCCCCGCGCCTCCGGCGGCGCCGCCAGCGTGTGAGCACCATCACTGCTGTGCACACAGGTAACTATCAGTCTTGTATCTAGTGCTGCGCCAACTTACTGTTTGCCTGATGCAGTAGAGCCTTGTGCTAAGTAGTTGAGTTCAGTTTGAAGCACACAAGGATCTTGTGCGTGCCCAAAATCGGAACCAACGCCGCCATCTTATTTTTACAAAACAGTGGCGCAAATGTGTACCGACAGCGTCGACTTGGCAACGTCGTGGGAGCCCAACAGATCCTTGTAGCACGTAGTCAGTTGTTACTTGTAGCATGCATGTCGCTGTGTTCACTTAGACAGTGTTATCTGTAATATAATGAGGCACTATTATTTATTCTTATTATTTCAAATTGTACTTATTAGAAGTAGGCAGCTGTAGATAATGTGCGCGACAAACTCACGACGTTATTCCAGATGCAACAACAACGACACGCGGCCGGCGGGCACGCGCAACATAGCCACCCAGTGCGGCGCCGGCGCGCGCGCCCTCGTCTGCGAGCAGGAGCACCACATCACCGCGCCCGACTACAGCTCTGCAGAGGAGTTCGTGAGCACGAGCGCCCACAGACCGGTGCGAGCAGCACGCAGACCGTCGCTCGCAGCACGCAGAAAGACGGAAGTGAACGAGCTGTTCGGCAAGACGCCTGCGACCAAACCACCCGCCGCCGCGGACAAGAAGCGCACGCCGGTCGCGACGCACGCGGCAGACACGTCCGGCGACGAGCGGCGAGAGCGCGCGACGAAACGACCTCGGACAGTCGTCAGTGACTCGTCCTCGTCGACAAACGAGCCACTGCAGCGCAGTCAGTCGCCCGGCGCGTGCAAGGAGCTGATCATCTCGGAAGCGGACGTGGCGCTGCTGCGCGGGTTCGTGTCGCGCACGCGCCCGTCCGCCCTGGCGCGCTTCGACGCCGACGTCGCCTACCAGCGCTTGCTGTTCCACGCCATCAACCCGCTGGTACACGTGGAGCGGTGCGTGCGCCTGGAGCGCCAGCTGCGCACGGGGCGGCCGGGACCCGCGCCCGCGCGCCCGGGCCCCGCGCCCGCGCGCCCAGGCCCCGCGCCCGCGCGGCCGCGCGCCCGCCCCGCGCCGGGCAGGCAGCGCAGCGCCTCCGCTGATACCGATAAGGTAACTGGGCTACGTTTGAGGTGGCCGTTTCTTAGTAAGCAGAAGAAATCTACAAGAATTGACTAACATAAAAGCCCATCAATGGCCTTATGTGTCAAATTCTTAAAAGATTAAGTAGTAAGTAGCTGCGCGCCGCCCACAGAGACACGTATACTTGTAAGTGAGGAGCTCTTAGAGACACAGATACAAAATAGAAATGATAGAAAAAGGAATTTTAATTTCAAGGAGAACAAGGACGAACACCCGTCTCCGAATAAAGTGCGTGAGCCGGTCAGCGGCACGCAGGAGTCGCCGCAGAAGAGACCGGCTAGCGAGCTAGCGCCGCCCAGTCGGCTGGGCGTATCGGAACGCAACAACACGCTCGTAAAAAAAGCGGCGGTGATAAAAGCACCCAAGTCTAATGGCGTCGCCAGTGATCCTCCGAGAGCGAAGCCCGCGCGGAGCCAGGAGAGGGCAGCCGCGCCCGCAGCTGCCGGCCGGGACGGCGCGCGCTCGCCGCCCGGCGCACACGTCATCAGTAAGCGGTAGGTATCACTGAAAGCACAGTTCTATAAACTTCCATGTTCTGCTCGAGCACATTACTTCTCAGTTGTTGGTGCATCTGCGACGGCTTTAGTTAGTAAAGCGTCTGTTGTGACGGGCGCAAAGCTTTCCATAGTGTCGACCACTGAATCTTACTTTGAATTAGGTTTCAGTTGTTTGGGCTGCTCATCATGAATGTGTTGCATGCTATGGTCTAGCCTCTAGCACGCTAGTTACATCATAACAAGAGTACTAGATACTAGTGATACTTCTGAATACATGTCATTGTGTGAGATTCATTATTGAGGCGGATGCGCTTTCCTTTGTTTTCTGCAATTTGCATGTCAGTGTCAGGTTGTATGTCGATCAAAATATGATTCGCGGTTGTAAAATGTTTTGGAATTATAATCATCAAAGTCATCAACACAGCTATTCTAAGTTCAAATGACCCTATTGAATGACTATCTTCTAACTTAGAAAGTAGAACTGATGATTGTAATGATTCTATAAATACACATTTGTTACGGTCGCGAATCATATTTTGATAAACCTATCATTAGAATTTCGCGTGCTACCTTAGCGCTTCCTCCTTCTGCCAGGAGTGCCGCAAGGTGCGACTCTCGGGCCGCTGGTGTATGACAGTGTTTGTGTGCAGTGCGTCCACCGCCAAGGAGTACTCCAACCTGGAGGACCACGCCATCGTGGCATGGGTGAGCAGCGGGTCTCGTGCGAGTCTCGTCAGCGGCAACCGCTTGTGGCGCGACCTGCAGGACCAGTACGAGCGGCTCACGGGGCGCGGTGAGTGCACTGTGTCGCCTATGTGTGTCTGTGTGTCTAGCGTCGCTCGTCAGCGGCAACCTCGTGTGTGCAATAATAGAAAAAAAATACAGAAAGTCCTATACGAAGCCGAAAGGCTTTTATCTCAGCATGATGCAGCCACATTTAAAAATAAATGTGGCTGCATATTGTGCTGTTTATCTATACATATAATAAATTTGTAGAAAAGTGGTGTCTGTACAATGGAAATATATAAAAAAAAAGTAGCAGGGGTTGTTATTATATCGATGCCGAACCCGAAATTGTAATAAATTTTTTTTTGTCTGTTTGTCTGTTTGTTTGTGCACGCTAATATCAGAAACGGCTTATTCGATTTAGATGCGGTTTTTACTAATATATTGTAGTAGGCTTAACTTAACATTTAGTGTTTATTTCATGTCAATCGGTTCATAAATAAAAAAGTTATGTCAATTTAAAGAATCACGGCGAACATTTGTTAAGGTATTCTATCAGGGTACGTACACGCCTCGGGCCTGCGCGTCCGATCTTCGGAACTACTGGACGGATTTGAATGATTTTTTTTTTGTTGTATAGTTATTATATGGCTGGACAACATTCAGGCTATAATTTTTCTTGGAAACTTGAACACCTGGTGCAGAACCGAAACAGACCAGCTTAACTATAAGAGATACAAAAATGGTACCATAGCAAAAATTGTTCCACGTGATGAGGATTTTCTGCTGAGAGAATAAATTTGAAGATCTGGAACACCTGATGGGGAACTCCAAGAGCCCAGCTACACCATAACACTTAAAGGAATGACGTCTTAGTAAAAGTTATTCGGTCTGATGGGCATTTCCTGTTGACTTATAAAAATCGAAGATCAGAAACATCTGATGTGGATATCATTGAAAATTTTACTCTACTGGCCAAAACTCCCATTTTTTTTTTAACGTGAAGAAATGCTCATGCATTCTACACTACCACGGGGAGATAGTGCAGTTATGTGGGATTCTAACCCACTAAAACTCCACTGTGTCCTCCTCTGCCGCTTACGGCGGGAACATGGGCACGCGTTAGCACTCATCCGTGAACCCGCCGCGGCTGTCCGTCACCGGACCCTCCGCTGGGGAGTACTCCCCATCACCGGCGCACCAGAACACATAGCACGCCGTGACCACCCCAGGGACCAAACCAGCACATGGGCGCCAGACGATCCCGTGTCTGGGCACCCTTGGTAGGGGAGCAGTCACTTAGATTTTAATTGATCAGGTATCTTCATAATAAAACTATAACCATGCCTAGAAAGAGGTCAAATCTTTCCCAATGTTCCAAAGGAGCTAAAAGATTGAGGATCATAAGATCCCAAGAATCTGCCGAAGAGCGTCAGGAGAGACTTGATGCTGTTTGAGAACATCAGGCTGCAACTCGCTCCGTGGAAACCTCTTCGGATCGCGAAGCACGCCTGCGTTCTCAGCGTATTTACGCATCTACATCCAGATCTCTAGAGATCAGTGAAGAATATGATGCGCGACTGACCGCTGATACGGTGAGATTATCATACATTGTTCCGAACACGCACACAACAAAATATTCATAAACAGAAAGTGAGAAAGAAAGAATTGCTGGAGTACGGCATGAAGAGACAGATTAAGAAGAGCGCAACGAACGTTTGAATTCTGATCGACTTCGACATTCTCTGAACAGAATGTCGATATCATCTGAAGAATCGGATGTGTCTCAAGATATAGCCGTAGGGCATGGCGACCTTCCTTGGGTTGATAAGGAACGGAGTGCATTTACGTATACTCCTATGATTGACTACGCCACATATTCCGCCATCGGAGGTATGGTTAAAAATTTTACTTTTTGTGAAGCTGTTAAATAGCAAAAAGAAACAAACGGTATGTGTTGCTCAGGTGGGAAAGTACATATTGAAATATTACAAAATCCTCCAGAAATATTAAGATCACTGCTAATCGGTGACCATCACAGTCAAAACATTTCTTGGACAACATACGTTCGTACAATAATGCCTTTCAAATGGCATCTTTTGTTGCGAAACAGATTTCAGAAGGCCCATTTATGCCAACATTCAAAGTGCAAGGCCAAGTTTACCACCCTATTGGTTCATTATTGCCTGAAAATGACGTCTCGAATCGTCTCGCACATCCCGTTGTTATCCAGTCCCCGGGTTCTTAGAATTCGACATCAGACATTTCAGATCTTCGATTTTGACTACCCCGTTGTCGCTGGCATAAGCAACAGGATCCGCGTACGAAGTCGCGGGCAGAAGCTAGTTTATAAATAAATTCTCAGCGCTGGTGTTCTGATGGGTCACTGTTTTATTTATTTCTGAATCTGCTCGTGGCATCACGAGCAGATTCAGAAATAAATAAAATAAATATAACATGTAACAGTGGCGTGCTTTGGTTTTCAGAATAGGTAGGCAGGCACTAGTTAGGGCAAATATGCTGGCCCGCAGGTTTTCTCGAAGTACAGACGCAATTAAAATAATCCTTTTTAAGGCATACTGTACAGCACTGTACTCGGGAGCCCTGTGGTTCACATATACCCAAAAGGCTTACAATGCTCTGCGTATCCAATATAATAACGCATTCAGGGTATTGTTGCGATTGCCGCGCTTTTGTAGTGCCTCGGCAATGTTTGCAGACGCACGCACTGACGGATTTGATGCACTGTGGCGTAAGAAATCCGCCTCGCTACTCCGCAGGCTGCGTGGCAGTCCCAACACTATCCTGCAATCGATAGCCGCCCGGGCAGATAGCCCGCTAGTGTGGGCGCTTACTAACCGGACCCGTTCTGTTTTAGTTATTAAGTACTAACATAGGCTAAGCTATTTTTTGTTACTAACACTATAGACCATTGTAGTCTGATTTAATAAAGATTATTATTATTACTAGGCCGGGTCTAGTCTAGGCAGACGCGGTCACTAATCAGACACATAAAACAAAAGTATCTATAAAAAAAAGCCGCCGTCTTGGATTTTCATTTTGACTTTATTATTGGCTCCAGCACCCTAGAAAACCATAAAAACGAAAAAACGACACCCATGACGAAAAAAAAAAAATACAGCCGCCATCTTGGATTTTCATTTTTACCTCACTATCGGCGACCTCAATATCCATCCCTTTCTTTCTTCGCACGGCCAAATTACGAACGAATTACTAATTACGATTTTAACATTCATACTCGGTTGGTTATTTGAGTAGGCATGCCTACTTTAGGGTGATAAATTGCGAAGGTCGAAGGTCATAGTATTACGCGTGAGACGTAAGTATTTTTAATTTCGTCGTATTAACTTGAACGAGTAAAGACCAATATCAATGTGCGAATAATACGGGAGCCGAGTAGGCCGTCTGGCGAATGTCAATGTGCGAATAGTACGGGAGCCGAGTAGGCCGTCTGGCGACTGCCTACTGCCGCGCGTGTTTGTATGAAGATTTTGTTTTTTGAAAAAATGATAATTTAGTGAGGGCACACACACTAAAATGTATTTGACAGGCTTATGGTGATTTATCGAGGTAGGCACTGCTTATGTGCCTTTATGCAATGCACGCCACTGTATGTAAAACGCTAACAACTAGAACGTGTGTCGCAGCGCGGTCGTGGCACTCGCTGCGCAACCGCTACCTGCGCTACATCCTGCCGGCGCTGGGCGCGCTGCAGCTGCCGCCCGCCGACGTGTCGCGCCTGCGCGCGGCCGCCGCCACCGGTATGTACAGTCGGTAACCTGCGTGTGTCCGAATGAGGCAGTTTCTAAGGCCCACTTGACGTAAACGCTTTGACTTTGCAGGCGCTATCAAGACGAAGAATCGCTTGGCGGTGCGGCGCCACTCTGCGTACCAGACGCCGGAGCGCGGCGCGGCGTCGCGGCGCCCGCGCCCCGGCGCCTCCAGCGACGACGCGGCCGAGGGCGATGCTACCGGTATGTGTCGCTCCGTAGCCACTTGTAGTCGTACAACTTGACATCCTGCGAGTCGCTCTTAACGATTTATACGTTATTGTTTAGTGAAGTTAATTAAAATAATAATGTTTTTTTCTATCGTGCGCTAGGTCCGTCGTCGCCGAAGCGTCGCTCGCTGCGCTCTCGCCCACTGGAATCCGCCAGCAAAGACACCAGCAATAAGGACGAGAGCGGCAACGAGTCTACAAGCAAGGCATCCGGCAGGAAGGAGCTCAACAGTCAGACGGCCGGCAACAAGGGATCTGCTAGTAAAGCGGGCGGCAGCAAGGAGCTCGACAGCAAGGCGCCGGCCAGTGCAGCGGGCGGCAGTGCTGCGGCTCGCCGAGCGGCCCGCTCACCGCGCTACTCGGAGTTGACGCGAAGGTTCGCGGCGCGACGCCGGGCCGCATCCTCGTCCTCCCCACCCTCCCCGCCCTCCCCGCCCTCCCCGCCCGGCTCGTCGCGCTCGCCCTCGCCGGTGCTGCAGCCGTCCTCCCGCTCGCGGCGACTCTTCAACCCCAACGCTAATGTGTGATGTGATGACGTCACATGTTCGGTTAAAAAGATGTCGCTCACATAGATATTTGAGCTCCGTAGTGATACCGGGTCGAATTGAATTAGCTAGCGCAACTTCACCATATTTAGATGCTTTTTGGAGTCAATGACATGAGGTAGTGTAGTTACTTGAAATATGTGTTTACAAATTCCGTTTTGTTTTGTTTCTGTAAACTTCACAGGCGGGATGCGTATCGAGCAGCAGAACACGAGTGTTATAATGATTACTGCCTACAATCAAAGAGTGGGGGCGTGAACACGCGTGTCGGCACGTTGAACACGCGTGTTGTAATGATTACTGCCTACAATCAAAGAGTGGGGGCGTGAACACGCGTGTCGGCACGTTGAACACGAGTGTTATAATGATTACTGCCTACAAATCTTACTGGTCGGGATAACTTACGTACAACATAATGTGTGGTCAAGTGCAGTGGCGTGCCTAGGGGTCAAAATTAGGGCAAGCCCACAGATTTTCAAGGTATAAAAAAAACGCCCAACTGAGGGATTGGCTGATTTTCTTGTTGTTAATGGTTGTTAGTAGTACTAATATCATTATTATAATTTTGGTAAGAAAAACTTATTTCAAGCTTCAGTACGTAATTGTCATAAGCGCCATCTATACTAATGAATGCGTAAAATAAATGAACCACAACGCTTAGCCGGACCTTTTTTCATTTTGCTTGTCACTTGCAAAATTTGTTCAATCAAAATGCACTAGATGGCCTCCAAATATTATCGATTTATTGTTATTTTCTCGTACGCATTATTTTATGAATTAGGTACCTACATTTTTAAAGTCAATTGATAATTTTAACATGAGCCACTACATAGGTTTGTCATATCATATTCATACCTAATAAACGATCGAATGAGTAGGTACCTATTTTATTTATTCTGTCTTCTTGACTGACAAAAATACTTGTTTTTATTTCCGAGAAGTACCGACAGTCCGACAGTAATTTAAGATTGGCTACGGTGAAGTAAAGAGTTATTTATTGGCAGAAAATTGCAGAAAACTCAATGTATTTACGTACCTTTTCGATGACAGATTCCGAACACATAATGATAAAAGAACACTATATTCATTAACCATTTACAAAATCATAGGGAATGACATCACCAATCACCACAATCAATATTTTTTTCAAATAATAAAACTAATTCTCAAAGTAAGTATTCAAAACTTCAAAACAATAACAATTTGTTTGAGTCGCGTCGTGTCATCGACTTATCGCGCCCGCCACACGTGCTTTCGCAACTAACTTTACGCGGGTCAACGCAACGCGCGGATAGTGCATTTGCGCGAACTTCATGCCTCTCAAAAGCCTGGCTTTTCATTTCATAGAACTCTGTGTATAAGTACTTACCAATATATCAACAAATGTAAACGTTTCTATAGCAATTTGTATGCGAAAACTGCGAGACAGAGAAAGGAAAGGCAAGCCAGGTAAAAAGCCAGACTAAGTGTGAGCGAGATGGCGCATTTGAACGCATTGTATAGCGTTTAGAGCCGAATTCCGAATTTGGCGCGAGCCTAGCCCAAAGTTAGCGCTAGTTCGGATTTCGAAATTGTATTATATGTCATGAATGTTTGAGTTCGAGTTAATTGACTGGAATTTTTTGAATATATTTTTTATTGATTTTGTTGTTGTGAATTATGATTTTATTAGGGCAAGCCGGGCTTTTCTGCTTCTATGAAGGTACCGCCACTGGTCAAGTGTGCTGTACAGATACACTGAAATAATAGATATATTCCAGTGAGGGATCTTTATTTTACTTAGAGCTTTAACCATACATGAATTAAGAACTTATTGAGGTGAAATGTTCCGCTCCGAACGCGCCATAACCCGCATTTAAGGGCGTTACAGACGCCCATTTTCGATTCTATGCAAAATATTAGAATTCTCCTTATCTTTGGTCCAGGTTCTAGTATCTCTTTCTTATATTACCTGCGTGTGAGGGACAGCAAGCTTCTATACTTGGTGTCAATATAAATAAGTAGCAGGAGTACCGCACGGAGAATGTATGCGAACTACTATACTATGTCTAGTCTAAGTTGATTTAAGAGTGTGAGTTAACAATGGGATTTGAACTTTGTCATGTAGAACATTGAGTTTATGGCTCCAAAACGTGACAACACTCTGGATTCAAGTTTCATTGGGCCAGTGTGTGGGGTGTGGGAATGCGTGGCCATGTGTGGCCGTGGGTGGCCGTGCGTGGTCGCCGCGGATGATAATCTCTGTACCTGTTGTAAGAACAATGTATCGTGTTAAGATTAATGTCGTCAACTTTATGTTCAAACATTATGGATGTATTTTCAAGTAAAAATTGTTTTTTTTTTTTAAATATTTTCATTTAATTTTGTACATGATTCTTACCTTTTCGAAATATATGAAACAGTCTAGCGAGGAAAATGACTGATCTTTAAATTCTGGCAGTTTCAAGAGTAACTGATTGCAGTCTGCCCTATAATCAGACAACCAGTCTTGTCCATGTTACTGGTACTCAGCTGCGTTTGGTTTGAACGTAGCCGAGCTCAACGTAGTTGGGAACAAGCTGCACAGCACAGCTAGTGAGACCGCTAGACTCACCCGTCTAGCGGTCTCACTAGCTGTGCTGTGCAGCTTTATTTATATCAGGCGCCGCAGGCCCATATATAAATACCGTATCTGATTAGAACACTGCTGTCTGTGGTGTTAGGCAAGGTATAAATAAATGAAAAGATTCGCTAGGAGTGGTAAGGGACACTTTACTGTCTCGGACACAGTTACACTCACTAGCTAGCTAGACACGCTAGCACTCACTAGCTAGGACACGTGCGCGCGCACGTTTGGCACATCGTCTGTATCACTGCTCATCACTGAACACTACGCCCTTATTATACACTTACTAACACATTCGGCTTAGAAATACATGAACAAGGATTCACTTGAAGAGACAATAAAATGAATTCTTGTCCTTGTAGGTAGGTATACATGCTTCTGAGGCTGAGCGGTCGACATTACAGTGGGCGGTGCCGAGTGATCGTTTCACAGCTCGGGGTTACAACACTTCGCACTTCATTTCGCTTTGTCTTAAACACTAATCAATTTTAAAAATTACACAAAAGTATGTCTGGCGTCTTGATTACGAAATATTCCATATTATATGAGACACTGAAGACTTCTAATAAAATATTTCAAGATTTTGTTTGTAATGAAAGCTGTTGACCGACTGTAGGTAGATGTCGCCACTGTGCGGCTAAGTGACATACGGGAAAATTACTGACACAAAGTTCGAGCGCACTGCATCACTAGCGTCCTTAATCACTTGCACTGCGCACGAGTCGTCACGCGTGGACATTACACACAAGTATGGCGTACGACGTTTTTAGTGCTGTACGCCTAGACATAAATTATTATGGAAATAACAATGAGTCGGCTTTATTGATATCTGAATCACAATATTAGAGCTTACCAAACTGCGCTAAAACAGTTTGGTAAGGTATGTTCCAAGTTACCCATTCCCCAGCATACTATAATATGGACGTGTATCATCGACTCATTGCTACTTGCTGTACCGTGAGACCGGAGCACGCCTCACGCTGCGCCGGTTCCGGTACCCATCTAGTATGATGACAGAATTGTAGAGCCATATTTACAGAAGCTAACAGAACATTTATTCATGTCACAATAGAACGACTTGAATGGACAAACTTCACATACATATGTACATCTTCTGTGTAGAACAAGGCTGCCCCCGAGCCCCCGAGGCCATGCATTTGAATTAGCCGCCAAAAGCTATCAACTGGCAATAGTCTTTTGAGAACAGATTTCAGGACTTCAAACAGTCTTACAATATTTTTCAGACTTGATTTTAAATATTAATAAGTTGTTGGCATAAATGCTCTCACCTCTTCAAAGGTCTCGGTAAAGTTGTTTTAGATTATTCAAACTATGAGTAATGTTTAAGGTAAGTTTTATAAGATGCCAACTGACACGGAATCAGTCGGCAGGCTCGATCTAGAACATTCGCCAGCTAAGATGCTGGCGCGGCCACAAGTAACACTTGTAACATTTTTTTATAATGACCACCAGTCTGGCTTGCCATTTACTTTGGCACGCTTATCCTACGTGTCGAATTACGACAAAAGAGGTTTCGATTAAAAATACACTAGATACAGTATCACGAACAAAGACTGCTCGACTGGCCGCGGTTGCTGTACAATTTATATTCTTAACTCAAAAATATATACAAAAGGTGTTTGGAACATGAACTTAAGATTATTATCAACCTTATTACTAAACCGTAAAGTTGAATTTAAAAATATATATAAACATCCAAATTGAGAACCTCCTCCTTTTTTGAAGTCGGTTAAAAACTGTCTGTCATCGTCAGACATATTTGCTTGAAGCTTGAAAATAAAGTACATATTAAGTAATAAGTACAAAATATTTATTGTAAAATAAAACTTAAAATCTAAGCAATAGGGTTGGAAAACGATGTTTGTCATTGGTGCTTATTCTGATGTTGATCGCACAACTTATTTTACGGAGCGTTTTTTAGGCGCTTATCCTGAGTGTGGTGTAGTATTCGGTCGAAGCTGAGAGGTCAATACAAAGGACATATTACTGTACAAGAGCCGTATTACTTCTTTAACTTACTGCACAATGTATAATCAGACGATCAGTTCTAACTATCAATTATAACGTAGTTAAAAGTTCTTACTTAGCACTGTTTAAAACTTCAAACGTATCGAGTCCTTGACACTGTTGACAAATTGTCGCCGGTTATAAGTGAGGCTTCTACACACGATTTACTACTATCACGACTTAGGGCGAATTCACCAGTGAAACTGATCGCGTTCAGTAATAGTAAGCCGCGTTACAGAGCTGGCAGTGTTGTCTGTTGGGGAGTACTGACAGCAGTGTGTATGTGCTGATCGCGTTCAGTTCCATCGGTGAGAACAGCCCTTACATGTCAATAAAAGGGGAATGTAAGGGTCAGCGGAGACCGACGGAGTGGCGGCGTAGCGTAGGTCCGCGCGCCTCTCGACGGAGTGGCGGCGTAGCGTAGGTCTGCGCGCCTCTCGACGTTTCGCACCGCTTTGTGTTTTTATTAATTAATACAAATTGCATCCATATGCACTTGGTCAATAAAATCGACTTTCAGTCATAATAGAATTACTCGCTTCGCCGACACTCTGTCGGTCTGCGCTGACCATTCCTGTACAGGATTTCTTGGACATCAGAAGTCACAGTCTCAATATGAGCTCGCGCAGACAGGTCGGTGGGCTGCCACGTCCCGCTCACACGAGCTCCAGCACCTTGATGGTACCCTGCGAGTTGGCAGCCAGCAGCACGTGGCGGTCGGACGAGCGGCGCCAGCACACGGCCGACACGAACTCCGACGGCTCCTCGTCGCGTCGCTCGCGCTCGAGGAAGCCGCGCACGGCGTCGAACCTGGACAAAAGAATAAGACACAAAATAGCAACGTCTACAGTCAATTTTAGTTTAAGAAATACAAGGTCATATTAGGCTCAACACACACCAAAAGAGCGTCGAAGCGCGGCGAAGCGGATCGCAGTTTCAGTGTCATATGAATTTTAACTTTATTTTCATTACTATAATACTTATTATCGCATGAGAAATCGAACGAGTCGCGCGGATGCTAGCGGCGCCGCTGGAATTCCAGCGAATTAGCCGTGCGACTGCGCGAGAAGGCGCGGGAAGTCCCGAGAATGCTCGAGCAGTCGCGAGCGGCCGCTGGCAATATCCCGCCCCTCGCGCCCGCTCCCCGCGCGCGTCTGTTGCGCGCTAGCATTCGCATTCATTCCTTGCAGTGCAACGAATACAAAAGTGATGGAAATGGATGAAGAAAAGTTAATTTATTTGGTGCAAATGTACGACTGCCTATACAATATCAAATCAAGGCATTACAGCGATAAACACATGAAAGAAGAAGAGAAGGCGCGCGGATTCCCGCGACTTCTCGAGCATTCTAGCGACTTCTCGGGCAGTCGCTGGAATCCGCGCGCCTTCTCTACAGGGCGCTTCGCCGCTCTTTTGGTGTGAGTTGAGCCTTAAATTGACTGGCGAAACTTCACAATTCTGTAACTCAAACTCAAAGCATTTATTTCAACCTAGCTGTGCCCGCGACTTCGTTCGCGTGGATGTCGGAACACAATAACGTGTCGCTTAGGAAAGGCGTAATTACTACTCCTTCATTGAAAAGGAAGAATCTTCCGATCTTGCCGGGTGGGAAGCGTTACCTGGGGTTCTCTACCACAGCCCTTTCGACTGCAGTCACTGCGTCTTCAGGGTTCATAATGTCAATGCGACGAAGGGTCACTTTGATTTTTGAGAATAATTAAAAATGAAAGCGCCTGGTCGAGGCTCATTATCTGACCAAACAGCCATATGTATAAAATATCTTAACTTTGATTTGGCCAAGATAGACTTTGCTAAAGAGTGTATTTATATAGAGTGATGGCAAAGTATTCTGTTTGTGTTTTGTTTTCACTTCTGTCGGCACTCCCGGAGTGCCACTGTTTTTTTTTGACTCACGTTCGATTGCGAGCGCGTTAGAATTTTGTATGGGCAATTAGATTTCTCCTAGTGACCACCAGGTGGCGCTATAACTTTTTCCCATATAAAATTCTAACGCGCTCGCTATCGAACGTGAGTGACAAAACTCACACGTAAGCCTCAGTTGAATTGTTTGTTGACTAGTCACATTTCACTCAATTTAATTTGACCTTGTATTAAAAATAGGAAGAATCCCCCTTCCATTTTGGATTTTCAAATATGAATAAGGATTTTCGTAGTTCAACAGACATACCTGTAGGCGAGCAGCGGGCGCGACAGGCCCGAGTAGTACACGTACAGCGCGTTGTTCTCGGAGCCGCACGCCACGTACTTGCCGTCCGTGGCCAGCCCCACGAAGTTCTTCTCGTTGGCGTGGCCCGTGAAGGAGCGCACGCAGCGCGGCGACTCCACGCGCCACAGCTTCAGCGCCGAGTCCGTGCTGGCCGACACCAGCGTGCGCGCGTCCAGGAACTTCACGTACGACACGGCCTTGCGGTGGTCCTTGAACACGGCCAGCGGCTCCCTCGGCGCGCGCAGGTCGTAGTAGTGCACGCAGTGGTCGGCCGAGCCGAAGGCCAGGTGGCACGACGAGCGCGGGTTGAAGCGCACGCAGCACACGTTGAACTTGGCCTCCAGCGTCGCCACCGAGCGCTCGGCGTTGAGCGCCCACAGCTTGACGCGCGCGTCGTCGGAGCCCGACGCCAGCAGGCGCACGTCGGCGCGGTTGAAGTGCACGGACCAGCAGCGCTTGTCGTGCTCGTGCAGCGCGCGCGTGCGCTGGCCCGTGCCCGCGTCCCACACGCTCACCGTGCCCTCGTAGTCCGACGACGCGATGACGTTCTTGTGGTAGGCGTTCCACGACACGCACGAGATCTTGTGCGAGCACTGCATCTCGGCGCACGGGTAGTGCACGTCCACGCAGTCGCGCACCACGCTCTCGTACTCGAACACCTTGATGCGCTTCGTCACGCCGGCGATGGCGAAGAACTCCTCGTCCTGCAACCGTCGAACGTCACTTATTTCAAAGAAACGATATTTATTGGGACTCGCTCAGGAACAATACGACTGTTCGAGGCCGAGAGACGCGATTTCAATTAGGGTCGGGTTTATGTTATTGATAGCTGAATGGGCCCGCTTCACCTCGACCACGCCTGATGGAAGCGATGGATGAGGTCTATGACGGAACGAGCGCGCCCAGAAGATGCCTGTTCACTCTTGCTTTGAAGGCAGACGGGTTAAACGTGAAAGAAAAGTAAAGCAAAGATTTCCTCACTTGATGTAATGACAAACATTTAAAAGAGTTATATGCTGAGATGGTTTGGTCATATTGAGAGGATCAATGACAGGCGACTAACAAAAGGTATTTACAAGGCAGAGCGCCGAGACGACGTAGTCCTAGCAACACATATTACTGATGTTCTTCAGGAAGGTCAGGTGCGTAGTACTCGCAACCGGCGAGCGTGTCTGACCAGACGTATGAACGTAACCGAGTATGTACGCATCGTAGCAGGTAGAGGCGTCCTGTAGTTTCTGCCTGCCCCGATGGGTAGAAGGCGGCAGTTTCCTTATGCATACCTTGTCGAACTCAATGGTGGACACGATGGTGGAGTAGTTGATGGCGTCGCTGCAGTAGCTGAGCGTGGCCAGCGGGCGCAGCGCGCGGTAGCGGGTGAAGGCCAGCAGGTCCTCGCGGAAGGCGTCCAGGCCGCGCGGCCGCAGAGCGGCGCGCGTGAGCGTGTCCGTGAGGTCGGAGGGGCCCGCGGGGGCCGCGGGGGCGCCGGGGGCCTCGTCCGGGGCGCGCTGGTCGCCTCCTGCACACATTATATACACTTAGACTTCCATTCAAAATCTCGCAGGTAACTCCCATTCACAAATCTCGCAGGTAACTCCCATTAGCAAATCTCGCAGGTTACTCCCATTCACAAATCTCGCAGGTAACTCCCATTCACAAATCTCGCAGTAGGTAACTCCCATTCACAAATCTCGCAGTAGGTAACTCCCATTCACAAATCTCGCAGGTAACTCCCATTCACAAATAATCTCGCAGGTAACTCCCATTCACAAATCTCGCAGGTAACTCCCATTCACAAATCTCGCAGTAGGTAACTCCCATTCACAAATCTCGCAGTAGGTAACTCCCATTCACAAATCTCGCAGTAGGTAACTCCCATTCACAAATCTCGCAGGTAACTCCCATTCACAAATAATCTCGCAGGTAACTCCCATTCACAAATCTCGCAGGTAACTCCCATTCACAAATCTCGCAGGTAACTCCCATTCACAAATCTCGCAGGTAACTCCCATTCACAAATCTCGCAGGTAACTCCCATTCACAAATCTCGCAGGTAACTCCCATTAGCAATCTGTCAGACTCTTACTGACTAAAAGCCACTCCGGTGTTCCACCTCACACCTACGCCGGGGGTCGCGGGGGTCGCGGGAACGTACGATTCTTCCGCAACCCCCGACTGATGATTAAGTTATTGCTCCAGATTATTTTAAACACCCTTTTTCATGGATTTAACATAACTTATTAACGATTGATATTATATTTTTAAATGCCCTATCTTGTTTAAAGCAAGGTATTATTATTTGGTTCAACACACTAGCAGCGAATTCGCTGATGCGCGGGTTCTTTACATAGCTCGCAGATATTCATTCGGTCCATTCGATTCTTGAAGCAGTTTAGTGTGGGTGTTCGATGTAATAATTACGATCGAACACGTTTTGCTGATCTAGCTAATCGACCACGCCGCGCTAAGTGCGGCGCGGCGTCAGTGCATAGTCGGACAGCAAACTGGGTGCATTAGTACTTATTAGCAATTCATTCATAAGCATTTAGCGTAGCATAGTATAGCAACTGTTTTAGCAATAAACCTTTGAAGTGACATGAAGTGTTTAATTTAGCAGCACAGGTCTATACCATTTAGGTCGCGACTCCTACAGTGGGAGGGGTCACATTTCCTAGGAGCCTATTCCATGCTGCTACAACTCTGTTAGGCAAGAATTGCTTCAAAGGCCTTTTCTTGGCCCCTTTAATATGCGCTAGCCTTTACTGTGGTGAAAAAGTTACCGTGCATGCTGACGGACTGCGCGTCGCCGGGCCCCTGCGGCACGTGGTCGGAGTCGGGAGCGCCGGGCCCCGGCGGGCTGGCGCCGGGCTCCGCGCCGGGCCCCGCGCCGGGCCCCGCGCCGGCCGCGCAGTCGGCGGGGAAGGCGGCCGGCGCGGGTGTGACGGCCGACGAGCCCGGGAAGTACAGCTCGTCGGCGCGGTGCGCAAAGTAACACTGTTAACACGGAGAGAGCGTTAAGCGGGAAATATATTTTTGGTTTGTACGTTGAAATATCACAAGACATTTTAACGTACAAACAAACAAAAATACTGCAATGAATTTTGTATTATAACATTTAGATTATTGAGCGCCAGTTTCCGAGTTGGCTCTTTCGAAGCACGTGACGTTATTGACGTTTAGGTCTTTCAAAACTGCATGATTAGAATTAATGTGAGCTCAAACAATCTATTTCGGTAAAAAGTTCCAACATAAGTATTCTCAATATTTTTAGGGTTCCGTACCCCAAAAGGAAAAACGGAAACCCTTATATGATCACTTCGTTGTCTGTCTGTCCGTCTGTCAAGACCCGATTTCTCAGGAACGCGTGGAGTTGTCAAGTTGAAATTAATATCAAATATTCAGGGCTGCAATCCCTTGAAGTAGTGACAAAATCAAACTTCTTCTAAGTCAACGCAATCAAAAGATACGGGCGTTTATGTTCCAGAATCAAAACCTAGAGGGTACTACCCGTTGACCTAGAATCATGAAATTTGGCAATAAGCAATGTCATGTAGCACAAGTAAAGGAAAAAATCCTAATCCGTAAATTAGTAGTTACATACATACAAATCTATACGGAACCCTCGGTGCGAACACTTGACCGTTTTTTTTTAAGTCAAATGTAGTAGTTTGACATAGTGTGAAATATCTCTCTTGTTAATAAACCGTAAGTAATAGCAAAAATCAAAAGTGCAAATTGCAAATAATTAATCGGTGGGTGACATTGAGTGTACTATATCATAGTCACTGAACGTCTCGCTCGTGGCACTACAGTTACCTGCACGAAGTCGTCGAAGTGCGCGTGCAGGCGCCGCCAGCGCGCCGCCAGCGCATCGCCCGCGCCCGCCGCGCCGCCCGCGAAGCTCTCCTCTTCCGACGCCACGCCCAGGCTGCCGCCTGTCGGACGTACACGCTGTTAGTTATGTGGTTATGTCGAGAGAGTCCGCCAGCGCCCTCTTGAGCGCGCGCACCGCGTCGCCCGCGTCCGGCCCCTGAACACACGTGCTACAATACCGTCTACATGCGAGGCGGTGTCGCCCACGCTGCCCGCGAGGTCCGCCAGCTCCCTCTTGAGCGCGCGCACCGCGTCGCCCGCGTCCGGCTCCTGCGCCGCGTCCGGCGCGTCGCCGGCCTCGGGCAGTCGCGCCAGCCCGGCTGCTCCTGTAACCAAACGTACAGCATTAAGTAACACATGTATGTCACATGTAACAGAAACGTAAACCAAATTTTTACCAATTATGTTTCAAAATCAAGTCATTTTAAATAAATAGATAACTTTTGATTTTAACTAGGCTGAGGATCAGCGCTTTACGAACGTCAAAAAACGAATGAATTACATAAGACAGTCCCCCAGCACGCGCCCTTCACCACTTCCTAGTGCTTTAGCGGGAGAACAAGTCCACCGCAATAGCGCGAGCCCTTACCATCAGCAGGACACAAACGGTTGAGCCCGGCGGCGCTCGGTACACAAACGGTTGAGCCCGCCGGCGGCGGCGCTCGGTACACAAAGGACCCGGAGCGGTGGACTACACATCATGTTCAGATGCATTAATAGTGAGCGTCAAAATGGAGGGACCAAATCTCCAATGTGTGTCATACATATATAAAAAAATAATACCATTAATATACTATTTCCTACCTTTGCCATAATTTTAGCTACCTCATCATATCCATAATATTTTAACAAAATGCTTGGTCCCTCCATCATGATATCAAGATGGAGGGACCAAACTGATAGACTACTCCCTGGAATGTTCTACCTACTTAGTGTTATAATACCTTAATTCTACCTTAATATTATTGATATTGGCATCCCGAAACATATACCTATCGTTTTAAAGATATCGATTATATAAGTTTGTATTTGTAACATTTCAACGGACAATTTCACACCGTACAATACGACCGACGTACCACTTGGCGGGCCTGAACTTTGCGCAGAAGGCTGCGCAGTAAGATTTTTTAGGAACCAAATGGTCACATGAGGCGAGTGCGAGTGAGAGAACATACGCGAAAGTTCTTAGAGCCTATGTTCTTGAACAGCCAAGTTATACGTCGCGTCGCCGTCGGTCGTATTGTACATTGCGACGGCACTGGACTGGTAACCGTGGGAATATCGGGATAAAAATCCGTTCATTAGCGAGAAAACGTAACAAAATATAAAATGTTTTCTCTTTATAATATTTGTATTAGATGAAGCCTGGGAATGGGTC
Source organism: Oligia latruncula (assembly GCA_948474745.1). Classification (NCBI taxonomy): domain Eukaryota; kingdom Metazoa; phylum Arthropoda; class Insecta; order Lepidoptera; family Noctuidae; genus Oligia; species Oligia latruncula. The sequence continues at coordinate 8,367,878 of OX419713.1, read as the reverse complement.
GCTCTGCTCGCGGTATGGCATTAGTTCCGCCGCGCGTGGTGGTGAGTCACGGTACCTTGCGCCGTGTCCCTGAGCACGCCGGCGACGTGGTCCATGTCCTTGCGCACCAGCGACGCCTCCCGCGCCAGCTGCTCCAGCTGGTGCGAGCGGTGCTTGTGCAGCTGCGCCAGGAACTCGTACAGCAGTCTGTGATGAGCTGCTGCACACTCCGCCTCTAGCAGCCGCTTGCGTCTCGTCAGCAAGTCCAACATGGCGTCTACATCCGCGAGCGGAAGCCTCCTCGCTTCAGCTGCAACCAGCGCCCTCACACAGGGACCTCTGGGTTGCGGCACGGTCTCGTGTGTCGCTCGCACTCGCCGGCGCGCGACGAGCTCGTTGAGAAGAAAGTTCGGGAAGATGTGGTCGCGTGATGCGAGCGCGGCGCCGCACTTTGGACAGCGACGGTGGAGCTCTACCGCCTGGAGAGCAGACAGTTACAATACGACGGTGGAGCTCTACCGCCTGGAGAGCACAGAGAGTTACAATACGACGGTGGAGCTCTACCGCCTGGAGAGCACAGACAGTTACAATACGACGGTGGAGCTCTACCGCCTGGAGAGCACAGAGAGTTACAATACGACGGTGGAGCTCTACCGCCTGGAGAGCACAGAGAGTTACAATACGACGGTGGAGCTCTACCGCCTGGAGAGCACAGAGAGTTACAATACGACGGTGGAGCTCTACCGCCTGGAGAGCACAGAGAGTTACAATACGACGGTGGAGCTCTACCGCCTGGAGAGCACAGAGAGCTACAATACGACGGTGGAGCTCTACCGCCTGGAGAGCACAGACAGTTACAATACGACCGACGTAACTTGGCGGGCCTGAACTTCGCGCAGAAGGCTGCGCACGTACGTTTTTTAGGAACTAAATGGTGGCATGAGGCAAGTGTGTGAGTGAGAGAACATGCGCGAAAGGCCCGCCAAGTTACTTCGGTCGTATTGTATCTTATAGTGTAAAAAAAACCTTTAATGATAATAGCATTAATTTTGTTAAAGTATTTGAAAAAAAAAGTATCTGATGAAAGTGTAAACAAACCCTGTTCTGGCTAAATTCGTACGCAATCACTCACGGAAGGGTAAATTTGTGACAAATTCTTAAAAACTTTAGATCTCAACACTTTTCTAACAATAGTTGTTTGAATAACCTTATTAAATTGTAATTGAAACATCGTAGAAGAAACTGGAGGTTATAAAAATAACCCTAATCGTCAAATGATAATAAATTTTACATTTAAATTAGCAACCAGTTTGATTTTGTCTAGACTCTAGATTGTCCTATGAAGCAGAACCAGCTTGGTTCCAAGCGCTCTTATCTTGGATATAATCCTCTAGTTTATTGTATGCTTGTTTACAGAGTGTACATTTAATGTGAGTTTTAAATTTTCAAGGTATTTTATTGTAACATTTAACACAGTACCCCATAAAAGATGTATCTTTGGCTAATCTAAAAATGGTCGATGTATTTTATCTTTATTTCTATAGCTTACTAGGTCGTAGCTACACAAGTATGTTGAAATTACACTAATTTATTTATACTAGACTAATAATGTCATGCACATAGTGACCTTTCAACATACTTGTAACGGTGACCCACAGACTATATTAGCTTGTGTGACCGTTACTTAAGCTTATTTTCAATTCGTGTCGGGTTGTAAGATGATGCTTACCTTACTAATACAAGCGTAACAGAAGGAGTGGCCGCAGCGCGTGACGTAGGCCTCGTCGATGAGCTCGAAGCAGACCGGGCACAGCAGGTCGCAGTCCTTCTCCTCGAGCGAGCCGTCCAGCCCGCCCAGCGCGCCCCCGCCCAGCGCGCCCCGGCCCCGGCCCGCGCCCCCGCCCGCGCCCCGGCCTGCGCCCCGGCCCGCGCTGCCGCTCGCCGCGGCGCCCGACATTGTGGCTCTCTGCAGTCAAGGCAAATCTACTTCATAAACATCGTAGACTCATTCATTGACAGACGATGCGCAGCCTAAACTGGGATCAGCCATTAGTTTCATTGGGGGTCCGTTTTTAAAAATATCATGTCTGTCGCGGTCCGTTTGGTAGACAATTACTAGCAACCAAGATTAGAATATAAATTAAGAAATTAAACGAAAAGAAACCTGAATCATTCTTTATTAAGTATTAAGTAATAGACAAATAAAAATTAATGAACAAAAAAAGTAATTTAAAAAAATTAAACCAACTTCAAAAAGAAACAAACTCAAAATTAAGAAATAACTTTAATTTCGGAAGTCGGTGTCTTGGGATATGTATTTTTTTAGTTTTATTTAAAATGTCTCTTTATAATTTTAATTGTGAATTTTTCTATGTTTAAGTAGTTATTCGGGGCTGAGACAAATCCAGAACAGAACAGAACCGGTCGAAGTGGAAGTGCTTGGGGGAGGCCTATGTCCAGCAGTGGACGTCTTTTGGCTGAAATGATGAGACAAATCCAACAAATCGAAGATCAGACACAACTTTATTTTATTTATATAGATCATCCTCATCTGCCTAGCCTTTTCCCATTTGGGGTTGGCTTCTAGTGTAACCGCATGCAGCTGAATACCAGTATTATTTATATACATATAATTGACTATCAAGTAGATGAATTATTTAGAAAAAAAAATAGGTAACACCAGTTCATTAAGATTTAAAATGAATGTAATTGCATGTAAGACTAAAATCAATCTGCGTTGACTTTTCCCAAATACCTATTTTGGGGTTGGCTTCCAGTCTAACTGGACGCAGCTGAATGCCAGTATTTTACATGGAGCGGCTGCCTATCTAACTTCCACAACCCAGTGTCAGGTAATATGATAGGTAATAGGTACTACGGGCTGGTATCCGCAACTCCACGTCAATGCGCGTATTTTGCGTACGGGTGGGAAAATCGATTATTCGATCCACCCCAGTTCCTCAAGGAAGGCCAGCAACGCCTTTATGTTACTGACCGTCTCACGTAGGGTACCTGGGTTACCGAAGTACACAGCCCTGTACGTGGCGACCACCGGGCAGTTTAGAAGCACATGTGCCGCTGTCTCGTCGTCCTCCATACAGGCCCTGCACAGCGGACTGTCTGTTACTCCTATGACAAAGAGGTGTTTATTGAATGACCCGTGGCCAGTTAAAGCTGCGGTAACTATACGCAGCTTTTGCTTAGTTAGACGGAGAACCTGTTTCGTGAGGCGGCCATCAAGTGTGGGAAGTGCTTCCCTAGCCTGCCTGCATTCGCTTTGGTCCGTCCATAGTTTGCTATGTTGGTCTCTAGTGCGTTTCCTTACCAGAGTGCGTATGTACCCGAAGGGGAGTGGCGCGATGGGCTCTGGTCCCACTGGTGCCATGCTCGACCCTCTTCTGGCAAGTTCGTCGGCTGCATCGTTGCCTAGCGAACCGCTGTGTCCTTTGATCCATTGAATGGTTATATTATTGAGGTTACCCACCTGGTTGAGGCGCTGGTGACACTCGTATATTAGCCCAGAGTCAGCAGTGTAACTGTTCAGCGCTTGCAGAACAGCCATGCTGTCTGAGAGTATGCGGATTGAGTGTTCCTTTACTTCCCTGGCCATAATGGCTGAAGCGGCTAAAGAGATACCCAAGCATTCGGCCTGGAACACTATGTTATGGACCCCCAGTGGTGTGGCTATATGTATGTTGAAATCCTCCAAGAAGATTCCAGGTAATATGATACTCCTTGGTAAGACTGGTTGTCAGACTTTCGGGCATCTTATGACCCCTAAACACTTTCAAAGATCAACAAATTACAGCCGGGAAAACAGCTTAATGTGCTTTCCAAGGCACGGAGGGGTTCTGCGTGTAAAGATTGTCGAACTGATGGTCAGCCTAATTGATCAACCTGTGCAGCTGTTATTACTTAGCCACAAGCCCCTCCCTTGCCTTGTAATACTAATAATGCTTTTGATTCTCTTGTTGACAAACTTATAGTAAAACTAGCTGCACATGCGGCTTCATCTGCATAAGTCTCGATCCGGTGGGAATATCGAGATAAAAATCCTATGTATCCAGGTCATGGTCTGCCCACGTACCACTTCATCTAAATCCATTCAGCAGCCGAATTAGCATAACAAACAGACATACAAAAAATCAAATCTTTTTATAATAATTAATTTAAATAGAGCCCTGACCACCGGATTAATTGGACCTTGTTCCCGATTCTGGTGGGCTACTATTTTTAGGGTTCCGTACCCATAGGGTAAAAACGGAACCCTATTACTAAGACTTTGCTGTCTGTCCGTAAGTCCGTCTGTCTATCACCAGGCTGTATCTCAAGAACTGCGGTAGCTAGACAGTTGAAATTTTCACAAATTATGTATTTCTGTTGCCGCTATAACAACAAATACTAAAAACAAAATAAAATAAATATTTAAGGGGGGTTCCCATACAACAAACGCGATTTTTTCCTCTTTTTTGCTCGATATCAATAATGGCAACAGGTAGGCACTTGAAATATTCACAAAATACTCAGTTGTATTTTTACTTTAATAATAAAATTAAAAGAATATTTAAGGGGGGCTCCCATACAACAAACGTGTTTTTTTCGGCGTTTTTGCCTTGTGGTACGGATCCCTTCGTGTGCGAGTCCGACTCGCACTTGGCCAGTTTTTTTATATGTTTAAATGTTTTTATATTCTAATATTTAAAAATATAATTTATATGTATTTATGATATATGATAATAGTTTAGATAAAATTGTTGTGATCTTTATTAATGCATGGCAAGATAAAAACAGAGTGATTTGTTGAGCTTTATTTATTCTTTAGTGTCTAGAGGTGGCCCGTTCCGATGTCAAGTTGTTAATTTATGGGTGAAACATGGGCAAACTTTGTGGAAAAATAAAATTCAAATTGTAAGTAGCAAAAACTTTTTCATTTCTTTTGTTGTGAAGGCAATATCTGCAGAAAAGTAAATTCACATAAAATATATAGGTATGTTTTTTTATCCCTGATATTATTTTTGAATAGAATATGGCTACTCGAAATATGTAAATAAATTACAACAACCTTTATGCACTTCTCCTAAGACAACCTACTGACTCTTCCTGCAAACATTGTTTTCAAGTTTTCACTCAAACCACTTTCTAAATGATTCCACTGGTCTAAGTAGTCAGTAACACTAGAACTATTTTTTACAGAGTGCTATTCGACCCCAGTGAGGTGCAGGACGGCGGAATGCGTGTATTTATAGCCAGCAATCGATAGCCACTGACCATATCATGCTCAATTACACACAGCTGACCTAAATCGAACACAAGCGGCGACACCTACATGTGAGACTGGTGAGCGCTGAGCACGATAACCGGAGGGACATGCTAGGGCGTTCTGTACGCCCGCGGGCTGTTCGCGCTCTCAGGATCAGAGCCTCCTGGCTCCCGACACCGCCCCGGCTCCACAGCGAGAAAGTCCTCCACAACACCACTTGTTCACTTGAACTACTGTTTACACTTAATGTTTCACACACAATACACGACTCAGCACCAAACCCCATCGTTTAAAATTACGATTTTATGCATTTTATTACGATTTTTTAACAACACTCGCGTATCGGTGTACTTTGACGTTTGACAACTTTTAAATTGCCAGTCGAAATAAATTTTAATTAGGTCAGTCCCTGGCCGACCCGGGGTCAAGGATTTGTAAATGGGGCCACGAAAAGGGTCACGCCTGGAATGATATGTTTATTACAATAAGTGGAAACAAAAATGCTATTCTATTTTACCAAAACCATTGTGTGTGTTTTCTAGTATTTTTTAATAAATTGAAAAAGTATTTAATTGTCTGGTAACGACATCTAGCCAAAGCCTTAGGAACCACGCTGGAAACTGTTAGACCGACACCGATTCACCACGAACTGTTTGACTGACAGTTGAAACGCCATTTTGCTATTATTACAGGAGGTTGCGTTATCTGTTCGTCAACAATGTAAAGTGAAATGTTTGCTGGATTTTTATAGTGAATGTAATGTGAAGTTAAGTTTTAACCCTTGGAATAAAAACTAGGGTTATGGAGGAGTCCAACGAGGAGCTCAGGGTCATTCCCGGTAAGTGTAGTGCTTAGAAATTAATGCTCTAAAACGTGAGTGTATGTCATACGAGGTCGTGTAATGTTAGCTTTCCCGATTTCAGAGCTCTACTTTCTGATAGCGAAATTCCTATCGGGCGGACCCCTCAAAGAGACTGCAAAGGTAAATTGGCTCGGAATATGTTCGAATTAATGTCCTGTATAGTTCTGTGAGCTAATTGTGACCGTTTCTGTTCCAGACTTTGCTAAAAGAGCTCGAGACTATTGAGGTAGGTTTGAGCTTTTCCTAGTGCCGGGTTTGAGCTTATATTGTTGTTTTGGTCGCGGACGCACGTGGCTGCGGCTGTCAAACGCGCTGAAACTTCGCTGAAAAGTTTTTATATAGTTCGTGGTGTTACAGGTGCTGCCCCGACGACTCGACTGGGAGGGACGCGAGCACTCCCAATCCTACGATGAATTGGTAAGTTTAGCGGACTTTTGCGCTCAAAACTTTGTTTATTTACGTTTTGCCGACTGTTTAGCGACTAGAAATACATAAATTGTGCGAAAACGACGAAAAATCTTAAATTGTGTTATGCTTCAAATTGATCGTGAAAATACGGTGGAATATCGTGAAAAATGTTTTTGTGGTGTTTTAGTGATAAAATTAATGTTTTTGGCTAATTTGTGAAAAAATTGTTATATCATGCACTATCGAGAAGGAGCAGTGTCGTAATTAGAAGACTTTCTATCTTGTTTCTTCACATGCTTCGGTGGTTACATCGCATGTGCCATCTCGTTTTAGCAATCGACTGCAGTAGTTCTCTGCCGCGATTGGCCGGCGAGAATCCGATCGCGATCCGAACAGTCACGAGTGCTGCGTGACGTACAATGGCGCCATATTTCGTATTTTTATTTTCTTTACGCAAAAGGCACAGTACTTTTTGATAGACTGAAAGCAAAAGGGAATTACTCGCGATTTTTGATATGATGCATGATTCATAATAGAAAACATTTTAGAAAATGTTTATTCTGATTAAAAAAAAACGATGCTATCAAAACAGAATTTGTAGTTATAAAGTATCATCAACAATGTAAAGCTTGATAGAAAAACAAAATGTACCTATCACTGAACAACCATGACAAAGGATAGCATTGGGTGTGGTACTTCTTACTGACATTTTTGATTAACTAACATGACGACATTACAAAACATATTAGGCCTGCTCGCACCACAAATCAATGACTCTGTTCTGTGCTAAACTTTTATTTAAATCATCATACTGTTTCTGGAGATCATTTGTGGTTCTGATTGATTTCACAACTAGTGAGAGTTATTATGAAAGTATTACTTGAACATGGGTCTGCTAATGAATGTTCATATTCATCATCTGCCTGCCTTATCCCAACTATGTTGAGGTCGGCTTCCAGTCTAACTGGATGAGTCTGGATGCAGCTGAATACCAATCTTTTATATGGAGCGACTGCCTATCCAGAACCCAATTACTTACTGGGTAATACAATACCCCTCGGTAAGACTGGTTGTCCGACATGCTGGCTTCTCACTACTCATTAGTTCATTACGATTGTCAAAGATCCACAAATGACAGCCGGGACCAACGTCTTAGAGCGTTTACGACATACAGCATTTCATAGAAACTTTCAAGCCCTCGTTTTCGAAATTAATGAACCGACTTTAATGAAATTTCATATGCATAAGCAGGATACATAAGTCTATCTAACTAATTTTTTAGTCCTTCGTATCCTGCTTATGCGTATGAGGTTTCATTAAAATCGGTTCCTTCATTTCGAAAAACACGCGCTTGAAAGCTTGTATGAAACAACAAAGTTTGTTTGTTTGTTTGTATGTCGTAAACGCTCTTAACGTGTTTTCTCGGTATTAAGAATAGAAGAATAAGAATAATTTATTAAATAATATGTGGTATGTAAAGATGGTCACCCATCCACAGACCAACCGCGGCAAGCGTAGCTTAACCTGACCGAATGACTTGTGCGGCTGTTATTATGTTGTTTGTGTGACTTTTGTTATTGTGTTTGTTATAGTCATTTATGTATGTAATCGATAATCACTACTCTCAGTACAAATAGTATTTGCAGTAGTTAACTACAACAAAACAACATTCTTGACTCTACTTTAAAGAATACTTGTAAACCATGAGGCATATGCATATCACAGGCATCCCAGCACTCGGACGTGTCCTGGCGCCGGCTGGCGTCGGTGTGCGAGCGCGCCGTGTCACTCGCGCGGCGGGCGCCGGCGGCGACAGACGTCCCCGACGCGGCCGGAGACGCCGACCGGCTGGCCGCGCGGCTCTCGCTGCTCAGCGAGACGCTGGTGCGGCCCAAGCCGATGTACGCCTCGCACAAGCAGGACCATACCTTAGGTAAGGGAGGCGTGAGTTTCAATTCCGATGATCATGAGCAGGATTCCCCATCCTGCTCATGATCAAAATTGATTGATTGATCAAAATTGAGAGACCATCTTGGAACCTACTATGCAGTGTAATGAGCAACTAGCTTTATCTTTCTGATTGACCAAATCTTTGACAGTTTAAAAGTGACCATTGCAATAAATGTTTGAGTTCGAAGGTGAAATACAGCTGAGAGAGAGTACAAATGTCTACACTGCACAAGTGTAGACATTCGTTTTTTTGATCCTACGTTACCTAACTAAAAAAAATCTGTAAAAGTAGATGTAAAGCAGATAATTAAATAAACTTTTATGAACAGGGTTCTAATCATTTTCATTTTCATAGACATGATCATAAGTAGTTTTCTTGCCGTGCTATCAGTATTTCATTCTAAAACGAAAGGGTATTCACAAGTTCGATGGAGACTGATATACGTGAGTTCCGTCGCCAGTGCGCCGCCTGGTGTCGCGCGAGCTGGGCGTCGGGGCCGCGGCGCGCGCGGGCGGGCGCGGCGGCCAGGCGCTGTTCCCGCCGCGCATGCTGGCCGGCCTGCAGCTGCAGCGCCGCACGCTGGGCCACCTGTCGGCCGTGTACTGCCTGGTGTTCGACTGCACCGGCCGCTACGTCATGACCGGCGCCGACGACATGCTCGTCAAGGTGAGCCGCCGCGCTCCCGCCGCGCGTCCTCTCCCGACTGTTCGCTCACGTCTGTGCCGTCGCAGGTGTGGAGCGCCGTGGACGGGCGCCTGCTGGCCACGCTGCGCGGCGTGGGCGCCGAGATCACGGACATCTGCGTGTCGGCCGACGGCGCGCTGCTGGCGTGCGGCTCCGTGGACCGGCTGGTGCGCGTGTGGGGCCTGGCGGGCGCGGAGCCGCGCGCCGTGCTGGCCGCGCACGCCGGCACCATCACGTCGGTGCACTGGGCGCCGCCCGCGCGCCGCGACGTGCGCTGGCTGGCGTCCACGTCCACCGACTGCTCCGTGGCCTTCTGGACGTGCTCGCCCGACGGGCACTTCCTGTCGCAGCCGGTGCAGTACGTGGAGCGCATGCGGCCCGGCGTCTGCCACATGATCTGCGCGGCCTGGTCGGCGGGCGGCGCCTTCCTGGCGGCGGGCAGCGCCGACCACCACGTGCGCATCTACACGGTGGAGCACGAGCCCGGCGGGCCCAAGCGGGTGAGTCGTCCACTGCAGCGAGACACCCGAATACCGCGGACATTAAACCCACTACGAAGACTAAACAATTAATGCTCATCTTGAGTTTACATTTTATATTTGACGATATCAACGACGATTTTACAGTGTCACAGTCCAATTCAAATAATTGACTGTAAAGTTCCGTCCCGAGCTGCCATACTACGACTCGGGGCGGGAATATGATATAGGTAAACTACGCCTATACAAGGTGTTGATTTGCATCCTAGTCAAATTCAAGGACGTAATTATGCTAATGATTCTCGACCCAAATCAACAATAAAATGGGTAGGTTTTTTTTTTTTTTCTTATTTACGGAAATCTGTGAGTGTGAACCAGCCTTATTTAAACGCGCCCCGTCTGTTACTAGCCCTATAACCGCGCTTTCACACACAAACAAACGCCTTTTACTGTACTAAGTACTAAAATACTAAAGTACTAAAATGTCTTTTATGACAACCTCCTGAAATTTGACGAGGATGCAAGTCAACACCTTGTATACATAGTCAGCCAGTATTGATACTCTGCGCAGGTGCTGGAGACGCCGGTGCACGACGACGCAGTGGACAGCATCGCGTGGGCGCATCGCGGCCTGCGCTTCGTGTCCGGCAGCAAGGTAACATAATAATGATCTTTCCTAGCGCGCTACACTAGAATTGGCATGTAAGTAAGTCGAACGAGCTTCTAAACTGCCATCATCATTGGCAGCCTTGTTCCACACAGCTCGGTTTAGGCCTCCAGCCCTACACGAAAAGTAATTCAAAAGAATTGACCGGTCAGTCAGTACAGTCACAACATTTCAAAATCAATCAAAAGTCATTTATTCAAACTAGGCTGAAAATCAGTACTTTTCGAACGTCAAAATTACAAAAGACAGTCCCCCGGCACGCCCGCCCTTCACCACTTCCTAGTGCTCTCGCTGCGGGGAGAAGAAGTGGTGCAACAAACTGTCCAGCAGCACAGCTGTCTGTTCAGTTAGAAAATACTTGATTGTATACAATACTAGGTATGCAAAGTTATTAACATTACAGGACACAGAACATTAAATCAAATTATTTGCTGTATCAATAGCCACGTCAATATACCAACAAATACAATAAAATATATATGTACTCAAGCAAAAAAATAAATCAAAATTAAAAATGTAAACAAAAACTTAGTACCTAAATAAAAGCCTCCAGGTATAAAGGGCGAGACAGCAGACAGCTTAACATATTTATGCAACGCTGGGTTCTGTTACACACTGTTGTACAGTCAACTAACATATTTATGCAACGCTGGGTTCTGTTACACACTGTTGTACAGTCAACTAACATATTTATGCAACGCTGGGTTCTGTTACACACTGTTGTACAGTCAACTAACATATTTATGCAACGCTGGGTTCTGTTACACACTGTTGTACAGTCAACTAACATATTTATGCAACGCTGGGTTCTGTTACACACTGTTGTACAGTCAACTAACATATTTATGCAACGCTGGGTTCTGTTACACACTGTTGTACAGTCAACTAACATATTTATGCAACGCTGGGTTCTGTTACACACTGTTGTACAGTCAACTAACATATTTATGCAACGCTGGGTTCTGTTACACACTGTTGTACAGTCAACTAACATATTTATGCAACGCTGGGTTCTGTTACACACTGTTGTACAGTCAACTAACATATTTATGCAACGCTGGGTTCTGTTACACACTGTTGTACAGTCAACTAACATATTTATGCAACGCTGGGTTCTGTTACACACTGTTGTACAGTCAACTAACATATTTATGCAACGCTGGGTTCTGTTACACACTGTTGTACAGTCAACTAACATATTTATGCAACGCTGGGTTCTGTTACACACTGTTGTACAGTCAACTAACATATTTATGCAACGCTGGGTTCTGTTACACACTGTTGTATAGTCAACTAACATATTTATGCAACGCTGGGTTCTGTTACACACTGTTGTATAGTCAACTAACATATTTATGCAACGCTGGGTTCTGTTACACACTGTTGTATAGTCAACTAACATATTTATGCAACGCTGGGTTCTGTTACACACTGTTGTATAGTCAACTAACATATTTATGCAACGCTGGGTTCTGTTACACACTGTTGTATAGTCAACTAACATATTTATGCAACGCTGGGTTCTGTTACACACTGTTGTACAGTCAACTAACATATTTATGCAACGCTGGGTTCTGTTACACACTGTTGTACAGTCAACTAACATATTTATGCAACGCTGGGTTCTGTTACACACTGTTGTACAGTCAACTAACATATTTATGCAACGCTGGGTTCTGTTACACACTGTTGTATAGTCAACTAACATATTTATGCAACGCTGGGTTCTGTTACACACTGTTGTACAGTCAACTAACATATTTATGCAACGCTGGGTTCTGTTACACACTGTTGTACAGTCAACTAACATATTTATGCAACGCTGGGTTCTGTTACACACTGTTGTACAGTCAACTAACATATTTATGCAACGCTGGGTTCTGTTACACACTGTTGTACAGTCAACTAACATATTTATGCAACGCTGGGTTCTGTTACACACTGTTGTACAGTCAACTAACATATTTATGCAACGCTGGGTTCTGTTACACACTGTTGTACAGTCAACTAACATATTTATGCAACGCTGGGTTCTGTTACACACTGTTGTACAGTCAACTAACATATTTATGCAACGCTGGGTTCTGTTACACACTGTTGTACAGTCAACTAACATATTTATGCAACGCTGGGTTCTGTTACACACTGTTGTATAGTCAACTAACATATTTATGCAACGCTGGGTTCTGTTACACACTGTTGTACAGTCAACTAACATATTTATGCAACGCTGGGTTCTGTTACACACTGTTGTACAGTCAACTAACATATTTATGCAACGCTGGGTTCTGTTACACACTGTTGTACAGTCAACTAACATATTTATGCAACGCTGGGTTCTGTTACACACTGTTGTATAGTCAACTAACATATTTATGCAACGCTGGGTTCTGTTACACACTGTTGTACAGTCAACTAACATATTTATGCAACGCTGGGTTCTGTTACACACTGTTGTACAGTCAACTAACATATTTATGCAACGCTGGGTTCTGTTACACACTGTTGTACAGTCAACTAACATATTTATGCAACGCTGGGTTCTGTTACACACTGTTGTACAGTCAACTAACATATTTATGCAACGCTGGGTTCTGTTACACACTGTTGTACAGTCAACTAACATATTTATGCAACGCTGGGTTCTGTTACACACTGTTGTACAGTCAACTAACATATTTATGCAACGCTGGGTTCTGTTACACACTGTTGTACAGTCAACTAACATATTTATGCAACGCTGGGTTCTGTTACACACTGTTGTACAGTCAACTAACATATTTATGCAACGCTGGGTTCTGTTACACACTGTTGTACAGTCAACTAACATATTTATGCAACGCTGGGTTCTGTTACACACTGTTGTACAGTCAACTAACATATTTATGCAACGCTGGGTTCTGTTACACACTGTTGTACAGTCAACTAACATATTTATGCAACGCTGGGTTCTGTTACACACTGTTGTACAGTCAACTAACATATTTATGCAACGCTGGGTTCTGTTACACACTGTTGTACAGTCAACTAACATATTTATGCAACGCTGGGTTCTGTTACACACTGTTGTACAGTCAACTAACATATTTATGCAACGCTGGGTTCTGTTACACACTGTTGTACAGTCAACTAAAAAGTATAAAAAAAACAATTGAACTCATTATAACCTGTCAGTAAGCTAATTCTGGAGAATAAACCTAAACATTGTGTTGAGTTAATGAGGGCGACCAACTGTAGTTGTTGATTGAATAGTATGCCTTATGCCTTTGAACAAAGGTTGGATTTTTCTTGAGCTTTAAACGTATTAAAAGGCAAATGCAGCAAAGAAGAAGATAGCTTGTTATAAAAGGTTATACCAAGCAACAAATGAGTTATGAACTTTATGTAGCCAGTGTAAGGGAGCATGTTTGTCCTTATTTCTAGTGTTAACACTGAATATTACTGTTTTTAGTGTACAAGTGTATATTTTGCCTAATATAAAGTTAAGTAAAGTAATAATATAAGTTGTTGGCAAAGATGAACTGTTATGCAACCGTGATAATACCAATATCTTTAAAAAAATCTCTTAGAGACACTCTGGCACCTAGCTGGAAATTGCTGGAACAGCTCGTTTTTGCAGGACAAATATATTTTGTATATCAGCGGCTTTGCCACACAGCAGAATACCGTAGGACATAATGCTGTGAAAATAACTAAAATAGACTAAACAAGCGATTGTTCAAGTTAGCTGCCTGTACAGAACATAGCTTGTTTGAATGCGTCCCATACGAATGTTGTCGACAGGACGGCAGCGCGGCGCTCTGGACGCTACACGCGACACAATGGAGACACGTACTACTGCAGCCCAAAAGTACGCAGCAGGACGGGAAGAGACTCAAGGTAACTATTCTAATAATTATATTATTTGTTTTTGTTAGCCTACAGTGTCCGACTGCTGGGCAAAGGCATCCCCCAAATCCTTCCAGGAACTCTTTGCACACCACATCTCGCCGTGTCTGCCTTGCCCGTCCATCTCCAGGCCCCCGTTGTGTGGAGATGGCCCAGGGGTCACGTGCTTGCGGCTGACGTGACACAATCCCATTTGAGCCTGGCAGCCTTCTTTCCTACATCCAGTATGCCCATTTTGGAACGCAGCGTGGTTTTCTGAATTCTGTCCTGTCTTTTTACACCCAGTGTGCTGCATTCCATCGCTCTTTGGCAAACTCTAAGGCGCAAGTATTGCGACTCGCTGAGCGACGGTCTGAGCACCATAGGTTAGGACGGGCAAGATACACATGTCGATGACTTTGCACTTCAGGGATATCGGCAGATCACCCTTCATTAGCATCTTCCTGGACCAGTAGTTTTTACAGGCTTTCTCAATTCGGCGATCGATTTCCCTTTCCTCTCTGTTTTCAAAGAAAGTAACTGCCCAGCAGGGTAATTGCGTAACACACTATCAGTAGCAATGGGTTTTAATTTGACAGTTCAACAGCATTCATTGCGTGGTTTACGTTGTTGAGCAGACACGTTTTTCGAACATATGGAGCAATGGATTAGCAATATGCTTCAAAATGATTCAAATTGAGATTAATAGTGTGTTACGCAATTAGGGTGCTGGTAGATATACTCAAATATAGGAAAGAAAATATGACTCTCTACTGCAATACAGTAAGTCGGTAAACGTAAATGTCTCTCTACTGCAATACAGTAAGTCGGTAAACGTAAATGTCTCTCTACTGCAATACATTAAGTCGGTAAACGTAAATGTCTCTCTACTGCAATACAGTAAATCGGTGAACGTAAATGTCTCTCTACTGCAATACAGTAAGTCGGTAAACGTAAATGTCTCTCTACTGCAATACAGTAAGTCGGTGAACGTAAATGTCTCTCTACTGCAATACAGTAAGTCGGTGAACGTAAATGTCTCTCTACTGCAATACAGTAAGTCGGTAAACGTAAATGTTTCTCTACTGCAATACAGTAAGTCGGTAAACGTAAATGTCTCTCTACTGCAATACAGTAAGTCGGTGAACGTAAATGTCTCTCTACTGCAATACAGTATGTCGGTGAACGTAAATGTCTCTCTACTGCAATACAGTAAGTCGGTGAACGTAAATGTCTCTCTACTGCAATACAGTAAGTCGGTAAACGTAAATGACGGTAGTTCCATTTTAATTTGACAGTTTTCATTCAGACCCTTCCCGGTCTTGCTTTCCTTGCTATAGAAAAAAAGTTCGTGAATGACTAAATTGAAATGTATCGTCAATCTTCTACCGAACCCTTCCTACATCCGCAGATGACAATGGTCTGCTGGGACAGCAGCGACGCCTACGTCATCACCGCCGTGTCCGACAACACCATCCGCGTGTGGTGCGCGCGCTCCGCGACCGCCATTCGCTCGCTGTCCGGCCATCGCGACGAGGCCTACGTGCTGGAGGCGCATCCCTTCCTGCGCGGAGTGTTCCTGTCCGCCGGACACGACGGTCAGCTGTTCGTGTGGGACGCCACAGCCGACCAGCCGCTCGCCAAGTTTCACAACAGGATCGATGGTAAGTGTTGCTGCACGAGGCCTACGTGCTGGAGGCGCATCCCTTCCTGCGCGGATCTTGTGTGGCCTCTCGTGTTGTCTATAACGCCACTCACTGTCGCAGGGCACGGCGACGGCGCGATCTTCGACGCCAAGTGGGGCGGCGGCTCCACCGTGGCCGCGACGGACTCGCACGGCCACCTGCTGCTGCTGGGGCTGGGCCGCGGCCACCGCCTGTTCGGCGCGCTGCCGCCCGAGCTGTTCTTCCACACGGACTACCGGCCCGTGGCGCTGGACGCGCACGGCGGCGCGCACGACGAGCAGACGGACACGCCGCCCCACCTGCTGCCGCCGCCCTTCCTGGTGGACGTGGAGGGCGCGCCGCACGCGCCCGAGTACCAGCGCCTCGTGCCCGGGCGCGAGAACCTGGCGCTGTCGCAGCTCATACCCGCGGCCGACGCGCCGCGCTCGCGCATCGACGCCATGATCGAGGCGCTGGCCGTGGCGGGCGGGCGCGAGTCGCGCGGCGTGTGGCGCGGGGAAGGTACGTTGTCTCTAGCCCAGTGACGTGCATTGGTAGGCAGGCACTAGGCCGGGTCTAGTCTAGACAGACGCGGTCACTAATCAGATACATAAAACAAAAGTATCTATTAACAAAAAAAAAGTTTTACAGCAGCCATCTTGGATTTTAATTTTGACTTTATTTTCGGCTCCAGCAACCTCGAAAACTATTAAAACGACACCATAACGAAAAATTTGTAAATGTTCGCAGCCGCCATCTTGGATTTTCATTTTGACCTCACTATCGGCTTTAGCGCCCTTAAAACCATAAAAACAACACCCATGATGAAAAATTAAAAAAAAATTAAAGCCGCCATCTTGGATGCTCATTTTGACATCACTATCGGTTTTAACACCCTTAAAAACCATAAAAACGACACCCATGATGAAAAATTAAAAAAAATTACAGCCACCATCTTGGATTTTCATTTTGACTTTATTATTGGTTCAGCACCCTCGAAAACTATGAAAACGACACCAATGATGAAATTTAAAAAAAAGTTACAGCCGCCATCTTGGATTTTTATTTTAACCTCACTATCGGCTTTAGCACCCATGAAAACCATAAAAACGACACCCATGATGAAAAAATTACAGCCGCCATTTTGGATTTTCACCTCACTATCGTAGGCATGCCTACTTTAGGGTGATAAATTGCGAAGGTCGAACTCTTGGTATTACGCGTGAGACGTACGTATTTTAAATTTCGTCGTATTAACTTAAATAGGTCTACCTATGTGCCAAATTTGATCGAAGTCCGTTATGACGTGAAAAGATAATAGACAGACAGACGGTTACTTTCGCATTTATAATATGGCGCTGTCCCAGAGAACAGAACAGTTAATTAACAAATATTTTGATTCTACGTTTGAATATTTGTTATTACTTGAAAAGAGGTGTAATATATGGATTTTTTATTATAAGCCGCTTTATATCTTACATGTCAATGACAATTGATCAGGGTAAGTTCTACTTTTCACAAAAATTACAAAAATGGTCAAAACAATGTTTTATTTTCGTAGGCGTACGATACACAGCGGGCAGTTGGCAGCGCGGCGACCCTCTACTGGTGCCGCAGTGCACGCGGCCCATCGTGGCGCCGCTCGCGCTGGCGGCGCAGGAGCACATACACAAGACGTGGTAACTGTCGTACCATAGCATTGGAGCGACAACAAAACTTGCGAGCTACCACATAAACTACGAGTTGTGATTCGTGGGTTCGAACGAAATCGCGAGGAAACCGGTGCCCCTTGCCTAATTAATAAATAACGTCTTCGCAGCTTGGAGCTGAACGCGCTCGAGCAGAGCTGGTACCGGCGCGAGATGCGGCGCCGGCCGCTCATGATCAGCACGGCCACCGAGGGCGGCGGGGGCCCGCGGCGCCGGGCGGGCCGCCGGCCGCGCGGCCCCGCCGAGCGGCCCCGCGCGCGCCCGCGCGTGCCCGAGGAGCCGCCCGAGCCCGAGTCCGCGTCCTGCAGCGACACCAGCGACGAGTGGGTGCAGCGGGCCCCGCGCCACGGCCGCTCCACGCCCGACTCCCGGAACTCGAGTCTGGAGCTCAGCGACACCGACACCAGGTACACTGTCCTCCCATACCTATTAAGTCATTTGAAAACATTGTGTAAAATTATTTCTTGCCGGCTCTTCTCCTGAGGAAATGACCCATTGGAACCGTGCACCTAGCTTCTGACGTTTCCTAAGTGCCCATGTAGGTGTATTTGAAATAAAATATTTTTATTTTGATTTTTCTCATTCGTCATCTCAATGTATTCAGCGAGTCCTGCGTCCTTGCCCTCTTCATTCAATCGATAAATCTTTTCTACAAGTTGGTCAACCTACTGGCCACACTTCACAGACAAACGTGTTCCAAACTCAGTAAGTGTTACTTATCATACATCATGTTTTGTATTCTATCATAGGCGATGCCTACAGCCTATCCCGCCTAAAGTTATACCAATTAATTTATATTTCTTGCTCAAAACTGCTCTTATATAATTCTTTGAGTTAACCAGATATCAACAAATCTTATAAATGGTACAGTATTTTGATCTCACGCTAGCGTTAGCGCAGCAGCTCTCGGCACCGTCCGAGACAATAGCGAAGTCAGCAGTGTGTGTTATGTGCTGAAGCTACCCGTCTTCACGCACACATTCACAGCGTGTCTGTACACTAGGTTACCCAAGCGTTACACAAGCAAAGCGCGCGTCGCTTCGTGAGATAAAAATACTGTACATCATTATGTTGGTCATCATAACGCGATAACGTTACCGCCCCATTCCGTTGCGTTATAAAACTGTCAACTAATGCTGTGAATACCTTTGTCGCAGCTCGCATAACTCGGGGACTAATAAGAGTAAGAGCGACAGGTTGGTGCAGTAGACGCAAACTAACTGTGTCGGATGTTCAGTGCATGTGCTCGAAGCCTTAAACTGACGCGGCTGGCTTACTTAATAGTCTAAAGTTATACAAGGATCGTTTGGCGCGTGGCAAACATTTTAAATAACGCCGCCGTCTTGTTCAAATTCAGATTTATTTAATTACTTACACACAGTTCTGAACCTAACTAGTAATAAAATAAAATACTAACTATCAGAAGACTCGACAGATTGGCGGCTCAAACTAGGCACAGCCTGTATCTTGTGACCCAAAGTAAATACTAACTATCAGAAGACTCGACAGATTGAACAGCGGCTCAAACTAGGCACAGCCTGTATCTTGTGACCCAAAGTAAATACTAACTATCAGAAGACTCGACAGATTGAACAGCGGCTCAAACTAGGCACAGCCTGTATCTTGTGACCCAAAGTAAATACTAACTATCAGAAGACTCGACAGATTGAACAGCGGCTCAAACTAGGCACAGCCTGTATCTTGTGACCCAAAGTAAATACTAACTATCAGAAGACTCGACAGATTGAACAGCGGCTCAAACTAGGCACAGCCTGTATCTTGTGACCCAAAGTAAATACTAACTATCAGAAGACTCGACAGATTGAACAGCGGCTCAAACTAGGCACAGCCTGTATCTTGTGACCCAAAGTAAATACTAACTATCAGAAGACTCGACAGATTGAACAGCGGCTCAAACTAGGCACAGCCTGTATCTTGTGACCCAAAGTAAATACTAACTATCAGAAGACTCGACAGATTGAACAGCGGCTCAAACTAGGCACAGCCTGTATCTTGTGACCCAAATTCTACACTAAGTTCATAATGTAACGTTCTGATAGCGCAATCTGTGGTTTTCAATGCTGTTCACGAATGTTTACTAACAACGGCGCCCTGCAAGTGTCATGCGTCAAAAGATCCTTGTAGCGCTGAGTACACGTAGCATGTACAGTTGTACACGTAGCATGTACAGTTGTACACGTAGCATGTACAGTTGTACACGTAGCATGTACAGTTGTACACGTAGTATGTACAGTTGTACACGTAGCATGTACAGTTGTACACGTAGCATGTACAGTTGTACACGTAGCATGTACAGTTGTACACGTAGCATGTACAGTTGTACACGTAGCATGTACAGTTGTACACGTAGCATGTACAGTTGTACACGTAGCATGTACAGTTGTACACGTAGTATGTACAGTTGTACACGTAGCATGTACAGTTGTACACGTAGCATGTACAGTTGTACACGTAGCATGTACAGTTGTACACAGGCGGGCAGGCACATCGACGCGCAAACTAACCATGAATTCAGCACAAGATTCTGAACACCCCAGCGTTGAACTTTTCGTTGGTCATCAAAAAAATTTGCTGTTTCATTCATTTTGACCGCGGAGGCACTTCTATGAAACAGGAGATTTTGTTTTTTTTACTGGTCAGGAGTCTAGTGCTGAATACATGATTATAGTTTGCACGTCGATGACCCTGCCACGCTGTATGTCTGATACGAAGCCGTGCTCGACGCTACCCGCGGATGTCGCGCCAGCGAGAGACACTCCTCACTCGAAAGTGAATGGTTCATCCAAATATGAATGCTTTCTTCTTACCTTAGCTATTGACCGATCACCCGACATGCGACACAGTATTCGATGTTCTGTCTAAACTGTAGTACTTACGTCGTGTCCCGGTCAGTATATTAAGTAACGTGTTGTTTTATTACTATTCAGTTCGTCCTCGTCGTCGCAGTACTCGGACTGGGAGGCGGGCGCGGCGCTGGCGCCTCCCGCGCGCGCTCGGCGGAGACCTCTGCCCACCAACCGGTACGTGTCGCCCGACGCGAGCGCACGTGGCCGCAGCGGCAACGTCGCCCTACCGCAACGACAGACCGCAGCGACACGATTGCTTTCTATGACACTGAAAACGCTTTCGCAGATGGCTAGGCCGCCTGTCACCGTGTTCATACAGTAACAGCTTCGGAAAACAACTGCTCACTTTATTGTTTCCAGTCTGAGTGGACTTTCATTTTGCTCCACCACGACCTACCGTCGCGATCATTGGGACTACTGTATAATAGGAAAAGATAAATATATTATAGAGATAGATAGATTTGACGGCACGGTTGGCGCAGTGGTTAAGCGATTGACTGCTGCGCTGCGTGTCGCGGGTTCGATTCCCGCACGGAACAAATATTTGTATGACCTACAAGAAAAAATAAATAAAAATAAAACAGTAAAAGATCGGCTTTAATGTAAACCAGAAAAGCTATGCGCTTCGGGAAACCTCGTGTTTCCGAAGTGGCACAAACGTCCAGCCACGGAGTAATCCCCCATAGAAAAGTTGTTAATGTAGGTATAACTATAATTTTGCAATCATGGTAATACAAAATAAGCAAGTATTTTATGGTTGTAACAGCTCTATATCAGATCACATCATCGCGCGTTCGTTTTTCCGAAGATAAACGATGATTCCCAAAGCGCATACTTTCCTTAGGATATCTGTAATGAGGCTGCAAAGTATCGCGGGTCCATCAGTTGAGCACGTGTCCAGTTACAGCCCCAGCACGGTGGTGTCGAAGCGCGCGGCCCCGCCCCCCGCGCCCGCGTCGCCGCCCGCGTCGCCGGGCCCCGCGCCGGGCCCCGCGCCGGGCCCCGCCGGCCCCGCGGGCCCCGCGCCCGAGCTGCCGGACGCGTACCGGCCGGGCGAGTGGCTGACGGCCGTGTCGCCGCGGAAGGCACCTTACCACCCGCAGATGGGGGACCAGTGTCTGTATTTTAGACTTGTGAGTATTATATATTTTTTCAATCAAAGAAAACTCAACGCTGGTATATTTTAGTATGCGGTAACATTATGTGATGATTCGCTCTGTTTTTTTTTTATCGAACTCTAAAAAATGCTATGAAACGAACTTTATAAAACTTTTTAACAAAAAAGAAAAACCGACTTCCAAAAAAAACACTACAAAGTGAAAAATAACTTTAATTTCGGAAGTCGGTGTCTTTGGATCTGTATTTTAGTTTTTTGCCACCGACTTCCGAAATTAAAGTTATTTTTCACTTTGTAGTGTTTTTTTTGGAAGTCGGTTTTTCTTTTTTGTTAAAAAGTTTTTATTTCCCGCTTTTTAGTGGGTCTGTTTATAATTTATCTAAGTTACAATACCCTAATGTCAACTTGCTCATCGCCTTTACCAAAATATTGCTTTTCCCGATGCAGGGAAATTCATTGTTGAGAGTTCTCCTGGTATTTCACCATCAGCTCCATTTCATCATTCGCATTGTGATGAGCATAACTTGCTTAGCAACCATAATAAAGTAATCGAATCGCAACCCATGAAATACTTATTATTGAGTAGTTCCGGTGGCCATCTGTGGTCTTCATCATCAGTTCCACTTCACCAAATAGTGCTTTTCGAGAGCAAATGCAAGAGTTACTATAAAAAATACCCAAATCGCTATAGGTGTGCCTATAATATTTGAAGAGTTCCTTCGATTTCTCCAGGATCCCATCATCAGATCCTGATTTGATGACAATGGGACCACCTGGAAAGTATACCCTTTCAAACAAAAAAATATTTTTTGAAATCGGTCCAGCCATCTTCGAGTAATCGGGGAACATACATAAAAAAAAAAAATAAAAAAAAAAAAAATAAAAAAAAAAAAAGGTTCCGACGAATTGAGAACCTCCTCCTTTTTGAAGTCGGTTAAAAATACAAAAAGTTGTACCGAAAACAAAAATAAAAACCAGTAAAACATCAAAAAATAACTGAACCTTTTTTTATATCTGGGTGCTAGGAGTAAACAATATCAAGTAGCTTATAAAAAGGTCGTGTGCAAATAAATGACGCTTTAGAAGCTATCCTCGCCAGTAAGTGACATGTTCCGAGTCAAATATCGAATGTGTCGCATGGTTCAGTGTCACCAGCGGTACTTACAAATATCGAATGTGTCGCATGTGTTCAGGGTCACCAGCGGTACTTACAAATATCGAATGTGTCGCATGTGTTCAGGGTCACCAGCGGTACTTACAAATATCGAATGTGTCGCATGTGTTCAGGGTCACCAGCGGTACTTACAAATATCGAATGTGTCGCATGTGTTCAGGGTCACCAGCGGTACTTACAAATATCGAATGTGTCGCATGTGTTCAGGGTCACCAGCGGTACTTACAAATATCGAATGTGTCGCATGTGTTCAGGGTCACCAGCGGTACTTACAAATATCGAATGTGTCGCATGTGTTCAGGGTCACCAGCGGTACTTACAAATATCGAATGTGTTCAGGGTCACCAGCGGTACTTACAAATATCGAATGTGTTCAGGGTCACCAGCGGTACTTACAAATATCGAATGTGTCGCATGTGTTCAGGGTCACCAGCGGTACTTACAAATATCGAATGTGTTCAGGGTCACCAGCGGTACTTACAAATATCGAATGTGTCGCATGTGTTCAGGGTCACCAGCGGTACTTACAAATATCGAATGTGTTCAGGGTCACCAGCGGTACTTACAAATATCGAATGTGTTCAGGGTCACCAGCGGTACTTACAAATATCGAATGTGTCGCATGTGTTCAGGGTCACCAGCGGTACTTACAAATATCGAATGTGTTCAGGGTCACCAGCGGTACTTACAAATATCGAATGTGTTCAGGGTCACCAGCGGTACTTACAAATATCGAATGTGTTCAGGGTCACCAGCGGTACTTACAAATATCGAATGTGTTCAGGGTCACCAGCGGTACTTACAAATATCGAATGTGTTCAGGGTCACCAGCGGTACTTACAAATATCGAATGTGTTCAGGGTCACCAGCGGTACTTACAAATATCGAATGTGTTCAGGGTCACCAGCGGTACTTACAAATATCGAATGTGTTCAGGGTCACCAGCGGTACTTACAAATATCGAATGTGTTCAGGGTCACCAGCGGTACTTACAAATATCGAATGTGTTCAGGGTCACCAGCGGTACTTACAAATATCGAATGTGTTCAGGGTCACCAGCGGTACTTCGAGGCCGTCGCAGAGAAGGACGTGTACAAGGTGAACCCACGAGACAAGCCCTGGGAGAGGACGCACGTATATGTAAGTGTCACATTGTTAGGAGATACAATCACTCAATTTAAAAGAGTTTCTTGCCTATTCTTCTCCATAAGAAACTATCCTTTGGAAGGGTCAACTGGATCAATTCTATTTTTTGTTTTGACATGCGAAAGTGCCTTTTATGTGCCTCATTGAAATAAATGGTTTGACAACTTCGGTTTATTCTCTCTCGAATAAACCATCTGCACTCAAGCGACGGTGGCGTAGCTGATAACACATCTGCTACGCCATCGTAGCACTCGGCTACGCCGTAGCACTCGGCTACGCCGTAGCACTCGCGGCCCTAACAGCGACTCGTTTCAGGAATGCGAGCTAGTGAAGGTCGTGGGCATAAAGTACGTGATCAAGCCGCCGCGCGTGGCGTGCCTGCGCCTGGCGTGCTCGCTGGACGCGGCGCGCGCGCGCTCGCTCACCGTGCGCTACCACGACATGCCTGACGTCATCGACTTCCTGGTGCTGCGCCAGCAGTACGACGCGGCCGTGCAGCGGCGCTGGGGCGCGGGCGACCGCTTCCGCTGCATGATCGACGACTGCTGGTGGACCGGCCAGGTGCTGGAGAACACGGGTCAGTACTGTGCTGGCGTGCTTCCTGCAGCAGTGCGGCGCCGCCATACGACTGTAGAGTTACTGTCGATGTCGGTGGTAGGGTCGGTTCGTCCGTAGGGCGAACAGTCAAACTAAAAAAAACCTTTTCAAAATTGCATAATTTACAAAAAATAAAAATACCTTTATAAGTTTGTGTACTTGAGGGTCCAAAGAGCGCCAAATTCAGATCTCGCTCCATACTAAAACTAGCCTAGATCCGGCACTGGTTGGTGGGGTATGTGTCGCAGATAGATTTTCGAATCCGCTGATTTAGAAAACAGCTGCGTTAAAAAACACCTGAACGACAAAGTCAAAGATCTTTATTGTGGTGTGCGTTTGCACTACTCCACCATGTTAGGCATACAATACTTTTAACAATTTTTTATGACCTACGTTTATATGATTATATTAATTCAAATAAACATTTTAATAGAGCTAAGTATATTTTGCATCAAAACAGAACAGTTTGGCACTAACTCATCATGAATCTGTCGGACAAAAAGTCATGTAATGACGACGTTTAGCGATTTTCCATAATTACAGAACAACACACAGAATTGCTTATACGTTTGCATTTTACAACGCAGCTGGTCAACGATTAGAGGTTATACAAAAAAAAAAGTGAAATGAAACGTCAGATTGTCGATTTTAGGTGTAAGTTCTGTCGCACGTGGCTCTTGTTTTTCATAAAAACTTCTGTCGCACGTGGCTCTTGTTTGTCATAAAAACTTCTGTCGCACGTGGCTCTTGTTTGTCATAAAAACTTCTGTCGCACGTGGCTCTTGTTTGTCATAAAAACTTCTGTCGCACGTGGCTCTTGTTTGTCATAAAAACTTCTGTCGCACGTGGCTCTTGTTTGTCATAAAAACTTCTGTCGCACGTGGCTCTTGTTTGTCATAAAAACTTCTGTCGCACGTGGCTCTTGTTTGTCATAAAAACTTCTGTCGCACGTGGCTCTTGTTTGTCATAAAAACTTCTGTCGCACGTGGCTCTTGTTTGTCATAAAAACTTCTGTCGCACGTGGCTCTTGTTTGTCATAAAAACTTCTGTCGCACGTGGCTCTTGTTTGTCATAATGGCGTCCGAAACAAATAAATAAAACTAGTAATGCCGGTTATGTAGACTAACATCTGTAGACCATTTTCTATTTTATCAAGTACCTGATACTTGTTGACAGGCCTACGCTGTCCTCTCATACCTACTGTAATTTGAAAACATTGTAAAAGCCAATTATGTTTAAAAGAGTAACTGTGGAGTTTCTTGCCGGCTCCAAAGGAAACAACCAATTGGAACCGTGAAATATTATTTTTTAATTTGTGAAACAGCAAATGAAGCAATCCATCTGCGATATACCTATGTAAGACAGCATATCTTTCAAGAGCAAAATGACTGGCTGCGTTGCGGTAATGTGCTAGGCCGTGGCTGTCGTGACGTCATCGCCTTATTTATGCCGTAGCACCACGCATTGTTACATGTCTCTGTCCAGGTGGCGAGGCCTCCGCAGCCGACAGCGCGGCCGCGGCGGGCCTGGCGGGCCCCGCGGCCGAGCAGTGGGCCCGCGCCGCCGCCGCACACTTCCTGTCGCTGCGCGTGCGCTGGGACAACTCCGAGGTATGTGCTGCAGCATTGTGTTGAGCGATGGTCGTGTTATGATTGCACCTTCTGTTTTTAGGGAGCTGCAGGTACCTAAAGGGTGTCCATGGAAACCCTATTACAGACTGCGCCGCGTCTTCGTCGGTCCGTCAGTCACTGATGGGCTGTAGCTTCTATATTTATTTATTTATAGTCTATATATTAATCCAGGGTGTCAGCTACCTCCATACCAAATTTTATCAAAATTGGTCCAGCCGTTTGAGCGTGAAGAAGTAACAAACATATAAACACACACACACACTTACCTTCACCTTTATAATATTAGTGTGATACATATTATTATTTATTAGTCGCGAATTGTAATTTTTTTAGTCGCGTTTCGTTTTTGTCAGTGTGACGTGACCGCGTCGTTTTAATAACCGAAGCAGGGGTGGGTCGCTAGTTTGAAGTATAAACAAGTAGTCTGTAGGTGGAGCGCCTGTCCCCGTGGGACCTGGAGCCGCTGGACCCGGAGCGCCTGCCCAGCGTGGCGGGCGGCGCCGTGGCCGTGCTGCCGCACGAGCTGGAGGCCGCGCTGTACCGCGCCGAGCCCGCCGAGTGGCCCCCGCGCGGCGAGCGGGCCGCCGCCTGCCGCGCCATCGCGCAGCACATCGGCTGCGTCATGTCGCTGTCGGCGGCGGAGGCCTTCGTGGCGCCCGTGGACCTGCAGCAGTACCCCGCCTACGCGCGGGTCGTGCCCTACCCCATCGACCTGGCCACCATCCGCGCGCGCTTCGACAACCTGTTCTACAGGTACGTGCTGCTTGTTGTGGAATCATTATATAGAACAGGTACCTAGTGCTAAATTCCTGGGTGTAACACTTGATGAGCATTTTACTTGGAAGAATCACATCGAAATAATTAAAAAAAAAATCAATCAGTTTGTATTTGCCTTAAACAGAATTAATAATATCACATCTTTATCACGCATACGTCTGCTCACTAATACGATACGGTATAGTAGTGTGGGGAAACTCTTCCGAAATGGCGAAGGTCTGACTCATGCAGGCCTATATTCGAGTGGCACAATCTATTGACTGTCCGATGCATTTATATTTACGAAATTGCCAGGTTTGTGAGGTCAAATCTTGAACTATTTGAACGGAAAGATAACACAAATAAAAGGAAAATTACACATTTAGATTTTGAAATGCCCGTTCCAAAGCTAGAACTTTTGCGGCGGAGCTGCGTTTACATGGCTCCCCTTATTTACAATGCTTTGCCTAAGTCAATTACTCAATTACCCTTCAATAAGATTTGTGTTGCGTTGCGGAAGTGGTTGTTACAAGAATGTTTTTATTCGATATTTTCATCTCTTTATTAGTGGTTGTAATGGGAATCATATCACTAGGTTTTATTAGGTTTTTATTTTTTATTTATCCTTTTGATAGATTCTTATTTTGTAAATGTGAGGACTTTGTAGCCCTTGTAGACTTTAGATCTGTAGACCATTTTTTATTTTATCAAGTACCTGATACTTGTTGACAGGCCTACGCTATCCTCCCATACCTACTGTAATTTGAAAATATTGTAAAAGCCAATTATTTTTAAAAAGAGTAAACGTGGAGTTTCTTGCCGGTTCTTCTCCATAGGAAACGACCAATTGGAACCGTGCACCTAGCTTCTGACGTTTCATAAGTGCCCATGTAGGCTTATGTGAAATAAAATATTTTGATTTTGATAGATGAGTTCTTTCAAAGTGTCCCTGTAAATTACACACAATAAAGCACAGATATATACAACTGTTAAGTAGATACATAAATTGACAAAATATAGTTACGTAATAATTAAAATCTTAAATGTAAAAATTGTATGTACTATTGCATGCTAAATATTGGCCAAATGTGTGTTACTTAATATTTATTATAAGAACTTAGTGTACCTACCATATTTGATGCAATAAATAAATTGAATTGAATTGGAGCTGCTGCAGTACCCGGCCTACGCGCGCGTCACTATCGGCTTTAGCATCCTCGAAAACTATGAAAACGACGAAAAATTTTATAATTTTCGCAGCCGCCATCTTGGACTTACATTTTAACGTCACTATCGATTTGAATACCGTCGAAACCCATGACGACAATTTTGTTATTTTTTTTGTAGCCGCCATCTTTGATTTACATTTTAACGCCACTATCGGCATTGACTGACACCCCTGAAACCCGTGAAAACGACACCCATGACGACAATTTTGAAAATTTTTGCAGCCGCCATCTTGGATTGTATACTACGCAACACGTCCGTTTCATTTTTAAAGAGATCGCGGACTGTCTTTGGCGCTAGAGATAAAACGTATAAAACAACCACTCGTCTCGACACGGCACCCGCGACTGAGAGTACCGTGACTATCGCTTAGGGGCCTCGTAGATGCTGGCGTCTGTGTGAGTGTGCCGTTTCGAACGTCTGTTCATAGTTTCTGTACGGTCCATATTTATATTGTGGTTGAGGGAAGCGGCTCTACAATACACAAGACACTAACTGACCATGTTCTGTCGGCGCAGACGCGCGGCCGCCGCACAGTTCGACGTGCGCTACTTGGCGAGCAACGCCGAGCAGTTCAACGAGGCGCACTCGCCCATCGTGCGCCAGGCGCGCCTCGTCACCGACCTGCTGCTGCACATCATCGCGCACTGGCGCGACGTGGACGTGCTGGCGCAGTACCGCGACCTGGCCGCCTGCTACCACAGCTCCGACGACGAGCCGCTCCGAGCGCCCGCCAAGGTAACCCACAGAGTACTGACCCTCGTCACCGACCTGCTGCTGCACATCATCGCGCACTGGCGCGACGTGGACGTGCTGGCGCAGTACCGCGACCTGGCCGCCTGCTACCACAGCTCCGACGACGAGCCGCTCCGAGCGCCCGCCAAGGTAACCCACAGAGTACTGACCCTCGTCACCGACCTGCTGCTGCACATCATCGCGCACTGGCGCGACGTGGACGTGCTGGCGCAGTACCGCGACCTGGCCGCCTGCTACCACAGCTCCGACGACGAGCCGCTCCGAGCGCCCGCCAAGGTAACCCACAGAGTACTGACCCTCGTCACCGACCTGCTGCTGCACATCATCGCGCACTGGCGCGACGTGGACGTGCTGGCGCAGTACCGCGACCTGGCCGCCTGCTACCACAGCTCCGACGACGAGCCGCTCCGAGCGCCCGCCAAGGTAACCCACAGAGTACTGACCCTCGCCCACCGTCAAGGTATCTCACGTCCACCGGACGTTTAAACAAATCTGTAGTGTCTGAAAAATATTTGCAATATCATTTGTGAAAATTATGTTTCCGGTTTTAGCCGTTTAAATATCTATTTTATTTAGCGAATGCGGTCATACGCAGTCTACAGACCGAATAATTCACAAAATGCAAAGGGGCCATTATAGTTTTAGGATCGTACGATGTAAACCTACATTCTGGCAACTCAGACTCCTTGACAATTCAAAAGTGCCTGTAAACGGTTTAATTGAAATTAACTGTTGTTGACGAACGTAACCCTCGCATGTGTGCGCAGGCGCGGCGCGGCGGCGCGTGGCGCGGCGCATGCGCAGACGTGCTGACGGAGCTGATGGCGTCGGTGGACGCGGGGCCCTTCCGCCAGCCCGTGTCGCCCGAGCAGGCGCCAGGTAACTGATACTCATTTATTTTCATGTTAGGCTGCAAGTCAGAAAACGCTCTTTGATCGGAAACACCACTCACAACGCATTGTGGCATTTTCAAAACAGCCGCCATCTTGGAGTTTTTATTTCACTATCTATCTATATAATCTTTGCAAAACTACGCGACTGAAGAAGAAGACCGAAAAACTAACTATCTTGTTTTTAACCGTCTTCAAAAAAGAAGGAGGTTTCTCAATTCGACCGTATATTTTGTCAATACAGTTTGTGACACAATTTCACAAGTGTTTACCAACACGGCCCTTTTTTTTTCATGTCAACCAGGCGCTAGGCACCAAAATATCCTTATAGGATTTTGTGACATTTCACTGTCGCATTGGATACCAGTACCATGATATATTTTATGGGCAATGGTATCATGCTGATTAGATCAGCTACGACGTAGCACGGCACGTAGCCTTATAACTACGGCGTAGCACGGCGCGTAGCGTTATAACTACGGCGTAGGACGTCGCGTAGCGTTATAACTACGGCGTAGCACGGCGCGTAGCGTTATAACTACGGCGTAGCACGGCGCGTAGCGTTATAACTACGACGTAGCACGGCACGTAGCCTTACTACGGCGTAGCACGGCACGTAGCCTTATAACTACGGCGTAGCGTTATAACTTTTTAGTAATGCTGTAACATGTGTACCCTTAGACTACTGCCGCGTGATCGCCGTCCCTATGGACCTGGGCACAGTGCGCACGCGCCTGCTGGAGGGAGCGTACACACACGCGGCGCAGTTCGCCAGCGACGTGCGCCTCGTGTTCGCCAACAGCCGCCAGTACAACACCAACAATCGCAGCCGGGTACGTGCCACACACGCACGAAGCGCAACTCGACCTCGCTGCGACATGGCCTATCTCTTACCCTTCGTGAAATGTTACAGATCTACTCGATGACGGTCCGCCTGTCGGCGCTGTTCGAAGCGCTCTGGTCGCGCTACAGCAGCACGTGCGCGCGCGCAGTGCGGCGCCCCGGCCGGGCCGCGCGCGCCCGCACCACGCGCAGGACGCGCCGGACTGCAGGCGACAGTGAGTACACGCGCAGGACGCGCCGGACTGCAGGCGACAGTGAGTACACGCGCAGGACGCGCCGGACTGCAGGCGACAGTGAGTACACGCGCAGGACGCGCCGGACTGCAGGCGACAGTGAGTACACGCGCAGGACGCGCCGGACTGCAGGCGACAGTGAGTACACGCGCAGGACGCGCCGGACTGCAGGCGACAGTGAGTACACGCGCAGGACGCGCCGGACTGCAGGCGACAGTGAGTACACGCGCAGGACACACCACGTGAACCTGAGTGTGCATACACACGAGCGACACGCGTCCCTCGTCTATTTGAGTACGGGGCTCAAATACACGGCGGCGTGTTGTCGGCGGAAGCCACCGACACAGG
Organism: Oligia latruncula; assembly: GCA_948474745.1. NCBI lineage: Eukaryota > Metazoa > Arthropoda > Insecta > Lepidoptera > Noctuidae > Oligia > Oligia latruncula. The sequence continues at coordinate 8,336,763 of OX419713.1, read as the reverse complement.
TAACATGCCGTGGCCTGTCGCTGACACGCGCCGTCGGTTGTAGTTGCCAATTCTGTAGACGCGTCATCATTTGCCCTTGTCCCAAATGATTTGTAGTCGGCGCAACACGGCTTCTTCTTACTTAATTCTCTATCGTGCAGACGCCTCGTCCTCCTAACACTATGATGTTACTTACAGAAGAGCTAGTGAACGGCGCGGCGCACGCGGACTCGGGCAGCTCGGACTCCGAGACCCTGGCCGCCACGTCGCGCCGCGTGCATGCGCGCGCCGGCCAGCGCGAGCGCGAGCATGACAGCGCGCGGCTCGCGAGGCACGAGCGCGACTCGTGGGACAGTGACGCGCCGCTGCACGTGCATCGGAAAGGTACGGCTCGCTCACGACGTCGTACATTGTAATACCCTCAACTGGTTCTGAAACCCCTTGCGATGTTTTGTTCTTTAATTTGAACTTGTACGATGATCCACTTTGGTTATGTAATCCGCCACAATCACCCTTCTTAGCGCGTCGCGTAATACGCTGTAATAGTTTGTTCGGTTGTTATGACGAATATAATGTGCGGCAGGTAAAGGCGTGGGCAAGAAGAGCAAGAGCAGCAGCGCCAGCGCGGAGCCCGTGCCCTCCACCAGCAGAGCGCCGCCCGACGGTAACTATACTATACGCTGCACAATGTAGGGTACACAGTCTATGTACGATTTAATTGTACATACATTAATGCTCACTTGGGAAGTCCAGAAGTGATAAACATATTTATTTATTTTATAAGGTTTACAAAAGTGTAAAGAAAAGAAAAAAAAAGAAAAGATTTGTGTTTCTGGAATCTTCATATTTTCAAATTAGCATGAACGTAGCGCCACAGAGTATAATAACCCCTCACGGAGGCAAATCGGAGGCAAATCCTGTCATTGTGTACCGTCCCGCTTTGTACGAGTGCTCCTGTCATTGTGTACCGTCCCGCTTTGTACGAGTGCTCCTGTCATTGTGTACCGTCCCGCTTTGTACGAGTGCTCCTGTCATTGTGTACCGTCCCGCTTTGTACGAGTGCTCCTGTCATTGTGTACCGTCCCGCTTTGTACGAGTGCTCCTGTCATTGTGTACCGTCCCGCTTTGTACGAGTGCTCCTGTCATTGTGTACCGTCCCGCTTTGTACGAGTGCTCCTGTCATTGTGTACCGTCCCGCTTTGTACGAGTGCTCCTGTCATTGTGTACCGTCCCGCTTTGTACGAGTGCTCCTGTCATTGTGTACCGTCCCGCTTTGTACGAGTGCTCCTGTCATTGTGTACCGTCCCGCTTTGTACGAGTGCTCCTGTCATTGTGTACCGTCCCGCTTTGTACGAGTGCTCCTGTCATTGTGTACCGTCCCGCTTTGTACGAGTGCTCCTGTCATTGTGTACCGTCCCGCTTTGTACGAGTGCTCCTGTCATTGTGTACCGTCCCGCTTTGTACGAGTGCTCCTGTCATTGTGTACCGTCCCGCTTTGTACGAGTGCTCCTGTCATTGTGTACCGTCCCGCTTTGTACGAGTGCTCCTGTCATTGTGTACCGTCCCGCTTTGTACGAGTGCTCCTGTCATTGTGTACCGTCCCGCTTTGTACGAGTGCTCCTGTCATTGTGTACCGTCCCGCTTTGTACGAGTGCTCCTGTCATTGTGTACCGTCCCGCTTTGTACGAGTGCTCCTGTCATTGTGTACCGTCCCGCTTTGTACGAGTGCTCCTGTCATTGTGTACCGTCCCGCTTTGTACGAGTGCTCCTGTCATTGTGTACCGTCCCGCTTTGTACGAGTGCTCCTGTCATTGCGCGTTTGTATAAAGTTTTCTCTCTATCGGGTTACTCTCTCCGGTCGCAGATCGTCATCTGTCTCTCAAAATTGCATAGAGTTGTCAATCTATAATTTTGTAAACATACTAATACAACATAGGCAATGCTTCCATGGTTGTAACCACAGTTGTAACAGCTCTATATTAGATCTCTTCGTCGCGTTCGTATTTCCGAACATAGACGATGATTCCCGAAGCGCATACTTTTCTTTGGACAGCTGTACGTAGTTCACCGTGGCGTACTTGGTGGAGCGACACTACAGAGCTCTATACTTGACAGTACTGCAAAAACCCGCGTCGTTTGCTCGTCATATATATTATGATATGAAGTATTGTGTACAGAATACGCGGAAGTGAACGGGTCGGGCGGCGCGGCGTCGTCCTGCTCGGCGGAGGGGGAGGGCGAGGGGGAGTCCTCCAGCGAGCGCTCCAACATACAGGTAGTCGAAGAGGAACTGCAGGACGACGAGGTCGAGCTCACCTACGAGGTCAGTACACCATCATGGCAGTATCTTTATCTTTACGTAGTATGAAACAAAGGCCCTTTTCGTGTATCAGTATGACCGCTTTGATCTTCTCTAAACTAGGGTCGGTTTCAAAAGTATCTGTTGAAAATGTACACAAATGGGTCAAAAAACGTACCTGTGATTGCCAATTTATAATGCCACATGATTTGAATACTTAAAACCAGAATTTCTAATTTAAATAAATCTCGTTAAAGATGTTTTTCATTTGACAATTGAAATTAGTTTTGTAACCTCAATTCTCATCAATGATTTTTCAATTACAATTTATTATTTCAAACAGTTAATAAGTGGTGACATATAAAGTCGAAACTTTTAGTGAGTGATTGAGAGAGTTTAACCTGAACAAGGAGTGTTGTCTTCATTACATACTGTTGGAACAGACACGATTCAATTTTATGCGCTTTTCACTATCGTTTAGAGCATTTCTGTTGTAAGATGTATGTGCATTCATCTGGTTAATATTCAAATTGATTTAGCATAAAAGTGTCGACATTTTGACAGTCTTTTGTACCAGCCAACCTTCTATTATGTCCTCTTTATATGGCAAAAAAGCCCATTTCGACCATTCTGCCAATGTCTAGTTAATAGGAAAAGCAAGTGTGCATGATAAAAAAAAAACAAATTATTACAAAAAAAACAACTGTAGACACAAAACAACTGTTCGGTACATACAGTTGAACACAATGTAGATCTTGTCGGGTTAGCACGCGGCTGAAACAAACAAGAAATATTATATTATGTAGAAATATAAAATGGTTTATTGTCCAGCCGGTCGATTCTGTAAAAATCTCACCATGAAAACTTAGGTGAAGTGAGTTTGTTTTTGCTACGAATTGACACTGTTGACAGCTCACTCCACGCTCACTTCACCTAAGTTTTCACGGTGAGATTTTTACAGAATAGCACCGCTGGACCTGGTTGAGACCACACGAGGAGCTTAAAATGTCATGCTTAGCTTATAATTGTTCAAACATTAAATATACATAGAACACCAGTCACCCTTAGTATATCTTAAACAATAGAACTAGAGACTTATTGCTGCTGTTGCAGAGCGGCGGCAGCAGGGGGCGCGGCGCTCGCAAGCGGCGCCTGGCCAGCTCCGACAGCAGCGCCGCTCTGCGCAGGCGCAGCCGGCACGCCAGCCGCGCGCGGCACAAGCGGCACCAGCCGGCCAAGCGGTAAGCAGTCTAACCACACTGATGAACCTACCCACAAGTACCGATTTAGTCACTCTGCGCGCTCTTCTTCGAATTTGCCGTGGTATTCACTGGGAAACATGCAACGCTAAAAATATATTTTGCGACAATAAAACTAAATTACGTTAAAAAAATGCGAAATTAGTTTGAACGAATTGTAAATGTTAGTATTTAAATATAAAATAAAAAAATAAAATAAATATAAAATGAAATATTCAGATTTTGAGGTAAATAGACCACAAAGGTTATTCAAGGACAATTTAGCTTGCCTGCAGGATCAGCGGGGCCTGCCGGCTCAGCGGGATTGTCCGAAAGGGTTACCGCTGGCGCTGGAACATAAAGGGCTAAGGAAGGCACACGGGTGGATTTTAGTCAGTAAGAGTCTGACACTCCTCCTGAGGGGTCATTTGATGTATTCACACCCAAAACAAAAAAAGGACAATTAGCTTATTGCGCGAGCGCAGCTACGTACTCTTTGTGTCGCGCACTCGCCGTGGCACACAGCGCACGCGGCACGCGCCTCACTGTTTAGTAAGTTAGTAAGCATTAATAAACTTATTATTACTATTATAAAAAAAAAACTGTGACGACACGCCCGCAGCACGCGCGAGCGCTTCGCCACCGCCTCGTCGTCGTCCAGCAGCTCGTCGGGCGGCTCGCGCGCCTCGCGCGGCTCGGGCGCCTCGGGCGGCTCGCGCGGCTCGGCGCGGCGCTACGAGTCGGACCGCTCGTACCGGCCGCGCTACTCCACGGACGACGACGCGCCGCTGCAGCTGTACCGCACGCGCCGCGAGCCCGCCGGCGCCGCGCCGCACCGGAGACGCACGGTGAGTGAGCTTGGACTTGTTGGCAGAGTCAGAGGCGTCGGCTGCCCCGGAAAAAAATACACAATATTATGACGAATAAAAATTGTAACAGCCGCCATCTTGGAGTTTAATGAGACCTCAAAGATGACATCCATGACGAAAAAACGTAGACGTGTGTTTATGTGGGCGTTCGAGTGCCGTTTGTCCCGGCTGTCCTTCGTGGATCTTTGACAATCGTTACGGGTGGTAGTCAGTACCCCAAAGGCTAACAAGCAGTCGCAGCAGCGCTGCAGCGTGCAGTGGCAGTCGCTCCATGTAACATACTGGTATGGCCGGCTCACTGCCGCCAGCGCGCCAGCATGTTGAGAGGAGCGCTCTCGACAAGACCAGATAGGCAGTCGCTTCATGTAAGGGTCTAAGCAGGCGGACTGCATTTCAGCTGCAACATCGCAGTTTGGATGCAGTTGGTTTAACTGCCTCGAAACCTAGTTATGTCAACTGCACCCAAACTGCGATGTTGCAGCCGGCATGCAGTTCGTCTGTTTGGACCCTAACATCCAGCATATCATTCAGCTGCCTCCGGTAATACTGGAAGCCGACCACAATACAATGCGTAACATAATGAACGCAAGACCTCATACACCCCAATTAGAGTATTGAGTTAAAAGCATAATACAATAATCAAAACAATTTTTTTTTAAAGCTAACTATTTTTATTAAGTAAATTGTGTTGACCCTATCATTACTTTATGCATTAAAAATTGAGTCTTATTGCCTTGACATAAGATTTAATTTTCTTTGGCTCAATCGGCGATCAGTATGGCAAAATACATAATTAAAAAAAAAATACCTATCTTAAATGTTACTGAAATTGATTCAGTAATCAATTATGAACAAACTACTTTCAGGACTTGCGTTTATTCTGTTACACCTTGTATAGGGCAGGCAGATTGATATTTGAAGTGCGTGAATGTAGTTTTATATTCATGTAATACTATTTTGTATCAATACTAAAAGTTGCTATTTAATTGAAACATGCTTTGAGTTTGTCACCATTCACGCCATGTTCCTTACCTCCAGGGTGCTGGCGTGTCGCTCCGAGCCCGTCGCGCTCAGCGGCAGTACAACGAGGACAGTGAAGAGGACTCCGTAGCCGCCATCAGCAAGCGGCTCCAGCACCACCAGCACGCGCGCACGCACCACGCGCACCAGGCCAGCAGGAGGAGGCACCATGCTGAACAGGTACCCAGGAGTTGGAGTGTAGACATCATCTATACAGGGTGATTTTGTCACCTGAAAGCTGCGTGAGAGGTCGGGTTGATGCAGGATTGGAGGTGGTTCCTCGTACCACACGCATTTGGACCAAAGAGGCTTACTTTTATATTCTGTTTTTTTAATCGCTTTGTGACGTCGCGCGCCCATTGTCCATGGCAGGTAGTCAGTGGTGTGCATTGGTTTTCAGAATAGGTAGGCAGGCACTAGGCCGGGTCTAGTGTAACAGGCAGACGCGGTCACTAATCAGAAACAAAACGAAAAGTATGTACTAACAAAAAAAAAAAGTTTGACAGCCGCCATCTTGGATTTTCATTTTGAATTTATTTTCGGCTTCAGCACCCTCGAAAACCATGAAAACGACACCCATGATGTAAATTTTTATAAAAATTACAGCCGCCATGTTGGATTTTCATTTTGACATCACAATCAACTTTATCACCCTTGAAAACCATTAAAATGACACCCATGATGAAAAAAAATTACAGCCGCCATCTTGGATTTTCATTTTGACTTTATTATTGGCTCCAACACCCTCTAAAACCATGAAAACGACACTCATAGCGCAAAATTTGAAAATTTTCAAAGGCGCCATCTTGGATTTTCATTGAGTAGGCATAGAATTTAGGGTGAGAAATTGCGAAGGTCGAACGTCATGGTATTACGCGTGGGACGTACGTATTTTTAATTTCGTCGTATTAACTTGAACGAGTGACCGATGACAATGTGCGAATAGTACGGGAGCCAAGTAGGCCGTCTGGCGACTGCCTACTGCCGCGCGTGTTTGTATGAAGATTTTGTTAAGTATGTTAATTTACTGAGTTTCACACAAAAATGTAATTGACAGGCATGTGGTGATTTATCGAGGTAGGCACTGTTTATATACCTTTATGCAATACACGCCACTGCAGGTAGTAGTGCTTGTATGAAGCTCGCGAGAGCTCTCTCGGAGTGCTGGACGTAGGCCTCTCCCAGGTTGCGCCACAGCACCCGGTTCCCCGCCTTCCACGTCTGTGTGTAGCCTGTTTCAGCGGCCTTTTAATGGTGGTCGGTTCACGTACCTGGCCACTGTATACACCGCAGTACAGCGACATCGTTGTGTGTGTGCAGAGCGCGCACGCGGAGGGCGGCGCGCACGCAGCGCACGCGGCCGACCACAACTACTTCAACGGGCACGCGCCGCGCGCGCACGCGCCGCACGCGACGCACGCGACGCACCGGCCGCACGCGCCGCACGCGCACGCCTCGCACAGCGCGCACCGGCCCAATGGAAACGGTACGCACACACGAATTCCATGCAGTATCCATAATGCGGGCTACTCACGATCAAGTTCACCGTCAAGTTTGGTGTATGGCTCATACCCATAGCCATAAACCGTCAAGTTTACTGGACGCTGCTTCAAGTCCGCTGCAAACTTGACGGTGAACTTGATTGTGAGTGGCCCGCATAAGCCTAGCACAGTCTGCTGTGGCCGAGTCACGAATCTTAGCTGGAAAGATATTTTAAATTAAATTGTTTGTTCTGTAAATAGGATATCGGAATCACTATTATATTATGTCGTATTATTTAAAGAAAAGAAGGCTAAATGGATTCCAATTTAAACGTTGATTCAAATGTAGAGCTGAAAGATTAGATGCTTGTCTCACGAGTACGCAATGTACGCATTGTACTAGAACACGAGCCTTTGATTTTGAATATTTACAGATTGTATCTGCATGACTTGCATGAGCTATATCTTGACTTTAGGAAATAAGTAAGCTTTAGAAAAGAAATTGTTTCAATGTGCACGTTATATTGTTTTTTGACAAAATGTTTTGTAATATTTTCTGAATCTTATGCAAGCCGCATTCATTGATTGAATATTATTGTTTTTGGATAAAATCAGTATCTCGACAAGACACTTGAGGCAGCGAGATTTATATCTCAGCGCTAAGACAGCGCACGTTGCGAATGGAGGCTGAGTCTGTAAGTAGCCGAACTAATTAGTTCCAAACATTACCAGTCGCCACCTGCGTCATAACCGAACCTCCGATATCTTGTCGCAGGTACCGCGGCAGACGGGTCGGGCGGGTCCAACGGCTCGAGCGCGGGGGCCTCGGGCCCCGGGGCCCCGGGCGCCGTGTCCATCTCGTCGCGGGGCCGCGTGCGCAAGCTGACGGCCAAGGCGCGCGGCCTGCTGCGGGAATGAGCCAGGGCCCGCGCGCAACGCGCGCATACGACGTAGGACTGGGAACTAATTAGTGATTCATTGTGCTGAGTAACCGAACGGCGATATGTGAAGAGTGTGAGAGTGGTCGTGCTGAGGGCGATACTACTTGTTATAGAGTGCAGCTTTCCAAAACAAAAGTATGCGCTGCGGGAACCATCGTGGGTCCGAATCAGCACGACCGTCGCGCCGCAGAGTAACCTTCAAGTTTAGTAAGCGGCGCACCTATCACCGCGTCAACGCATAGGGAATTTCAAACATTAATGATATGTTTTATTTTAATTTCTTTTTATAAATAGAGTATGTGTTACACACATACTCTTATTTTGTCTTATATAAGTTAACTGTAAACTAAGTATGAGGGCTTAGTTACATAGAAGTCAGTGTTTATTAAAATATGCAGAATGCCAGTTTGTAATACTCAATGCAGTCGGACAGAGTTCAATATTAAATACATGCTACTTCAAAAAGAGGGTGTGTGCTTGTGACCACACGGTAGGAGTGAAAACTCACGACTGGAGCCGAATGTACCCGAGCGTGACGGTTCAGACTCATTCGTAGTTCAGGAAGAGCGCAAAGTGCGCCTCAAGAAGTTCTCACTAAGCAATGCAAAGTAACAATACTTTCATACTGTTTTCAATTACTTGAATAATGCACGAGTTTCATAGTGAGTTCACCTCTACGACTTCGACTCTATCAAGCCACGAACAAACATTATAACATAGTTGTGTGCTGTGTCACACCTCTACTCCTACAGTAAGATTTAATATTTGTTTACTTTCACATTGATGTTGCAAGCAAACTAGTGTGGTACGATTTATCGATACATTTGTGTTGTTTGACTCACAGTGTAGTGTTGTGTGTAGGTGTACGCTATCGATATCGATAGTGAGCGGCTCGGTCGCGTCCGTCTTGTGATATTACTGTATATTGTAGTTCGTTGTAAGCTCAATTATACATATTGAATAGTACTGCCGTCGCTCTTCACTTGTTTGTGTGTTCAATACAAGCTTTTAGTTTAATTCATACATTACTGTGTGCACTGTTACCTTCATAATCATGTTCCCACTGCTGGGACACAGGCCTCCTCTCTGTGAGAGGGAGTTGACTGTAATCCACCGCAGGCACAGTGCAGGTTGGTGGATGTCCATGTCTTCGAACTGTAGTGTAGGTTACCTTATTATAAATAAACACAACAGGGCCAATACTCATGTAAACTATTAATTATCAAGTACATTCGACAACACATCAATGGTAACAATGTGATGTTGACAGCACCTATCTCGTAATGTTAAAGGTGGGTTTCCTAGTTGAAGTGTTACTGACGTGCAGTTACCTGCACCTCTGCGTCAATATTTTGGTATTAGTTTGGAATACATTGTGTCCCGTTGTTCACATGTTCCTGTGACAGGAGTTCTGTTAGCTCAATGTAGTAAGAGAATGTTCACTGCGTTGTGGACAGCAGTACAGCACACACTCGTCCAGCAAGTTTGTGTGTCTTTAGTTATAGACAAACGTTTGTAGGGAGCAATCTCACGCTCGAGTGTCGCGCCCCTTACGTGATCATTATGTTAAGAACAATGTGAATTGTAAATATTAGACATCGGGAAGTACTTACGCACAGGTTTAGTTTTATTTGTATATTATTATGTAACATCAACACTTTAATGTTATAATAAGAAATGAGGGGACTACGCGTTTTATGTCATGTCGCGTGAAGGCGCTCTATACGTAAATATTGAGTGTTGCCACCTAATATCAAAGTGCCGCGCAGAGCGTTAGCATATGGTTCTTGAACAGGTTCGGCAACGTATGCCCAACCCGGTTTGGGGTACGTTGCATTCGCGTATCATTTGATGAGCAAAATGAACAATACCGAGAACAGAGCTCAATAAATGCGTGAATTGTTTTGTTTTGAGAAGACTCATTGTAATTGGTCACTTTCAGATAAATGAAAGTGATATTTTTTGTAATTATTGCACGAAACGGACACTACAGTCTTTTGTTATTGTACTTCTAATAGCAACCCTATTGCTACGAGAATAAAGTCGGATTCATATTATTGTGTTGTGTCGTGTCGTGACGCCTTCTGACGCAGTGTTAGCCAATCAAAACTCATTGTGGTTGGTCGTAGTCCTGAACAGATTCGTTTGATTGGTGTATCCCGAGATAAAAGTTAAAGTTCACTGCGATGAACGAAAGGAAAATAACTGAAAGGACTGTAGTGGGCGGCGTCACGTCACGTGGCGTTTGTGTGCTGATGTCAGCCTCCTATTAGTGCTATCTCTTTCTTACTCATGTTCAGTCGATTATCGCACTGCACCGCGCCCCGACGCGCGGCGCGTGCGCCATATTGAACATAGTACCAGTTTGTATACAAAACACAATCTGCGAGCGGGACGCGCTGCCGCGCGCATACTGTTTGCGCTACGCGACAGAGCGCGGTGCAATGTGATAATCGCTTTAAGTTTGCCTTTGCATCTGGCTTTGGTTGACTCAATGACGTAAACGAGCTAAAAGTCCAAAGCTAGAGCGCTACAAAGACTGGGCGCGCGCCAACAGTGTCGTACAGCTGTAGACGCGAAGGGCCGTAGCCGCAGCTGTAGCCAACGATTCCCTAGCAGAGCGGCGGCCCGGCCGTCACGGCAATCTGTCATGTGACAGGTGTCGAAAAAGTTTCTGTATTTGGACACCCGTTACCTTGTGTCCGTTCGCCGCGTTCTTAGGAAACCAAATCAAATGAAACCTTTAAGCTTTAGTAACAAACTAAACAGAATGAGATGTGCACACAAATAGACATGCTTTACCTTAAGTGCTTTTTATAAGTTAATAATAATTAGTCGAGTGTGTACTGATGTACCTGCGCTAAGATTAGTTCACGCACCTTATGTAATGTAATTATAATTTATTGCTTTATGTATTATATTGTGTATTATTTACTCAATGAATACATTTCCCCCGACTACGGTGGTGTGTATGTACTTATGTATCGATATTACTGTGAAGTAGAAATATTTTTATGAAATGCGATCAGAATTTACTATCATAATTTAAGCAGAATTTTCTCTTGTTTAGTGAATATTATTTCAATCGTGTTCAAGGGCTCCAAGTCAAAAGTAGCGTTATCTCTTTCTTGCGGATAATAAACTAAAGATATGGGAAGAAACATGCGGTTGCTTTCCTGTGTTACTTGATAAAAGTAATTCAATTTACTCTCTGTGTCAACTAACTCGTTACGATTGTGTTTACTAAACACAACACGGTAGCCCTGCCGCCATCGTTAGTTAGTATCTATTAGATCAATTTATACGTTAGTATTTTGGTATAAAATGTATAAATAGGACTGAAGTCTTGTAGGTCAGTAGTATTTTATAACTTAAAGCCATAATTATGTAATTTAGCTCACTATAACTTTGTTTTGTAATAGTAATGTAATTATTTGACCATCTAATGGCAACACCGGAGTCGGGTTTTTATTTAATGACAACATTATTTACATTAAATTGATGCGAATATTTTTGTAAAATGTAACAAATCTATAATGAATAGTTATTATTATTTTGTCATTGTGATATTAAGTATGCAACAAGCAGCTCGAGTGACCTTAACGAGTATTGTATCTATTATTAATCATTATTATTACCAACGTGTGACACGTATGAACAAACCACAACATCGCACAAAACACGGTATCAATATCTAAAGGGAAAATATTATTATCGACTTTATGTATGTATGCTCTATGGCAAAACCAAAGAGCAATTTATAAAAAGGCGGGGCAAAGTACAAACTATGTGACCTGCACTTGCCTTCGCTAGTAAGAGCAAGAAGGTCCTATTACAACTTACGACTGGCAACACAACGCCGTATCCAGAGCTTACAGTTTAGTCTCCACTTCTATTTAAAGCTTTGTGTTGCCAGTTCGTTAAATTAAAATAGGGAAGTGTAAAGTTGATGTTTTTGTAATTCTCTTTGTTAAAGCAATGTAATAGTTATAAATAGTGAATATGTAGCAATTCTATATTACAGACAGCGGTTGAAACCAGTGTGTTCTGTACCGACCATTTTTATACCAATTGATTTTGTTTAATGCAAACTTGAATGTTTAACTGGGCATTAGTGTGCTCAAATCAGTTCAACGCTCGACCGCTCGTTTTGTTAGCAGTGACGTCACGTCTGGGGTAAGTGTTGTTTAGTGGAGGGGGCGGCTCAGGTCGCTCGGTGTACATTGTACCTATGTATATATACGTGTGAGAATGTGCGTCGCGACGCTGAGTTGATACCAAACAATAAAATGAATATTTTGGAAAATATACTGTTTTATTTGAAATTAATTATTAGATCTTTTAAGGTGGAACTAGTCGCGAGCTCGAACTCACTGATGGTCATGCCCAAAAGCACGCTGTCTCACCTGGCATCGTGTCCGACAGAGATTGTAGCAGTGATGAGCAGTTAGACGCTAGTCTACACGCACAACGTCTAGTTCGCACGCACACAAACACCGTTCCGAACTAAAATGCGCGTAAAAAATACGAAAAGTCCTTTCGAAAATCGATTTTTATGAAAAAACCACTGCATAAATCAATTAAAACTAAAGTTTATTGAATACTTCGAAAATTGAGCTTTGTCGGTTCCGACTGTGTTACAGATTTTACACTTCTTTTATTACTTATGTACACCCAAAGTGTTAAAATTAGAAAAAGGAATCTGGCTCATAACTTTTTAATGGCTTTTTATTTCACTATTCTGTTTCCGTACAGATAATGAATAATATGAAACACAATTGTCAAACAGTGGAGTAATACCCTCCCGGTATGGAAAAAAATATCGACTAGTGCCACCTTACACGTCAATATTATTTTAAAACCAGATCCGGCATTTTCTAACATACTGCGATCCATAAGAAGAAATGCCGAAACAAACTCGGAGGTCATTCTCTTATAAAGTCTAAAAGTAGCTGGAAATCCGATACAAACACTGACCTCTATCATACAAGAGAGGTCAGTGGATTCAAGGGATTGGTCATAGCCATGGATTTATTTTAATATGCTATACTCCATTTACAATAGCATTAGACAGAAGTTAAAAAAGACTCGTTTAGGGGCACACTTTGTAATAAAAGTACAACAAACATTATTACAGTCAAGATTGATGTGGAGTTAAATATAATAAATTTAATTAACAGCTGTCAGACTTATTTGTACTTATTTAACCTATCTACCTTCTGAAATTACAAGGCTTTCATTTAATATTATTTAGTTTTTACATAAAATATTGTCGTGTCAAGGTTTAAAATCTAAAAGAAGCAGGGGAGGACAGGACCCGGAACGTTTTTCATGTCACTATAACCCTACCAAATCTAAAATGTTACATATTCCCTTCTAAGTGGTGGCAGCACGTGTTTTTTTATTTTGTCGGTTTATGATATCATCCGTCCAGCCCATACGTCAAATTGCGTAAATAATATAATCTGCAGTTGTCAAATTGTCATTCACTCACTTGTGGATACTTGTTATTGCTGAATTTTCGTGGTTTAGTTGTTATTTGTTACTGTTTTTCTGTTGTTATTGTTTTGTTATCGTTATTGGTGTTAGTTTTGTGTTGTTCGTACAAAGCGGTACGTTTTGTTGAACTATGGACACGGACGATCCCGGTGCAGGCCCGAGTGGCTTGCAAGCGCAATGTGCGCTCTGGAACTGCTAGTAGCGCTGATCAGTGTCAGCAGCGAAAAAAACGAGGCCCGAAAGTAGATCACGATGTTAAAATATTGTCTCCTAAGAAAAATAGAATAAAGCAAACACCGCTTCGTTCTACAGAAAAAAGAATAGTGATAAATATTTATGAAGATGTTAAGGGGGCCCGAAGGTACTCTTCTTTATAGAACGCAGTTAATTAACAAAACTGCAGAAATTGCGGGTAAGGATCATAAAATGATTACCTTAAAAAATAAATGTATTTGAAAGTAACATGCATTGTAAGGTAATAACATACATTACTAATCTTAATTTATAGGCATATCTCGTGCAACATTCTATAATGTACTCAAAGAGTACAATACAGAAGGTCGCCTGCAATCGCCACCTCCTCGCCAACGGAAATACTCAAAATCTGATGATTATGATGATATTACGTTAAGTGGAATACCAAGAAAAATTCATTCTTCTTTCTTTGATAATGAGTTACCAACGTTGGACAAGATTCTGCAAGCTAACTGGAAAAGGAAGGCGGCTTATCATTGGCCATATTGGTAAACCTTGATTTATATGTACTTTTTTAAAATTACTTTACAAATCATGAATAAAATAATCTCTCCGTTGTCACTGAAATTAAGTCTTAATGCCTCCCCTCGGAGAAAGATGTTTATGGGTAGATTATGGGTTTATGGTAGTAGATTTACCTGTTCAAGGACAGTAATGATGCAGTCAATTTCGGTTGCTATTTAAAGGTTGAGATCTATTTCCAGCAGTCAAGTAATCTATGCCACCGGTGCACAATTATTGATTTGCTTTTATTTCATTTCACAGGATCTACAGAAGGGTTTTTAATGGATGGTGAATTAATATTTGAAGCCAAAAAGGGTGATGGAGAGTACCATTCTGAAATGGATGCACACAATTTTGAAAAGTGGTTCAAATTAATATTGTCAAAAATTGAGAATGGTGCTGTTATTGTTATGGATAATGCGCCATATCATTCGAGGAAAGTGGAGAAGCTGCCAACTACAACCACACGAAAGGCAGATATTCAAGAGTGGCTAAAAAACAAAAATATTCCTTTTGAGGAAAAAGACCTTAGGGCCACTTTATTAGAAAAAGTGAAACAAATAAAACATTTGTACCAAAAGTTTGCTGTAGATGAGATGGCTAAAGAAAAAAATATATTAGTATTGCGCCTCCCCCCTTACCACTGCGAGCTCAACCCAATAGAATTAGTTTGGGCTCAAATGAAGGGGTACGTAGCCCAAAACAATAAAAGTTTTAAATTAGAAGAAGTGAAGCGGCAAGCACTCATAAACATAACTGCAGAGAAACGGCAATCTTGCATTGCTCATACAATTAAAGAAGAGGAAAGGTTTTGCCAACTTGATGGTATAATGGATAATGTTGTAGAAAGATTTATTATTAACGTTGGTGAAACTTCATCATCATCATCAGAGGATGATGAATAATTTGGAATGGAACATCTATCATCTCCATTATATCATTAAGGTGGCAAAACTTTTTCTCTTCTTTAATAGCAATAAATCTCATCTCACACTTCTGTCTCTGGAAAATGTTTTTATAGTTGGTATTTAGCTTGCGAAAGTGTATTTTTGTTAATCCTCTGGCATTTTAAATTATTATAGTTAAAATTATGACTTGTCACCATCAGTCAAGTAGCGTTTTGTGTCGTATTTATTTGGTTTGTTAAAAACATAATAAGGACATGCCATTGTGATAAAGTTGTTTTTAATAAACTGCTTGTTACTAAAAATTGTTTCATTTTATGTACCTATCCAAGCATTGTGACGAGTAGATGGATGGAATATGCTTTATTGTATGCCATACATTGTTACTTACAAAAAAGCACATACATTATTTATTAAAATCGTTTGAACTTAACTTGAAAATAAAAGGTTTCGTACTCCTGCTTCTGCGAGCCTCTTTTTTCTAATGCTATTATAAATGGAGTATAGTTACTTGCTATTATAATAAGTCCATGGTCAAAGCCATGGACTTATTGGGTTGGCTTTTCTTGGTCGCGTTGGTAACATCTGAGGAAATAGTCATTCCATTTATGAGCAGCGAAAACTCACGAAGCTTCTTATTCGTCCTCTGTACGTAGGTTATACGTGCTGCACCCTAACATGGTCATGTAAGGTCACGAGCATAAATATATTACTATAAAGGGTCAGCGCACACCAAGAGCAGAGCATTTTCTGAGATTATTGAAAATAATATCTTATGATTATTGTCATACTTCGCAAAATTGAATACACCCAAATTTGATGCTCGACCATGCTCGAGCAAGGCGACTGCGTGTTCGAGTATGTATTCTACATTTTGGTCGCCCATGCGCGAGCATTTTGCAGTTCGGTCTGCGCTGACCCTTAGCGGCCGGCCAGCGCTACTTCCAAAGGCTGTTAACTGAAAGGCTAATTAAGCTAGTTGGTTGTGAACTTGTGACATATACACAGTTACTAGCTTATACGCTATGACTAGGTTAGCTACTTATCTGAAGCGGGCGGGTCAATAGTTACCTAAAATACAGAAATAAAATAAATTGTAAGCTCAAAAGCTCCGTATCAAGTGTGAACACGTAGATTAAAATTAAAAAGTTAATTTTGACGGTTGACAGCAGATCAACAATGACACACGTCATTTTATCAAATTCTCAAACGAAACTTTAATTGGAAATATTTTAGAATTTCTTCAGTAAAAGGTTAATTAAATACTTTTAAAGTATTTAATTGTATTTATTATCCGTTGAATCTCAATTATTCACGTATATTTACTGCCCGAAACGTCTACACCACAGTACCGAGTCGGTCTTGTGTGGGTGTTGATATTGTGAAATATCCGGTTTTGTGTGCGAAACTGAAGGTTTTATTGTTGACATGGATCCGCTGATCGAGGAAGAGATAATGGCAGAAGAGGAGCCGTCGACGTTCAGCATGATCAACCCGCTCAGCTTCAGTAAGTACACCTACTAACTTTATACTTAGTTCCATAGGTAATCTTATGTTTTCTTCCTTAGAAAGTTACTCAATGTTATCAACAAGTATTATTTACACCACGGTCATTGTGTGATAGCTAATATGTTGTGCATCAACTTAATATCTTATAGCCAAAGTAAAGTGCCGGGAAATTGAAAAAGAAACCTTGAAATTAGGTTATCATATTATGATTATTGATGTGGCAATCCAGTCAGTGACCTGTTACTGTTGTCATGACCAAACTTGCCTGGATGAATAATTACTTGAATGTTACATGGTTGATTGCAGTGCAACACTTTATCCATACTTACTTATATTTTAAATGCCAAAATAGCGGTCTGTCTGTTACCTTTTGATGCTATAACGGATATTGATGACATTTGACACACAGGTAGACCATCACTTGGGTAAGGTGTTAGAATAAAAAGAGTATGATTTTTATGTAAATTAATTTTTCTACTTTTTCCTATTATGTTGTCAATGAGAATTAAAACAAAAAATATAAGTTTTATCTTAGCTTTTATTCTTCATCATCTCCTAAATTCCAAATTATTGCAAGCACTTTGTACACTAGTGGGACTTGTGCAGGGTAAGGTTGTAGGATACTTGTGCAGGGTAAGGTTGTAGGATACTTGTGCAGGGTAAGGTTGTAGGATACTTGTGCAGGGTAAGGTTGTAGGATACTTGTGCAGGGTAAGGTTGTAGGATACTTGTGCAGGGTAAGGTTGTAGGATACTTGTGCAGGGTAAGGTTGTAGGATACTTGTGCAGGGTAAGGTTGTAGGATACTTGTGCAGGGTAAGGTTGTAGGATACTTGTGCAGGGTAAGGTTGTAGGATACTTGTGCAGGGTAAGGTTGTAGGATACTTGTGCAGGGTAAGGTTGTAGGATACTTGTGCAGGGTAAGGTTGTAGGATACTTGTGCAGGGTAAGGTTGTAGGATACTTGTGCAGGGTAAGGTTGTAGGATACTTGTGCAGGGTAAGGTTGTAGGATACTTGTGCAGGGTAAGGTTGTAGGATACTTGTGCAGGGTAAGGTTGTAGGATACTTGTGCAGGGTAAGGTTGTAGGATACTTGTGCAGGGTAAGGTTGTAGGATACTTGTGCAGGGTAAGGTTGTAGGATACTTGTGCAGGGTAAGGTTGTAGGATACTTGTGCAGGGTAAGGTTGTAGGATACTTGTGCAGGGTAAGGTTGTAGGATACTTGTGCAGGGTAAGGTTGTAGGATACTTGTGCAGGGTAAGGTTGTAGGATACTTGTGCAGGGTAAGGTTGTAGGATACTTGTGCAGGGTAAGGTTGTAGGATACTTGTGCAGGGTAAGGTTGTAGGATACTTGTGCAGGGTAAGGTTGTAGGATACTTGTGCAGGGTAAGGTTGTAGGATACTTTTTTAACCCGGCAGTATGTTCCCTTAGAATAATTCCAACCTCCTTCCCATCAAAGCCGTGAGCAAATAACATAAGTAGCAATGCTGTTTTTTTTTCTTTCTATAGAGTATGAGTCATCTACATTATACATTTGTGTTGAATGAATTGAAAACACCTGTTACAAGTACTGCTATTATGTCAACTATTTAAATAAAACACTTCTTCATTTCACTTATAACTTTGTATGTATCAATTTTGATTTATGTTGAGTTATATCACAGATATAGATACACCTAGATAACGCATGAGCAACTAGGTACTTCGCGTGCCCTTCTTACGTACAAAAATTGTAAGGCACCACTTTTGCACTCAGTCCTGTAGTACTGCTGGCTGGGTGAGCGTGAGCGCTGGTGCAAGGCCTGGGGCGAGACGGGTGCCGCACGCGGCGGCGTCTTTGAATCGATTTGATTATCCCATCACTAAATAGTGCTTCCAACGCTACGTCTTCCTGTACAAGGTGGACCGACGACCTTGTGAAGGCTGCAGGAACCCGTTGGATGCGAGAAGCACAGAACCGGTCGAAGTGGAAGTGCTTGGGGGAGGCCTATGTCCAGCAGTGGAGTCTTTTGGCTGAAATGATGATGATGAAATAGTGCTTGTGACGTCATAGTAAGTAGTCAAAAAATGACACGCTTGGTTTTCATACAGATCGTGATACTTGCGTTATCTAGGTCTATCTACTACTGTATCTGGGTTATACTCATAACAAAGTGAGAAGTAAAATTGTCGGTTTTATCATTTTTGTTGATAACAAAGTCTTTATTGTGTAGGAATTAAAATCCAATTGTTCCTTCCGGAAGATGCTGCATTAGTCTGTTATTTTAATGAACCCTTCTAAATGTTCCAGTGCTCAAGTTCCTAGCGTCATATGGCTGGTTCCTCGTGGGAGGAGCTGCAGTCACACTGTACATCGCACACAGACTGCGGCCCGTGCTGGCCAAGTGGCAGCAGGCGAGGGAAGATGCCGAGTACCATAAGAGTAAGTAGATGGTCATCAGATAAGTCTCAGCATGCACACAGGGACCTACTCTCTAAGTCCGCCATCGAAGATACGGGACCTCCAAAAGTAGTTCGATGCAACGAAATGAACCCTTTTATTAACTTTTTGGATAGGCAAAAAACACCGGGACAGCTGTCAAATCGTGCTGTCATACATTCTAAGTTCGGGCCCCGAAATAATGGTATGCCCTTAGGTGATAAGCAATATGAAACGCCCGTAACATCGGCTGTACCTATGGACCTCGTGCTTTAGAGTGTAGACCCCCAGATCTTGAATCCTCTATCTCTATATTGAAGTATTCCGAGGTCACTTGTTTGTGTGTTCCCGAGTCCCGGAGTGGAGACCGTGAATCAGCAAGCGTAGCGTGGGCGCTCCCAGCTAACGACAACCTTAAAAAGATGGTTGGTACAGAGACAGACTGCACGCGGAAGGCGCCGAACAGGGTGGCGTGGCGCAGCCAGGAAGTGGCCTTTGTCCAGCAGTGGCTGAGTTGATTGATTTCGACATACTCTTGATCTATCATGCGAATCCTGCTGCCCAGCAACCGGGGGGAGTGGGAAAGAACGTCTTAGTTCGTCTAGTTTCACCTTCCAATCTATAGACACTAGGTCTGCTAGTTATAACATGTGTGACCAAATTCGGGAAGTGGCATTTGAGAGACGAATTCGGGATTGCGCCCTTGATTTCCCATTAGTGCCTAAGTTCAGCCAAGATGGATCATTCTTATAATGACTAACATATGATTGATGTGTGACTCTCCAGACCCGGACGTGGCACTAGCGCGCATGGACGCGGTTGCGCGCGCGCGCGAGGCGCAGCAACAGAAGCTCGCGGAGGCGTCGCAGAGGGCGCTCGAGCTGCAGAAAGAGGTACACTCTAACCACAATATAGTTGCTCAATTTTCGGTTTGTTTTTATGATTAATGTTTCACGAAATAACCAAGAATTTGGAAAGGGCATTTCTCAGACCTATGTGAAGCACAAGGCAGAGAATTTCGTTATGGTATTGAACAACAAATCTTATAATCAGTGCCTGAAAGTTTAAATTACCCCACACGAGTGGTCTTGAAGTTAGCCCAAAAAGCGACTGTTTGTACAACATTGAACTTTATGGCACTAACAATAAAGTTGCATATTGCCAATGTAAATCATCATCATCTGTCTAGCCTTTTCCCAACTATGTTGCTGTTGTTGTATGTTGTTGTTGTTGGATGCAGCTAATGTAAATATGCAAGTTAATTAAGTAACGAATAGGTACGGTCTGCAACAAATTTGCATAGGCACAATAAAGTTGAAATTTCTGTGAACACGCGCCCGCGCCGCGCAGGCCCGTACCTACATCTGTGTGTGTACACTGGCTAACGTCGAACGAAACAAAAAATAATTATACCGTCGCTTTTTCACACGCGCGGCGTAATTACGTATGACCTTGGTTGGTTCATACGATTGCTAAAATTCACATCTTCATAACAAGTACCGCTAGCGGATAGCGTTGCGTATTGGATTATTAAACAAGTTGGCCTAGGTTCGAATCTCGAGATGAAACTTTAATTTATCTTTTCAACAATATTCTTATCTTTTTTTATTATTATTCGATTAATTAATACACGAGAATAATAATGTAATATTTATTTTATTTGTATTATTATATTTTTATTGAAATATGGGATAAAAAAAAAAGATTTTTAAGTGATTTCCAAAATTTTATTCGTTATAATTTTATAAATAAACTTTTAAAACAGTTTATTTTCTCATAAAGAACAATTTATTGAAGTAAAGCATGTGAACTACTACCATTAGACTTAAAATATTGTAAGTATCTTTAATAAAATAATATTGTTCTATATATATATATTGCGGTTATAGCTTAAGTATTCATTTTCATTATGAAAAGAAGATTGAAACTATAAACCTCAAAATAATCCTTAATACGGTTAAGACACAATATTATTTTAATATTACTAAAATCAATTTGTAATTTATAACTTAATACGTTGTATAACCCCCATTATTATCCATGCTATCAAGTAAACGCTGGCGTATGGATCCTATAATATTTAAACATATTTCTGCATATTTCCTTGCAATGCAACTTCATCTGGTAACTGGTTCGTTAAAACAACATTTCTTTCTTATTCACTGACCAGCTGGGGCCTTCCACTGTCGATCGCGTTCGACTGGCACGGACCCTCCGACCTTTTGACCTTCCTACTCACAGTAGGTAGGTAATTTCTCTAAAACAAAAAAGGAATATTGTAAGGCTACTAGCAAAATGATAAAATATTATTAACTACTATTTTGAAAAAAAAAAAATTTGAAAATAGTTCAAAAGATAAGATTATAATTTATACTTAATGTTATATTCATCATTCCAAAAGTAAATAAATAAACTCTTGGAAATATATATTTTTTCTTCTATTTAGACCCTATGGTAAATATAAAACGTTTAATAAAATAACTACAAGGATCAGCAGTTATACATTAATTAAATAAATGTTCGATAAAAGAATTAAATCATAATACTCACAGTCAGTCCGGTTTCATCAAATATTTGTGGTATAATATTAAGTCCACTTTTACGCAGCGCGATAATATCCGCTTTCATCTCAATATTTAAATTTGCTTGCGTTTCAAAATGAATAACACCTCTAATAGATTAAACACACTTCACTAACCCACAATATCAAATTATTATCAACCAACAAAGAACCACAACATTCTTTCGCGGTGAATGGTGCATCTGTCCACCTTATAATTAATTTATTTATTAAGATTTCTGTGGGTATAATCATAAAGTTTTACGAACTATGTGAACAAGACGAACATGACACGGAACTATATTCAATAGCGTGATTATTCGAGTAATATGCGGGTGTGTGTGTCAAATTACTCATTAAAAGAAGGTCGTAAGTTACTAACTAAACTTCAAACTATAACTTTGCGAATTTGCTTAAGGACTTTTGATCGACACTGTACTTATATTAGACGAAGCTAAAGTAATTGTATCGTTTATTGGTTGACAGCGTGAGGAACGCAAGCGCGCGGAGATGGTGGAGCGCCTGGAGAAGTATGGCGCCGCGACCGGACAGAAGCTCGGCAGCGGACAGAAGGATGACGGTAGGTGCGCCCTGTAGTAGGTACTGGCCTGTCATGCGCCCTGTAGCTGCGGGCGACACTAATGCGAAAATAGAGCCTTTTAAAATTGCTGCGGGCTAAAACGCAAAAAGGGTTTAAGGCGGGTTCGATTCCCGTCCGGTTATATCATAATAATCACAAAGCAAACAAAATTGTAATCTCGTAATGTTAATCATTTTGACATCTCAGATACCGGCGCGATGGCGCTTGAGATCACAAGTTTCCTTGTGAAAATTTCTGTAACCCTTTATATAATAAATGTATATGTATGTATCATGTGCCATAATAGGCTATTTGACTGGTTTCTGATAAACATCTCAGATTATTTAATGGTGTCTAACGAGCCCACAAAAACCTATTACTTCAAATTGCATTATGTATTTCTTTTAAAAAATAGTAAATAAATATGTACTGTTTAAATAAGCCGCCAAAACGCTATCTTTAACAATATGGCGTCGTGACGTCAAGATTCACGTAAACAAACGTTGAAACGTCGAGATACTAGACAAAAGTCATCTGTTCTGTCAACGATAGACAGAAATTTACTAAATCATGACGTCATCTTAAGTTCAGCCAATCCAGACCGTTTTCGATTACGTGGCGCCAGATTTAAAAAGATGAAGTTTTTTCGGGTTTTTTTTTATAAATAATACATTGTTTTGTAGTAAAATTAATGCAAATCGATTTTAAAAGCGATAATCTATACGAGTGTCAATAATTATGACCTTATTTTTTACATTGTCAAATATATTGTACGTAACAAAAACCTCCCTTCTTTGTCAACAGACTACATGCCTCTGAGCGCGGGTGCGTCCACCTCCTCCTACCGACCTCCCAAGAAGTCCAAGTGCGGCGGCGGCGGCTGCGGCCGGTAGACCTCCCCAGCACAGTCACCACTGACCGAACCGTTCGTCTAGGATATACAGGAACTTGCTAACTTATCTCTGCAGACTATACGTCGCTCTATAACATAGTATTGTAGACTCGGCCCGCACTATATTAAACCAACACCCGGTGTCTGAATTGAGAATTTGATGTTAAGAACTAGTTACGTTTATTGCAAAGAAATGTTGAATTTCAATAATTGAAGGAATTTGCTTGAAAAGTTTACCCAATTCTCAATTCAGAAAGTGGATGTAAATCAGTTGTCAACTTGTCAATACTCGTATCAACTATAATATATTGAAGATTGTTTCTTAGTTATTCCTGTCTATCAATCGCAACACAACAGCTGACATGAGATTTCACAACAGATATATTAATAAGACTTTCGTAAATTGTGGGTTAGCGTAGTTCCATGCCATGTCTTATTTTTAAGAAATCTTTCTATATTGTTAAATGATAAATGATAATGATAAATGATAAATGATTTTATTTCTGTAAGTAGGTTTGTACAAACACTTTTACACGTCAATCATATTTTTTTTAAACTAGATGAGGTCGGCGTTTCCTAACTGACTATTCTGAGAAGAAAGGCCGAAACAAACTCAGAAGTCACAGTCTCTTTTAAAGTCCAGACAAAATCTTGGTCAGATCGTGTGAAGACCATGTAGATTGGTGTCTGAAATGGTCTTTTGAGGAAAGAACCACACAGATTGAGCGGACCTGTCCAATCAGTGCACGCATTTGTCAAAAATCGTGCAGCTCAACTCAGAACTTGAGGAGCTCAACGATTCGACGAACAATACCAAAGACAGGACATTTGGGTTATCAAAATATCGTCTCATATCTCTACTATATTCCATATACTGCAATAAAAAATAATAGACGTTCCAGCAGTTGTTGTAACAATTAATAATAATAAATAATAATGGTGATGTTAATAATAAAATTAATAGTTAATTACAGTTATTTCAGGTACGATCTTGTACTTGTGTAACTTGCGTCGACTGTCGATTGCGACCGGTTTAATGAAATTAAATATTAATTGGTTCTATTTTGTTGTTTTTCTTGATGTGACCTCTAGCACAATGTAAAGCCGCAATTCCACGGTTACTTAAGGCGGATACTGACATGAGGCATGCGCACCGCACGGTCCTCACCATGCGGTGCGCATGCCTCGCAATGTCTGTGTCCGCCTCATGGACGTAATGTCGCGATTACTCGCGATTCGCGAAAGTTCGCTGCAGAGTATTTATAGCGAGTTATATCTATTTGTTATATGTTTTTATGTTTTTTTTTGTCCGTGTTAAAACACCAATCAATCCAAATCCAATCCCAATCTCTTTGATTGTACCTACGTAGTGCAGCGAAAAAAAGAAAAACACGGACTGTGTTGTCCATATTATAATTCATAATGTTATCCTTTTATGATTCTCCAAAGTGGCCTTTTAGGCCCCCACTTCAGCTGAGGAGTGACCAAGGCTGTCGAAGCATTAAGGACAGGAATGAAGCATAACTCGTGGTCGGTTCACCTCGAGGTCAGGTATTCATATTCCAGACGCATACTTTATTTGGTACCTAAAGTTAGGTCAAAGTGCGATCTGTGAATCTTGCCCTAAGTCAAGTTCAGAGCAGCCACTTCCATCATTTCAATATCAAATACTAGGAAATACTGGTTTAAAGTTAAGAATATTGAACCTTATTACAGACAGATTAACGTCCACTATCCACTAATCCAGATTCCAGTTCCTACCTCAATTATCGAGTGCAGCAATAATAAAGCCATAAATTATAAATAACGTTCAAAGAAGGTAATTGTAAGGTGTTATTAATATCAGCTGATTGCTGAAATTACTACATTATTACAGACAGTTCGATGCGATAGGTACAACCAACAATATTTATGTTGGAGCGCTGCGCCCGAGCGCGCCCGAGCGCGCCCGAGCGAGCTCGGCTTGCTCGGCTGCACGCGCTCGTTGCTGGATATAGGTTCATACTTCATCAGGATTTTGAGAGTTTCGCGTGAAATTTCTTGTTTTTACATGAAATATATCCAACGACACTCCAAAATACTAATGGGAAGCTGATTAGTGAAATAGGTAACTTTCGGAATCTGCGGGGTAATTGCGTACTTAACACTAACAGTAGCAATTGCTTTAATTTTGACAGTTCAACAACATTCATTGCGATATTTACGTTGTCGAACACTTGGCAATCAACTATAAGCTTATGCCGCAATTATATTTAGCCCACGCCGCGTGTCGCCACGCTGCCTGCCGCAACGGCGGGTTATTACATTTGCGTGTCGTGTCGCCGCGCGGCCTCACGAAAATTCGTCTCAGTCAGTACTATTCTGTACTGTACTGTTCTACGTCGCCACTCGGCTGTCTGCGCGTGCCCACGTGTTATTACACTAGGCCCGACTGGGCTGACGCGTCACAACCCCCACCACCGACCCCACGCCGATCGAAATCGCTCGGTCTGCGTGGCGTCAGCAGGCTCTGCGACACGCGGGACGGGACTAATGTAACCAATCCAGTACTAAATGTATGTAACCGATAGCTTACCCACGCGTTGCGACACGCGGCGTGGGCTAAATGTAATTGCGGCTTTAGTGTAAAGTGTTACCACTGGCGTGTGGCCTACTGTACTTAGTGTAAAGTGTTACCCCTCTCGTGTGGCCTACTGTACTTAATGTTAAGTGTTACCACTGGCGTGTGGCCTACTGTACTTAATGTTAAGTGTTACCACTGGCGTGTGGCCTACTGTACTTGATGTAAAGTGTTACCACTGGCGTGTGGCCTACTGTACTTAATGTAAAGTGTTACATACTACTGGCGGGTGGCTTACTGTACTTAGTGTAAAGTGTTACCATTGGCGTGAGGCCTACTGTACTTCCTCAGAAGAAATATTTCACAAGCAAAAAATAGCAGATAATTGAACTGGATCGATAGAGAGCCACGTTGTAGTACACTCGTTGCCGACAACCCTTCTTGTTTCCCAATTATATTTATAAGTCACGGGGCGCGCACAGTGAGAGCTTGCGACGACTTGCGACGTGCGCCGACGGAGATGTGACGAAACTCGAAAGAAATGAAATGAAACGGTTTGTTTATTACTGCTGAATTAAAAGGTTTCCGCCGCCGCCGCCGCCGCCGTGTCGACATCTCACAGCGTCACAACTACTTGCGAAATTGAGATGAACATTGCAAATTGCAATACAGATTTTTTGTAAGAATTTGTAAACTTGCAAGAATATACAAGACTGTCTACGAGATACGACAATAAAGAAGTGCTTTGGTTATGGTTGTTTTCCCGAAGCGAAATGATTTTGTCTCGATAGTACAATCGATTTATAAAAAAATAGATTGCTTTGAAGTGTGTTACGCTGACACTATTTTTTATTTCAAAAATAAATCTGAGCTTTATTTCAAAGCGAAAATCATTTCCTCAGAATCCAAAAATCGTGTATCATATTATTATAATATCAAAACGATTTACTCAGAAATATACTGTGTTCCGCCGGCAAATATTATCACCTATCAAAAAGTACTCTGTGTTATCACTCATCCCGAGTTCCCGACGCGACGCCTGCAGCCAAGGCAACGGGTGCGAAGGCTGCGCCCTGCATGCGCAGAGCCCCAGGCCCCGAGCGCGACTGCGCCGCAGTCGTCAAAACCAGACCAGTCTATCAAAAAGTACTCTGTGTCAAAGACTACAATATGATGCTGCTCTGTGTCAAAACCAGTTGACAATAATAATTTATCCTATTGTGTCATTTTGTAATTATTATTTTTTTTGAGTGCGTGTTTAAATAGTTTATTTTTATATTCTTTAGGTAAGTTTTACTGTAAGTTTAAGTGTGTTTATATGTATATATGTTCAATGCCGGCTGTAGCGACGCCGGAAACTGTGCTAGTCAGCCTACCACATCGCTTGATGTTCAGCTGGTAAGATGTCCACATTGCTCACAGGCACGCTTTTTTAAAGGCGAACGGGGGCTGAGGATACACTATGGCAAGATCCACAAATCGCATAGTGTTCCATTGTGCCCCCCAGCCACATCCCCAACATCAACACCTCTAGAACAAAGTTTATGGAAAAAATTAGCAAAATTAAAAAATTCTACCCCTGTATTAAAGAGAGTTCCCCGGGGCGCGAGACGATCTGTTGCAGCGAGTTTGGCGCAATGTATCCGTCTTGCGACCCAGGAGAACTCACAAAGTGCCTGGGAGCAATTACTTACCTTCCCTTATAGGATTCTGCATGTTCAAAAAAATTTGGCAACTAAAAAAACATTAACTAACCAAATTAAAGAAAATTGTAACAATTCGGCCCTAATTTTAGATCCAAAATTACCTGCATTCCATAACTTAAGTCAAAAAGGATTATGTTCACATGTCGAATCCAAATTAAGTGAAGGTGACATCAGGGGTGCGGCCAGGATACTTTTCAGCAGCGATGTGGTGGCGCCTTACTCTCCAGAAACACTAACAGCTCTAGAGAGTAAACATCCAGCGCCTGCGGATGGTCTCACCTTTCCCGACCCCCCCGACCCTCCCGACCTAAATTCAACCTTCCTCAACGTTTCGGCCCCCCAGTTGTTTGCAGCCGTGAGCTCCTTCCGAAGTGGTTCCGCCGGCGGCCTCGACGGCCTGACTCCACAACACCTAAAGGATCTGTTGAGTTCAGGCGCCGGGGAAGCTGGTGAGTCGCTTTTGAAGGAGCTTGCGGCCATGATTAACCTCATGCTTACCGGTGGTGTGAACGAGGCCGTCGTCGATGTCTTGTACGGGGCCAATCTATGTGCCCTGCGCAAGAGAGACGGCGGCATTCGTCCCATCGCCGTCGGGTGCACCTACAGGCGTACGGCAGCTAAAATTTGCTGTAAGCTATACAGCGAATCGCTTACAGCTAAATTTCAGCCCCTGCAGCTTGGTTTTGGCTCGAAAGGGGGCTGTGAGGCTGCCGTACATGCCCTTTCAACATTTTTAAAGTCCAACAAAGGTGAGGTCATCCTCAAGGTTGACGTTAAGAATGCCTTTAACTCTGTGAACAGGGACACTTTGTTGGCTGAAGTCAAAAAGGAACTACCCGAAATTTATGGTTTTATGTGGCAATGTTACAGGTACCCTTCCAAATTATTATACAAGGACAATGTTTTGAAATCTGCAGTTGGTTGCCAACAAGGTGACCCTCTCGGGCCAGTCATTTTCAGTTTGGCTATTCATCCAATTATTCAGAAACTAAATTCAAAATTTAACGTGTGGTACTTAGACGATGGAACGCTAGGAGGTGACGTAGACACTGTTTTGAAAGATCTTCAACTCCTCAAACAGGAATTTCAATCTATTGGCTTGGACCTTAACCCCTCAAAATGTGAACTTTACCTTTCTGACATTACCGACAGACAATTGACTCTAGATAAATTTAATGCAATAGCCCCACAAATCAAAATTTTAGACAAAAGTTCACTGCACCTCCTAGGTTCCCCGATTTTCGAAGATAGTTTTACTCCTTTCATCGACGAAAAAATTCAAAATTTCAACGAGATTTCGGACAGACTCTCCAAAATTAATTTACATTCGGCTTTCACCCTGATTAGATATTGTTGTTTTGGCCCAAATTTTATGTATTTTCTACGCTCTTCCACTTTATGGAAGCAACCACACCTCTTGGACAAAATTGACCAAATTATTCGCAGCACGCTAACGTCCATTCTAAATGTGGCCTTGGACGACCGAGCGTGGCTTCAAGCCACACTACCCATCCGTTTTGGTGGCCTCGGCGTCCGCAAAATTACCAGTATTAGCTTACCGGCGTTCCTGTCTTCTGTCCACAGCACTGAAAAGTTGACCGGGAAAATTTTAGCCCCTTGCCTAGTCGACTCTGAAGTGCCGTGCTTGACCGACGCGGTGAACGCCTGGAAAGCGGCTTGCCCGGATACAGATCGGCCCGTAAACCCATCTTCCCAGAGACAGTGGGATGAGCCGCTCTGCAGGTTGGTACGGAATAATCTTATTAATACGTCCACCAATTCTGCTGAGCGTGCCCGCCTGCTGGCTGTGGGTGAGTGGGAGTCGGGTCTCTGGCTTCAAGCACTCCCGTCACCCAACATAGGCACTATGCTGGGTGACACCACCTTCCGGCTCGCTACCTGTCTGCGTTTGGGCGCTCCTTGCGGGGCTCCGCATCGCTGTCAGTGCGGTGAAGCTGTCGACTGCCTCGGGCACCATGGCCTATCTTGTAGTAGGAGCGCAGGCCGGATAGCACGGCACTCCAGCATTAATGACATCATCCGCCGTGCTCTTGTCACCGCCGGGGTGCCAGCTGTTTTAGAACCCAACGGTCTGGCACGCGACGATGGGAAGAGACCAGACGGAATGACCATAATGCCCTGGAAGTTAGGCAGACCTTTGGTGTGGGATGCAACATGTGTCGACACCCTTGCGCCATCCCATCTTCCTAGCACGGTGGGCTGTGCTGGGGCGGCTGCTGCAGGTGCAGAAAACCTCAAACGGCGAAAATATTCCAACCTGATTGGGAGTTATATGTTCGAGCCGTTTGGGGTTGAAACACTAGGGCCATGGGGTCCGAGTGCCCACTTGGTTTTTCGAGATATCGCCAAGCGGTTAGTCGACTCTTCACGTGACCAGAGGGCTGGCCTATTTCTTGGCCAAAGAATTAGCATTGCCATACAACGTGGCAATGCTGCCAGCCTTTTGGGCACTGTTCCTGTTGACAGCGATGCGGACGAATTTTTTGATGCCCTATGATCATTTTGCTAATTTTTTTTCATATAAATGTACATATTATTATTATTTTAAATAGGTATTAGCATAAATTATGTAAATATTAAAATAAAATATTAAAAAATGAAAAAAATAAAGAAGTAGGTTCAACTTTGACTTCCAAGATTTTGTTACATTGTTATTTAGTTAGTGAGGTAGTTACAAGTGAAGATAATACAAACGTGAAAAAAACAACTGATGACTGATGGCTCAACGAGTTCTCAAGACATGAAGGCTTATTACCCGACTGCGCGACGCAAAGGAGTTGTAATGTGTTTATCAGCCTATGTATGTATGTATGTTCGAAACTGCTCAATTCACGAGTCGAGTAAGTATTAAAAGCATTGAATAAACATTCATTAGGCCCTTTGTTCTGACGTAGTTAATCTTCCTTGCGTCCCTATATCGCTGGCGGAAGGTGAAGCTTACGCGTGGTCAGTCTCCCCCGGGGATTCGAGGCACGAAGAACCGAGCTCCGTCAGATCCTAGTGGCTGAATGGAGGGAGCGACTTGCGCAACCCAGCCTCGCCACGATAATGGCTGTAAGGCCGGGTATGGAGAAATGGCTGGAGAGGCAGCATGGCGCCCTCAGTTTCCGGCTGACGCAGGTGCTTACTGGACACGGATGTTTCGGAAAATACCTGCGTCGCATAGGTCGGGAGCGAACGCCCGCTTGTCATCACTGTGTGGACTGCCACGAGGACACGGCGCAACATACGCCGGAGAAGTGCTCAGCTTGGGCCCAACAGCGCTGTGCCCTCGTCGCGACACTTAGTGCGGGTGATCTCTCACTTCCGGCCGTGGTTCAGTCCATGGTCGGAAGCGAAGACGCGTGGGATGCTGTGGCCACTTTTTGCGAGGAGGTGATGCATGCAAAGGAGGCGGCGGAGAGGGAGAGACAGCATACCTCTCAATACACTCGCACCAGGAGAGCAGCCAGGCGTCGAAGGGTGCTTAACGATCTCCGGCCACCATAAGAAGGGGTCTGCGAGCGGCGAAATTGGGGCCGTGTCGTCGCTCAAGCAGTCAGGCTCAAAGAGGTGGTACGCAGTGTGCGCGCCTTAATGGAAGGACGTGCGGTCGTGGGATCAGCCGCACTTGGTGATGGGGCCCGCTAGGCATGGCGGGCTGCTACCATTCGGGGGTGCGGCGAATGTACAAGTATCTCCCGGGCCCCCGACTCATGGTACTAGAGGTTTTAGTCGGTAGGAGTCCACCATAACCCTCCGTTCTTCCCAGACGGAGGGTATCCAAGAGGACTTCCCCACGGAAAAAAAAGGTGTGTTCTTTGCGATGAGTAAGTATTCACTAAGTAAGGGTTTATCAAAATTCCACCCATAAGAGGGTGAATGGAGGGAGGGTGAAATTTTACACGGACGAAGTCGCGGGCAGAAGCTAGTGCTCATATATAGCACCAATTTGTGCGGCACCCGCGCCCCGCGAGTAAAACTATGTATTTTTAACATAAACCACTGGCGCTCCCTCCGGACACACACGCACACGCTCTGTATTTATGAAGATATCTGCTGTTTATCGTCCACGTCACCGATCAGTTACTACAGACTTATAGCTCGTTACGTCACATTCGTCATTTCAGCCTGGAATTGACCTGCTGCTGATAAACTGTAACGAGTAACCGTACTTAAATAGTAACACTTCATCATCATCTGCCTGCCTTTTCAAAACTTTGATTGGGGCAGCTTCCAGCCTGACCGACTGTTGCTGAATACCAGGGGGTCTACTCCGAAGCGGTTAACCACTGTATCGGCCGAATGTTCGGTCATTTTCTGATTCGAATATTGTTGTCCTACTACGAATTAAAAAAAAAAGGGTTAAGGGTTCTAAAAAGGTTCGGATTGGCACAGTTTGGTCGGGACCTATAGTCAATATAGGAAATTAATGGTAGTAGAAAATGACCGAACATTCGGCCGATACAGTGGTTAACCGCTTCGGAGTAGACCCCCTGTACTTTACGTGGAGCGACTGCCTTCTTCTCTTGACTGACTTCTACAACCCAACTGGGTAAGACGATACCGCTTGTGTCCCACGAGTAAAAGCCTCCCCCAGATCCTTCCAAATGAAAAACGTTACCACTAAGAAATAAAGGAGAAGTCAAACTGCTCTCCTATGGACTTCGGTTGGCGGATGGCTGCTTCATCAACTATAATTAAATTGGACACACTCACAGACTCCCAAAGATTCTACTATTAACACGTAGCGATGTATAAGTAGATACTTATATTCATTAGGTAGAAAGGAGATACCCCCGAGAGACGTATGCCTCTTCCCAAAATTAGCAAAAGGAGTAAATCAATTAATGAAGGAAACTGTTAACCATATTATAAGGAGTGTATTGCTTTTGTTACAAAATAAATAATATAGCATTCTGATTCTGTGACCTTACTAAGTGAATGCAAGAACGAGCGATAACCTGACTCGGGAAAGAGCGAAGCGAACTCGAAAATTAATGGAGCATTCTGAACAGAGATAATTAAGGTAAAATTATTTAACTCTAAGGCTACTAGAAAATGCAAGAGCGAGCGAAGCGAGCTAGAAAAACGAAGCATACTTACGTTAGATTTTGCGTGACACTAAATTAATGTAAGAACTTTAGAATTGACAAGCGCCTAGCGTGAAGCTTTTCTAAGCTATAAAAAAATTACTTCAATTTTCATATTTTCATTAGGGCCCCATAAATATAAGATGAATTTTTGCTTACACACGTCGCGTGTCGGTGCGGGCCTGTATTTTGGGGGCCCCGTATCATTGATACGGCGCGGCGGTAGCTACGCCCCTGGATCACACGTTAACCACTATTCGTGTAGCTAAAAACAAAGCATATAAACCTGCCATGATATCCCAAAACTATACAGTAAAATATCGCACTGATCATCACCATGTAGTGTTCGGGGCCTAACTTACATTATGCAGGTCAAGGTGCCTTTTTAGCATCGCCCATCGTCATCACCGTCAGTCCCTCACGTCACAGCACTCACAGCTACACGCGCCAGTTGTGAGTACTACCAGGTACGCTACGCACCTGACCTCTTTGAAGGACATCAAAAAGATGTCGCTCTACAATGTCCCCTCCCCCGTCGTCACTCGTTCCCATGACGACGACCTTTTATTAATCGTTTTTCATTCATTCGATAATCTTCTTTATCGTCTTTTAAATGTAGATTACATGAAATGATTGGTTTTAAGCTAATAAAACCTGTCGGTTGGTAGTTGGTAACTTGGTAGCGCCATCTTTGAGATTCGGTTGCCCGGGGCAACGGCGAGGACGCAACACGGAATGTGAAGCATTATCCCTATATTGTAATGGGCCTCAGGTGTGTCTCAGGTGCCTGCATGGTAACTTGTTAATGAAATAACAATATTTAAATCTCATGATTTTTGTTGTCGTTCTGTAATTTGACTTTTTAAATACAGCATGTTTATATTGACGTCATTACGAAGTATACAGGGTGTAAAAAGTTTAAGGTACTTTTTATCGAGCATAGTTTCTAATTCCGGGCTCGTGGCTCGCGCTCGCGGACGTGGTCGTGGTCGTGGTCGTGGCTAAAGAATAACAGCTGCGTGGGTCGATCTTCAAAGGTTGTGGAGGTCAGATATTCAAAGATGTAATATACTGGTACCTATTCAGCTACATCCGGTAAGACTGGAAGCCTACCCTAACATGGTTGGGAAAAGGCAGGCAGATTGATTAAGTTTCTGATTCCGCTCATTTGACCGTGACATCAACCAACGAAAATTCGAAGACATGTGACATCTGCCAACCCGCACAGGGGCCGCACGTGGTGAAGTAGCCCCTCTCACAGAGAGGAGGCCGGTGTCCCAGCAGTGGGAACATCAGAGGCTGATTATGCTTTAGTCGACTTGATTTAGCTCCGTAAGTCATGGTAGCTTAGTGGACTGGTCTTAGGGTTCCGTACCAAAATGATAAAAACGTAACCCTTATGGTGAAACAAAGTCTGTCTGTCTGTCTGTCACAGCTGGATATCTCAAGAACTACAGAAATGCTATCAACTTGAAAGGCCAATGCCCATTTTGTTAGGAGCTTGAAATTTGGAATAGTGTTAGATGACGTTTGCCCAACTACTTATTTGGAATAGTGTTAGATGACGTTTGCCCAACTACTTATTTTGCAAAAAAGAAAGAAATAAAAATATGTATATGTATATTTTTTGCAACAGGTACTGAAAGGGGGTCTGAAAAATTCGAAGTGCTACTAGGGCATGTGGGGTATCATATGAAAAGCGCAGTTTGCACATTCTCAAACATTTTTTTTTAGGCTGCATAGTTTTTGACTATTGATGAAAAATGTAAAAAAAATACCGTTCCCCCCTTATCTCCGAAGTTTGCAAAGAGAAAAATTTGAAATTATTCTTTGTGATAGAAGTTTATGTAAAGATTACAGGAAAAATAAAACGAAGTCTCTAAATAGCACACGTTTTCAGAAATCATCAACAACAGTTACATTAGTTCCACTATCGGTCAAGAGATGGCGCTGACCTAAAATTGCAATATTCTACACCGCAGTGCACAGTGTTAAAATTCTCTGATGTATATAGGGCTCGCTAATGAAAATTCAAAAACATATATATGATGGTACGGAACCCTCGGTGCGCGAGTCCCACTCGCTCTTGCCCGGTTTTTTTAAAGTTATGCTAATCCTAAGTTAATCATTACCTGACTAAGGAAAACGTGAGGAAACCTAGACTAGACCGCATGGTCTGACACCGTTAGAACTTAAAACGCAAGGTTCAAGTGCTCGTTTCTTCTCTGTATCAGAAGAGACGTTGCCCTGGAGTTGCGGAGGCTATAAATTTCAAGATAATACATATTTAAAAACTTACACAAGACACGCAAAAATCATTGAAATTGGGTTTGTTTAGGAATATTTAAAGTTATGCAACGTTAGGTAGGTACTAAGTAATAATACTTACTAATTACTATTTAATTGGTTCCTTTAGGTATGAATTCCGAAAACGCCGAAAAAACACGTTTGTTGTATGGGAGCCCCCCTTAAATATTTATTTTATTTTTAGTATTTGTTGTTATAGCGGCAACAGAAATACAAAATTTGTGAAAATTTCTACTGTCTAGCTATCGCGGTTCTTGAGATACAGCCTGGTGGCAGACAGACGGACGGACGGACAAACAGCGAAGTCTTAGTAATAGGGTCCCGTTTTTATCCTTTGGGTACGGAACCCTAAAAACAAAGAATAGTCTAAAAGTCAAGTCCAATAAAAACATTGTCCGCCAAATATTTCTTTGCAAACAATAGTAGGGTGACAACACCACTTTTCGTCTCACAATTAAAATATTAATTATTATAATTTTCTTTTGCAAAAAAATGCTTATTGTGTCATTGACATATTCTTCTTATTACGCTATTATTGTTCGACAGCTTCTCACGGCCGTCACAATAACCTTTCTGAGCCATTATATCGCTTTGTTTAGATACGTTGCAAATAGTAAAATTGAAAACAATCATCTGTCATTAAACTGATGATGCTCTGCCACTCCGGCGCTGATCGTAAGCGTCACGGTCATGGATATTTCCTACTACGGCTATGTTTAGAAGAGTAGGTGAGCAGAGGTTTAGATAGAGTAGAAGTAGCATACAGATACAGCGCTATCTCCGATGTGAAAAAGTTGCTCGCCTTTTTTCTTTCTTGCTTGTTCAGCGCGGAAACTATGGGAAGTACCGAATTTTTCAAAGGAGTATTTCGTGAAGTTTTCAGTAAAGAGTCTAGCTTTTTTATCTATGCGGGGGGGGTGTCACGAATGGTGACTAAGAGACTGCGTCGAGAGGAGTAGTAGTAGCGTCGTCCTGTCTGCCAATAATACTCCAATTTTGGCGATAATGGCAAAGTTTTTTTACTGGTCGTTGGGAAACCATTAGGCAGTCGTGGTCTGATATATGATTGGGGAAAATTGTATCTATATTATTATTGAGAGCAGTAAAGCTTTTTTACAGTCTCTGCCATATAATACTCTTGTAGGCCTCTCCAAAGTTGCACCACAAAAGTTACAGTATCTCATTATTGAAGTACAGTCGAGTGCTCGACTGCTTGTCCGCCCACGACCTTATTACGGACTTTATTCTGTTCGAGCACTGTCATGACTTGCACATTCAAAGTTTTTGCCTCCTCAGCAATCCAGTTTGAAGATAACAAATGTATGAAAGTTTGCAAGTTAGTTTAGTTGAGCGAATGGTGGTCAGTGTTGCGTGTGTTAGCCGTTCGTGGCGCTGTGAGCACCTCGACACCCTCGTGGTCAGTGTTGCGTGTGTTAGCCGTTCGTGGCGTTGTGACCACCTCGACAGTCGGCACCCTCGACCTTGCTCCGTGCGGGCGCTTGCGAGGGGTGTACACACAGCTGATCTACATCACCGTTAGGCTGAGCACACGTCCATATTTCATAAACCACGCGAGTGGACGTCACACGAGCTTAAATAAAATAGTCGGAGAGCTGCCTGAACTCCGCAATCGGCGCGAAGCCCTACCGTGGAGGGGCTGCTCGCCAGCGCCAGCCCGGCACTCGCAGCCTGAGCTGCTAATACGCATCGACGCAATATCCTTTGTAAAGACATGCTTCGTCCCGCTTGCGAGTGGAGCGCGCGAGAGGGACGGGGCGCTACGGTTGACACGAAGAAGCCTAGCTTAGCGTTCCGGGCGTGACGTCACGGGGGCGCGGGGCACCGCGGCGCGGAGGGGCGCGGGGTGGCGCGGCGCAGCGCCGGCAGTGTTCGGCCGGCCGCAAACTCGCGCGGACGGGTGCACGATGCGTGCACGGTGAAAAAAACAATCGCGATGCTGTTTGAGAGTCCCAACGCGAAACTGTACCCGGCGTTCAACATCCCGCCGCCCGTGAGGCTCAGGTGAGCAGTGTGTGACGCGGTGCTCTGCGACCACCGCACGTTGTGTTCAAGTGTCAGTGTTCTTAGTTTTTGCCGAAGCCATAAAAAATGCCTATAAAGTGTTGTTATGTACGGCGGGCGCGCCGCAGCCGCGACAGTGCGTCTGTCCAGTAACGCTCCAGCGACCGACGAATGAAATGTCGATACGACGTCGCCGCTCTATATTTTTTTTTCACAACCAACCATTATTGTGTTCCAAGTGATCTTAATGTGAATGATTCCAAACCGAGTGATGTACGGCGCACGGTCGCGGCCGATGGCGTCTCCTCTCCATGTCGATATCCGAGACGATCGCATCGGAAGCTACCGTCTACTAAAAATAGTATTAAATTCCGTTCAATTGCCGTCTGATCGAGACAATCGATTCGCCCGTGTCAGGGCTGAGTTCAAGTCGAAACGGGAATCGATCCTGATTGCTTTGTGTTGCGAAAACACGAGAAACATGAGAGAAACTGTTGCTTCAATTTCATGATTAAACTTTGTGACTGTTGTTTGATTTGCACCTTGTTCCAACTTGTATTGGAAAGGAATGGACCCCTTCTGTCAATCAGTCGTTTCGTACGGATCGATGTGTGATGTCGCCGTGCCGGCTGTTCTTGGAAGCGTGTCGAGTCGTCGCCGTGTCGCTCACGTCGCGTCGCTGTAAACACGGCGGCTTCCTGTTGCGCCGAGCCGCATAGCTCAGCTATACCGGGCTTAACTTAGTTGTGCCAGAGCAAATCGTTAGAACACTGCGGTTGGGCAACGTTTCGTGCGCCCACCATCTGCAATTTATGTATTACTATTAATTTTTGCATTAGCGAAGAAATTCTGACTAGAACCTGTATTTTTGGGGATATTTAGAGGACATTTATCATCCCTACTACTACTAAGCATGGACAGAAAATTTCGAGGAAACTGCATAAATCAATGAGGGCTTTAAGTGTGGCCAGGAAGAGAACATTCCTGAGATGTGAACACAAACCATTGCGTGTAGTGGCAACATTCAGCGTCCTACGTTCATTACAACTAGGTCTTTACCGCGATCCTTTCGAGGTCATTTACCCATCACGCCCTGCGTATCTGGTTTTACAATCGAGCCCGGAGTTATAATAGTTATATGTAGTATAATGGAATAACTGGCTCCCTCGTCCTCTGCAGCCCAATCCCTCATTTGGCTAAACAAAGCCTCGTCCAACCACTTTTTTATTGTTTCGTTTTGCTAACAATCGTTCTGTTCGCTTTGTGTACGTTTGACAGAAGGGCCGCTCGTGAAACTGTGGAGAGAGCTAATTCAAACGACCCATAAAGCTGAAACAGTTGGTATTTATGTTTGTATCTTGAGGCGCACACTTATTAGAGACCACTTAGAAAACTTGACGAAAGAGTTAGTTTGGACCGCGCTACTGTGTGTGGTCGAGACTGAATCTTTTTTCTTCATATAAGGACACAGTTACGGTAGCCTAAGCAGCCACTAGAAGCCTTAAAATAATGTTGCATTGGATGCAAATAAACTAAAGGAGCTCGACTTTGGGTTAAGTTTTACTTAAACGTCAAAACGAATAATTCTCAGTAAGAATTAGATAATTCCGAAATTCGCCAAAAGTGATTCGATTAGTGAGCTCCAAATTCTAATCTAAGCTATCAATTAACCAATTAGTAGCTTGCGTTGAACACGCAAGTCCTTTTGTGGCCGATGGAAACCTTAATAATATTATAAGCATCCAATTTGGACCGTACCTATAGGTAAAACGATTCTAAGGAAAAACGGCAAAAAAGACCGATTCAATAGATTGACTTCTTTTATAACAAGGTTGCGATTTCTATCGTGGCACTGGTTGGTGGTATTTATTTAATATCAGAAAGTCAAACGAAATGAAACTACAGTCCAACGTTCCTACTTTGGAATGCAGAAAATTATTGTCTTTCACATAATCAATAACCGAAGAAAATAAGAAAATATCATTAGAAGAAAACATTATGCAATTATTTTTAGTTGCAAAATCAAATTAAAGTCTGACAACTGGGCGATTTACCCTACAACATTTTGTTGCTGATATTATTTCGATATTTTCGACATGAAAATAAATTAAAATTTGATGTTCTTTCATTCTATACCTAATTTATTGCTTGCATTTATCAGTTATGTCTACTCTATGTATGATTCTACTTAAAATAATATATATTAATCACAATTTATGACAATTATACCTACTCATTAATAGCTCGAGGCTGGTATTATGTAACTAGGTACCTAACATCGGCAATCCCTTGAAGGAAATAAGTATAAGACGGTTTCCTAATCAATTGACTAACCCTGGCCACTTTGACTGGGTTTAGCCCATATCACGTAGGTATCCTAGACAGAAATGTTACAATTTATGGAAATATATTCTCCCCAGCATTAAAAATCATGAAAAAGCCAGCCTATCGCAGTCCCTATAAGTACTGGACATAGGCTGCGCCACAACACCCTGTCCAGTCTATCCCAGCCACCCTCGTCAGGTCGTCGCTCCGTCTATCTGGGGCCTGGGGGCGTCCCACATTACGCTAGCCGCTACGCGTCCCAAAACACCGCGAAACTATTTCAATACTGTGTCTGCTACTCGATAAATGAATTCGACCGATATTACGATTGCCTAATGATAAATCAATGAGCATCGGTTTACCGACATGTACTTATGTACAATATATTATGTATGTAAGTGGGTGTATCCGCGCGCGAGGTACCAGGATCGCATAATATCAGGATACTATTGCTGCAAACGTGATTTTGTTAATTAAAATGTAATGTAGGTAAGTACTCGCTATGCCTACATAAAATACAATTGGATGAAATAACTAGTTTTACTTGAAAACTACTAACATTATATAGGTACCAGTTTTTGCCAACGAGTTTTCGGTTCCAGGATTTCCGTATCCAAGGACCAATTTTTAGGACCATATCAAGGTTTTTTAACACTTGGCTGAGAATCAGCACTTTTTGAACGTCAAAATTTCATGCGACAGTTCCTCGGCACGCGCGCCCTTCACCACTTCCTGATGCTTCAGTTGGGAAGAAGAAGTGACAACAAACTGTTCAGCAACTGTTTGTTCAGTTAAAAGAACTTGATTCTATACAATAGTATGACAGATTTCCTAAAATATATCCCGTAGAAAAAGTCCCGGAAAAAAGAAGAAATTGAACCTACCTGCGACATTCATCTTCTCTGGAATTCCTTCTCATCTTGTTACAGCAGAAAACGAAGGCAAATAACTTCCTCCCAATGTCAATACTTGGTAACAAGCTCAAATTCTTTTCATTCAAGATCATCATCATCTCACATCTGCCTGTTCCCAACTATGTTGGGGTCGGCTTCCAGTCTAGCCGGATGCAGCTGAATTCCAGTATTATACATGGAGCGACTGCCTACCCGACCTCCACAACCCAGGTACTGGGTAATACGATACCCCTTGGTAAGACTGGTTGTCAAACTTTCTGGCTTCTGACGACCCGTAACGACTGTCAAAAATCCACGAATGACAGCCGGTATCAACGGCTTTACTTACTTTCCGAGGCACGGAGGGGTCTCGGTATGTAAAGATGGTCACCCATCCACAGACCAATAACGGCAAGCGTACCTGAACCTGATCGATCGACCTGTGCGGCTGTTATTATTTAGCCATGAGCCCCTCAAGATCCATACGTGAATAACTCACAAAGATTACTAAGTCAACGTCCGCGTCGGCTGACATCTGGATTGACTACACTACACAGTGCACAGGGAGGGAATCGTCCCCGTGGAGATTTTGAAGATCTCTTTCCCTTTATTACCTGATTCTGAAATAAACCCACTCAAGCAACTTCGTAAGATTTCTACGGAGTTTTGCTTCGGGGTTTAAAAAACGAGACGCGTTCTCTTCAATATCATGGATGATGCCTAGGTTATTGGAATAATATTCTGTTTGCACTGAACAAATAAAACGCAGTTTGATTTTAGGTAAAGTTTATTACCCAGTACAATTAAAATCATTTCATAATTATAAGCGAGCAACGTCCTATCGTTATGCCCGTCGATCATTCTCAATGTTTTTCCATTACTTAATTCCTGTGTTGCCACATTCCTACAGCGATCGGATATCACACACCCATTCCCACAACAGGCCGTCCACTGTCTGTCCTCAGACATCACAAATAATTCAGCTCACAGCAAAATTATAACATTAAAATCTTAGTAATAGTTAGATTACCGTGGTCAATACGCAATCAGCTTTGGAACGAAGGACCAATTTCTTCACTCCGAAGGACCAATGTATAAAATACTTGCAGCCCACCTACTGGTGATATCTCCATATACCAGGGTGTCATAATCGCTATGTTATGCGTTGGTTGCGCACACAATAGCGAAAAGACTAGCTAGCGGCGAGAGCTTCATAAACA
Source organism: Oligia latruncula (assembly GCA_948474745.1). Lineage (NCBI taxonomy): Eukaryota > Metazoa > Arthropoda > Insecta > Lepidoptera > Noctuidae > Oligia > Oligia latruncula. The sequence goes on along the minus strand of OX419713.1, from coordinate 8,295,685 downwards.
ATAGGAGTTTTAGTTTACAAGCGATACCTGATAGTTCTATAAATGTGGAGGACGCTCAGTTACATCATAATGAAGAAGAAAGGATAATGCTTGCGTTTTACTATAAACAAAATTGTACAAATCGCTCGCACAAAGAATCGACGAGCAAAAACCACTAAATAATTTCAACATAGTGTCTGAGATTTTAATTTCTAAACGCTGTGCAGAATTTGTTGGCAATGTTGATTGCACAAGCTTAATTAGCCTTTCTAGCTCCCACTGCTGGGAGAGAGGGATAATCAACCACGTGGGCCCAGTGAGGGTCGGTGGATGTCACATCTCTTCGAGTTTTTGGTTGTAGGATATGCCAGTTTCCTCACGATGTTTCCTTCACCGTTTTGAGCAGTAGTGATGAAATTAAATACACAAAGTAAACTGCCTGCCTGTGTTCGAACCCACGGGCATGCCTAATTCACTCCTCTTTATATGCATCCATGAAACTTCTACAAATAAAGTTGACATCAATTCAGAGACTAGGAGATGCAAATGGTAATCATTGATATCTGAACAGGAATCAAAGAAACCGAAAAAGTGCGTCTCATCATCATCACCATCGTCGTCATCATCATTGGCAGCCTTGTCCCACCCGCCACTGAGTATACATATGCCTCCTCCCTTGTGTGCCATGCTGCCCTGGTCACGTCTCACTGTCTATTAAACATTTGCCAATAAACTGATTAGTTCACTTCACTTCAGACTAAAGTCAGACGTACTAATGCTTTCCTGGTACTTGCGATGTAAACATGCTGTCAATTATACCACTTTTCTTAGAACTTGGAGATTATCTTTGCAGTCACAGACTTCACACATTCTCATAATTATTACAACATTATAATTGGGTAGAGATGTAGGCACGCAGGACCCGCAGGTCACCGATAACATTGGGGTGAGCCTTATCCCATTTTCCGGGCACAGTACTGAGAATTACCTAACAGAATCATGCAATCATGGTTTAATAGGTTAATAACTCCTTTGCGACAGTGCGTGCCTATTACCGTTGGCTTTAATCTCGAAGACTCTGCTGAATATAGTAGAACTTTCAACCCCCTTATACCCAAGAATTTAAATGCTGCGAGTTATAGGACGAAATGTCCATTAATCATTTACACACTCATTCGTCTATCTTTGACAGTCGTTACAGGAAGTCAGAAGCCCAAAAGTCAGACAACCATTCAGAGTCAAGGGGCATTGTATTATTACCCAGTAATATCTTCGCTAATATCAAGTCGTATTAGTACCTATTCATAGTTTAACATTGAAGAGTTCAAGACTAGTTCCTGTTTTCGAAGACTTTACCAACACAATGCAGTTCCAAGGACCAGTTACGTACAAACTTGCCATTGGTTAACACAACGATCCGTTCTCAAATATAGGAACCGATAATCCAGCCAGGTTTCCCGATATCAGCAGTCTGGGTAAGTTATCACAAAGAAATAAAAGAATATCATAATAATAAAAGATGTCAGCACTCGGCCGAAGTCGGCTGAACTCGTAAAATTCGCCGAACGGTTAACGGATCAGCCTTTACGACTATGTTTATTTACTTCGTACATACTGCGGCGGGCGACGGGAAGGGGATTTTGATACTTGAGCTCTTTGTGAAACATATCTTCAGAGCGCAATGCCACCATTTTTGACTGCAAAGAAAGGGTTTACTGTTTTAGTGCGAAACATCAAACATCAAGATTTCTGTGCTATAACTAAGTTAAATATGAATACATGTATGTATAGGTACATAAACCTTCAGGAATACATTCTCTAAATGATGGTGAACACTGCATCAAAGTCACACAGACAGACACAAAAATAGATTATGTTTTTATGATTTATGATTAAGTTTCGATCCCGTGGGAATATCGAGATAAAATCCTATGTCCTTTCCCGGGACTCAAACTATCTCTATACCAAATTTCATCTAAATCGGTTCAGCGGTTTAAGCGTGAAGAGGTAACAGACAGACATACACTCTCGCATTTATAATATTAGTGTGATTGCACGCTTGTCTAGAAGTAACCTATTCACTCCAGACTTAAAGACTCCCAGGTTATATCTACCAGACTTCAACAAAAAATATCCCAACCTTCCTGCCGTCAAGCAAGCTGTGTTCCCTGACAAATATCCCAACCTTCCTGCCGTCAAGCAAGCTGTGTTCCCTGACAAATATCCCAACCTTCCTGCCGTCAAGCAAGCTGTGTTCCCTGACAAATATCCCAACCTTCCTGCCGTCAAGCAAGCTGTGTTCCCTGACAAATATCCCAACCTTCCTGCCGTCAAGCAAGCTGTGTTCCCTGACAAATATCCCAACCTTCCTGCCGTCAAGCAAGCTGTGTTCCCTGACAAATATCCCAACCTTCCTGCCGTCAAGCAAGCTGTGTTCCCTGAGAAATATCCCAACCTTCCTGCCGTCAAGCAAGCTGTGTTCCCTGAGAAATATCCCAACCTTCCTGCCGTCAAGCAAGCTGTGTTCCCTGACAAATCACAGCCATTGAGACTTGAACCCTCTAATTCTCTATTGAATGTTAGTGGTATACGAAACAATTAGACTACCCATTCGGTAATGTTATGTCGAATCTGGTCCAACCGGCCGAACGAGCGAATCAATACAATCTATCTAATTGTACTCGCCGCCGGAATACACCACGCGGTGCCAGCTCAGAGTTACCGCTCTCTCTACATAATGGAAAGTACATAATTGAATTTTAATGGAATAAAGTATGAAACTTGTAGAAATTAAATTGTTTATTTTGTCATATATAAAAAAAAGCCTGGCCAAGTGCGAGTCGGACTCGCACACGAAGGGTTCCGTTATTCCGTACCACAAGGCAAAAACGCCAAAAAAACCCGTTGTATGGGAGCCCCCCTTAAATATCTATTTTATTCTGTTTTTGTTGTTATAGCGGCAACAGAAATATATCATCTGTGAAAATTTCAACTGTCTAACTATCACGGTTCATGTGATACAGTCTGGTGACAGACGGACAGACGGACAGCGGAGACTTAATAGGTAATACGGGCTGGTTTCCGTAACTCCACGTCAATGCGCGTATTTTGCGTACGGGTGGGAACTGGCGAAATGTGGATGTACTATATTTAGGTATAGTTCTGCCTAACCAGTCGGGGGCTACAGGCGGGATGTGAAGGTTGCTCAAACCTTTAAACTAAGAAAAAAAGAAAGTTATTGAAACTATATAACTTAGTATCATCTCACAGCTGATCATTTTCAAAATAAACTTGTCGGTGAATCTGAGTTGCCCTCATAAATCCTTCCGTTGTATCTGAGCCGACCAAGCGAGCTGTCTAATCAATCTACATAATGAAATTGGCAAACACTTTTACAAATCGGCCTTTAAGCGTTCAACCCAAAATTAAGTTAGGGTTGAAATTCAACTTTGTGAAAGTTTTTTGAAATGGAGCTCTCAATCACAGTATAAAGATCATGATCTTTATACTGTGCCTCAATCCTGAAGCCTCATCAAAAAATAATCAACCAGTATTTAAAATGCTACATCGATATCGTAAAAGCGGTTGCCTTGTGCGATCACGATAAGGCATTGAACACTAGTTTGAAATATTTGTCTTTTTAGGGCTCCGTAGCAAAACAAGGAACTCTATAGTTTCGCCAAGTCCGTCTCTCTGTCTGTCCGCGGTTTAACTCAAGAGACTCATAACTAAAAAGCGATAATTTAGCATGGTTATACATACTCATCACGACTAAAAAGAAAATATTGATTTATGTGGTATACAATAGTGTTTAATAATTTTGTTAGTTGTCAATAGAAAGCAAGCTAGACTTCTGGATATGTGCTGAACCTCCAAACACAGACTACTGACAACATACAGTCTGCACGTGTGTGTGAATGCACACACGAACGTGCAGACATCACATTGATTACAGACAGTGCAAGTGACTATTATGAGGCTATAATAATAGTCAACAGCAGCTGATAGTAGTAGTGTACGTTTCGTATGACATAGATAGACTAGCTTCTGCCCGCCACTTCATTCGCGTGAAAGTCGTAAGACACCACAATACTAAATTGCAGTCACATTTTTATAAAACTTCCCTGTATACCTACAACGTTCCTGTAGGGTTGCGGTTGGTCTCAGCAGCCCCCGACTCAACGCGTCGCATCGCATCGCCGGTCCGCGACCCATCTCAAAAAATGCCCAATGCGCCTAAAGAAGGTTTCACTTAAAAAAAAACGTACTTAAAAGAGGCGAAAAAGTTATCATGATAAACTTCAGTGTGATTTAAGATGGCATGTTCGGAGTTCCCTATCTAGAAAATAAATCACCCGTGTGACTTATCTATTTTTTCCCTATAAGTAACATTTAATTAGACAGTTTACATATGACATAGAAAACTTTAACTTGAGTGAAGACAAATAACTACCTTTCTGGGAATCCAAAGAATCGGGTAACCCTTCTTCTTCTTCTTAGCGTGTCGATAGCAATCTAAATGGACTCGGCCCAGAATTCGACTACTTGTTTGGCGCCATCACCAGCGTCCACCAGTTCCTGCAACGTGCAGCTGACGGACACACAGGACACGATATTAAGTGTCCAATCGTTTGTGGAACAGCACCACATTTATACTCCAAGGCGGAGTCGTCTATGAATCTCCACCTGAAGAAGTTTTCCTTACTTCGGCCAACCTGGGTCCGGAGTCTGTTTAAAGACTTCCTTTTCCAGTAACCCTTGGTCCTGTAAAATGCAGCAGGTATTGCCTTAGTTAAGAAGATGGAAAAGAAGATTCAAACGCTTGTGAAATACGACATGCGACATTCACCCCCCTTGTTGCATCTGTTGACGGAGTCTAAAACCAATAGCCAAGTGATTCGGCTTCGATGATGGAGCAGCCCTACCTAGACAAGACTGATGTGGATGTGGCCAAGGAATGAGAAGACATCCATTACAATATCGCGTTAGTTAAATAAACTTGCTTTATTCGTTTAATTAGCTGCGCCCCGCGGTTTCACCCGCATAAGTTTCGATCCCGTGGGAATATCGAGATAAAGAGTTGCCTATATGTTAATCCAGGGTGTCAGCTACCTCTATACCAAATTTTATCAAAATTGGTACAGCCGTTTGAGCCTGAAGAAGTAACAAACATATAAACACACCCCCACACACACTCACTAACTTTCGCCTTTTTATTATTAGTGTGATTAATCAATAATTTGACAGTACTATTTGCTATAGATTATTTTGTATTGTAATAAAAAGATGGAACATGTAATCTTCCTGACTGTAAATTACAACAAATAGAAATCACCAATTCGTCAGCCAACCGTGGTGATCTGTCTGAATAGCGGTTATTAGGAAGTTCTTAAGTGTAGCAGTGGACGATAACGAGCTGATGTTTAAGTAAGTGATGATGAATGGTAGCAGGCTCGCAGACATTGATGAAGGTATAAATAATAACAATTCCTGTAAACCGCGATCCGGTGCCAATTCATTGTCAAACATCTGCTGAGCGTGCTTAAAACGGTGTTTCATAGAACGCCTTGTGGTTTGGTACAATGTAATTAATGGTTTCGCTAAAATTAATCTGTAATTTGGCAGAATAATGCTTTTTTGATTCGGTCTGATTAGTGACAGACGGCTACAATGGTGAAGGGAATGACGCCAATGATAGCGAAAGCTATTTTCGTTAATGTTGCCTGCTCGCTTGAATTACCGAATGCCAATTTTTTGGTCGATTCACATTCCATAATCAATTATAATGCGCATAACTTTTCATCCAATAAGTATTTACTATAGGTAAACCTCTGCGTAACCCTTTGGGGAAAACTGGCGTAGTGATATGTTATAGTGGCAGTGCCAATGTTAACTTTGTTAAAATAAATACAGATCAGAAAGCTCGATGCTCAAAATCAGAATGAAGGTCAGCCTGTAGAGGTCAGATTCAGGAAATAACTTAAGCTGTTTAACGTAAACCAAACAATGGATTCCTCACGATGCGTCAAAATGCATGCATTAGCAACCTCCTCACGCAAAGGTAAAACTGTTTCCACGAAGGTTGCCAAAATACTGTGTTTCCCAATACACGGCTTTGTATTGACACAAAAGGGACCACGTATAATGAATTTTGTGACAAAAATGATCCAAGGTATTGGTGTAAATATTATTTTGACAAAGAAAATGTTAACGTGCACGGTGAACTGGGTTTTCATTCTTACAAAAAAATGTTGGTCATCTGAGAGTCGATTCATTATTGTCGTCAAATTGGAAGACATTGAAAGGAGACATGCTACCGATTACTACAACAGACTGTCTCATAGGTTTAGTGGTAACAAACACAAACTGAGCAAAGAGCTAAACAGCGCTCGACCCAAGATAGAACACACGAACTGAGCATAGAGCTAAACAGCGCTCGACCCAAGATAGAACACACAAACTGAGCATAGAGCTAAACAGCGCTCGACCCAAGATAGAACACCACTCTAGGTCAAGCAAAGCAGCTTTTAGCAAACACCTAGATTTGTGTGCGGTTAATGACAATGATAGGCTCGCCTCCTTCTAAATAACAATATAACTGGCGAAATGTGAATAAATTACATAATCAAAGATATTCAAAATCGTTTATTCAAATTAGGCAATGAATCAGCACTTTTTGAATCTCAAAATTACATAAGACAGTCCCCCGGCACGCCCGCTCTTCACCACTTCCTAGTGCTTTAGCTGGGAAGAAGAAATAGCGCAAAAAACTCCCCAGCAGCACAGTTGTCTGTTTTGGTAGAAGAACTTACCCATTCTGCGATACAGACGTGATGTTATAACTAGTTACAGTAACAGATCGAGGTTCTAAAGAAATAAATGAACTATCTTCACGTACAGATGCTAATTCGTTATCAAATCAAACATGCTAAATAAAGCTAACTGAATCACCCCGACAGGTGGCCCGTGAGCCCGTGAGCCCGTCTGCCGGCAGGTGGGCTAGCCGGCTAGGTGACTCATTGACAACACATGCTAAGGTGATGTTGTGGTTTAATCAAATCTTCAGGAGTTTCATCAAAACTAATGGATGAACTAGGTACTGAGCGCGACATCGCCCGCGTGAAACTTCGTGTTTTAACATAAAATATATCCCATGACACTTGGCAATACTGTAGCTTCCCATTAGTGACCTATCCGATATCGGATCAGTATCCGAAGATTACCCCCTTGATATATATCTCTCAAATGTTAACTCTTTATTATTATAGATAAGAGCACCGCGGAATGTTTAAACAATCAATTGCTTAGTGTCGCTTGCCGCGGTCAGTTTGGGGATGGGTAACCTTTCTTCACTGTTTTTTCTTTTATTGAGACTTTTCGTGCTTTGAAAATGTACGTGATTTAATGGTAGGTATTTTCTTTGTCTACCTGCTGGGAACAGTTCTCTCTTAAATCCTAGCAGACATCGGCAATTCCGGTTTTGGATCATATTGCCGTGTGTTAGTATTCAACCGCTGAGGTTAACATCCAATTAACTTCGGCCCATCGCCCTCTGGCACACCTTGAGGTTGGACGCGTGAAACTAGATCAGGGAGCAAGTTTGTCTTACGAATATCTATGATAGTTTACGGAAAGTCATGCAGAGCTCAGAAGCCTCAGTCTATTTATAACGCCTGTAATCCAAGAAATAGATCTAGACTTCAAGCACCATTGAGAAAATTTTATTTTCTAAACGTAAGCCCCAAAAACATTGTCACATATTATCCAGTCTATCAATTTATACGATCATTCATTCCAAACTGAGAAGTAAACGCAAGCCCTCATGCTCCGTACCTAGTGATGCTCCACAGTGATGCACGTGACCAATATACCACAGGGAAATGCTTCATTGGTCTAATTCATTTTAAAATAAATCTAAGCACTCCATATCGATCCTGCCTATATTTAGAAAAGATAAAAATTTATACTTTTTCGCCGGCGCTTCGGATTATCCAATCTTTTATGCAACGAGTCTGAGTTGAAAGTGTGCTGTTTTGGGAAGCAAATCGAATTAGTTCGCTAGTCGGTTCGCAGAGGTCGCGCCAGTCGCAGAGGTCAGGCGCCAGTCGCTACATGCGAAGTAAAAATACTTTGATATTCAGTAGCTTTTGGTTAGACTGAAAGCATCAAAGTTGGGAATAGACTAAGCTAAATCCAGTTTAATCATAATTCTAATTAAATGACAAAATAGATAATAGAACCATATATACTTATATCAACGCACAATCAACATATTGGTCACCAGATTCGGTTTTTAGTAATTTTTGTAGTCGGACGTTAAATGTGTCAAGAGTGAAATTGAAAGTTGAAAGACTGTCAAACTAATGTCAAGTGATTTGATTGGCTGTTAATATTTCAGTTTTTTTTTCACTAACATGGGTTTGGGTTTGAGAATCTATTTATGAAAGAAATAGAATTTAGACAAGCATGATCACCTCTAGCTACCTAGCCCATGAAAGTTTCTAAGCGTGATATTAAAAGCAAAAAACTCAATACTATTTTGCATTCGGGTACCAGGCGCACAGAACCGCAAGCAGGTTGAATGTAATCTCATTACTAGAGCAGTGCGGTGACGGTTTAGAAAGTAATATCGATTTCGCGAATTCGTTTAGATGAAAAAAATAAAAACGTTGGTCAAGCACGAAACGAGATCACTTTGCTTTTGTTGTAGATTAGAACAGTTTTTAACAATCATGAACGTACTACAGTTACTTAAGCGGCAGGCAGGTAGATATTAGTGAATAAGAGGAAGTCTGAAAATTGTACCAGGGAAACCGAAACGTTGTGTGGAAATCGGTTGTCATGTGATGCGAGAGAATGAGAAAAATGTCAGGAAAATTTAGAGTATGAATGTGGCTATACGAGTAGGGGAAAAGGCTAAAGAAACTATGGATGAACTGTGTGTAAAATGACATGGCTGGAAAGGGGGTGACTAGTACTACTGAGATGTAGACTAGTAGAGATGTAAGAAGACATACTGCAACAACGGCAACTAAATTGGGAGAAGGGTGAGAGAATGATAATGATAAATGTACTGAAGGTACTGCAAAAAAAAATTGGCGGAGAGGTCACTTGTATACCTGCATTAAGCACTAGTTTACAAGGGCCTGGCTTAAGTCAAAATTACCCCTTACGAACGGAGCTAAGTTGTAATCTCCGGCCGGGATGCCACATATAATTTTCATAAAGAAAATGACAAAAATATCCTGGGAATAAAACTCTGCATCACAGGGTTTCCAGTCGCATTTGCAAACAAAACAAATGCCCAATATTCCCATTTGTCTGCACAGTTGCACAGGTTGCACTACTACTTATACCAGGCGATCATAGCAATACCTACACTTTTTGACGTGACAACGTCTTAAATTAGGTTGCGGCTGGGAGTCACTTATGAAAAAGTGTAACGCTCGGTAACGTTACGATGAGTCACCGAACGAGAGAGAGGCCCGCCGAATGCCTTGCGTCTCTCTCCCACTCAACTATCATTCAATTCCTTGTTCCTATTGTGCAATTTAATTATATTCATATCAATAAATATTCTACCGAGAAAAAGACGTTGTCACGTAAAATCTTCGCCCGTAAAACCGACTTTACAGGCAACCATTTTTTTTTTCTATAACTGAACTCTATTATCGATAGAAAGTCCACTCTATTGTACTGCTCTATTTTAATTATCGCTCTGTAAAGATTCTGAACAACTTTTAATTGAGACTAGATTTGATTGAACAAAGATGGCGACTTTTTCATTGAATTGAAAAGCATAATAGTTGTTGACAGTCTGCAACCTTTTATGTGAAGAAATATTGGATGAAGAGCTAGATTTATTTAATAACAATCTAGTAAACGATTATTCGATATAACGATATTTCCACTCTATAGCCATAACTTTGAAAGTATGATAATGACAGACAATTATGTTTTGATTTATAAAAGTGTCCATGGAGCTTCTTGCCCGTTCTTCTTCATAGGAACCTACTACGCTTTGGATTGGAATAGATTTATCTTTCTGACTAACCGCCTTGACAATTCAGACAATTCAAAATTGTCTGATAATGGTTTAATTATTAATATCATTTCTTTCTTTCTTTTCTTGTTTGAGTTTGATGGAAAAGCTAAGGAGTTACAGATTCTTGAGGTATAAGTATAGTACTAGCGACGCAGAGAAATGAGGAGCATAATATGACAAGATAAGTGTTAAGTTTAAATGTGAATGTCTATAAAAAAAGAAGAGCGAAGAAAAGATGGATTGACTGTGTGGAAGATGATATAGATGCGGAAGAAAAGATGGATTGACTGTGTGGAAGATGATATAGATGCTAGGAAGAAAAGATGGATTGACTGTGTGGAAGATGATATAGATGCTAGGAAGAAAAGATGGATTGACTGTGTGGAAGATGATATAGATGCTAGGAAGAAAAGATGGATTGACTGTGTGGAAGATGATATAGATGCTAGGAAGAAAATTAACACTGAGATGACGTCTGATAGAGATGTGTGGAACAGAAAAAGACGAATTGCGCCATCTACAAACATCAGGATAATGGCTTTCGTTTTGACAGTTCAACAACATTCATTGCGTTATTTACTTTCTTGTGCAGGCAAATTTTTCGCACGTATGAAGCAATGGATTTGCAATATCCTTCTAAATTATTCAATGGGATTGAAAGCGTGTTACGCAATAGGGTACGGGACAGCAGGATGTTTACTATCTAAAAATAACCGAGTTAGGGTTTTTACTATAAGAAGCACGACACAAATCTTTTAAAAAATACAAGATAACAAAGCGACAGGACTCAATCTCATCCCTTTTTCCTTTTAGCTGACGGTTTTAGAAAGAAATGCCATCAAAGTCAAGTGTCCCTTATCGCTTGAACGCATTACCTTTAAGTTCCTCAACTAACATGCTTCCCTAGTACTTAGCTACACATGTAGCATGAACTCGAGCAACAAAACTCAATTAAAAACTTAGCGAGTCGATAATACCTGACAATCGGTTGTAATCGCTTCTTGGAAATTAGTCGATACCTATAATAGTTTGCATACAAGCAGTTGCGTACTGAGAAGTGATTGTGTTTCTTTTTGTTAATTTGTATAATGGAATTATTATGTAGCCGATGCCGATTCTATGGTTCAAGGTACAATAATGTAGCTATAAAAAATTTTATGAACGTGAAAAAACCATTCTTGCAGAGGTATTATGTTTTCCGGTCTATGTTTTTATAATGTTTTCCTAATATGGTATGTGTACAGCCTCGCCGTCTGCTTTTTATGAAACAATGTTATAACATGACATTTGTTTCATCATATTCTATCAAAAGAAAATAAGGCCCACCCAGGTTTTAGGCTGTTATCTATACATATAATAAATCTGTAGACGAGGCGTTTCTGTACATTGAAAATAAAAATAAAAAAAATAGTTGGGCTGTTATAGGATAACCAACAGATGCCATTTCTTCAATTTTTGGAATTTTTGTCTGTTTGTCTGTTTGGATGTGACAGATTTTGAACAGGCTCAACGTAAAAAGTACCAAACCAATATGGTTCATATTTATACTCAAATATAGTCTAGAACTCGGAGCAGTGATTAGTCTTTGTTTCATCGCAATCGCTTTAGTCTATCAAAAGATATAATCAATTTAAAGCATTCTATAACAATTTTTATTGCAATAAATGGAAACATGTAACGACATCTATTGGCGCGATATAGTACTAACGATCATATTGTTATCTTTAAAACATTATTATGTGTTTAATCACGTCGTAAAGGCTTGCCTTTATGACGAAATAATTCTGATCCTTATGTCTGTGTTATTTAAAAAAAAAAAATGATAATGTTTAAATAAATAATATAAACACATATATAATAAAATCGTATATAATAAAATCGTAGGAAAGGCAAAACTGTACATAGAATATATAAAAAAAAATACTTGGGGCGTGATCTACAATCGATATCGAAGCCAAAAATATAGTTTTTAGAATTTTTGTCTGTTTGTCTGTATATATGTCCGGGCTAAACTCAAAAAGTACTGCATGGATTTACTTCAAATTTTGCATGAATATTACTAAGAGGTCGGGTCAACATATAGGCTACATATTATCACGCTATCACCTACGAGGAGGAGCTGTGAATCTTTAATTTTCTTACGCATTCTGTGACAGCGTGTAATCTAACGACGCATATTTAAATGTTGTTTTTGAGTAAGTCATACTATTATCTAGCTTTACACTATAAAAACTTTTACGCCATTAAAGTAACTTGGGCAGAGAAACAAAGTTTAATGAATGTTAGTAGTATAAGACAATTTTGAAGCAGCGCCATCTATGAGATTTCATAAAAATCAAATCAAGTTACATGTCAACACTTTTTGGAAATTAATAATTTAAATTTGATCATGTTGGTGAGGTTAGTAGTTAGTTATTCTTAAAATTCATAGATGGTAATGTGCATTTTCTTCATAAAAGTTGTATCGTATAGTTCGTTTTGACAAATTCAAGTTCCAACAAAACCCTCAAAATCTTGAGCAGAGTTGAGGAAGACAATTTAAAAAAAATGCGGTGTTAAGTATTACAAAAAAGTTATGTTCATTGATGATGATCATTTCTTCATCAATTTCATGTTGTTAGTACAAAATAAACATTGACTGTTAATACTTTTGTTCGGTATTTATCTGTGTGATTATTGCTTGGTAATTAATATATTTTCATGTCGTATACCTAATTATAAACTTAAATTATACCGTGCATCCGAATAATGGCGAATGCGATTTTCTGCGGTTGTTACTTCACACTGTCCGAGGCAAAGTCTTTCGCCTTTCTGAGGACATTTGATGGCGTGGAGTTTCCCACTTACCGCGCAGCCTGCGTAGCACGTCACCTTCTCGACGGTGACCAAAATTGGGCTGACACCCTCGCGGAGGCGAGCGTCAGTGACAGTCCCAGCCGCATGCGTCATCTGTTTGCCGTCATCTTGGTGTTTTGTGGAGTCGCGAACCCGGTAGCTTTGTGGGAGAAGTATCGCCATCATCTTTCTGAAGATTTTCTACGAGTCGGAAGTCGGAGATGGCGAAATGACCACCATACGAAATGACCATGTCGCTTTGTTCTCTACAGAGCAAAAACAAATTTATGACACCGTCCTTGAAAGCGTTTGGCAAAACCAGGGTAAAATGTTTTTCTTGGATGCTCCTGGTGGTACAGGAGAAACATTTGTTACCACTGGCATACTTGCAGAGGTCAGGAGGCAAGGCAAATTGCTATTGCTGTAGCGTCGTCGGGAATCGCTGCCACACTGCTTCCGGGACTGCAAGACAGCACATGCCATGTTTAAAATTCCCATCGATTTAGAGAGCGCCGAAACACCTGTTTGTGGTGTGTCACGTAACAGCGATAAGGGACACGTGCTCAAGGATTGCTCTCTGATCGTATGGGATGAGTGTACGATGGCCGAGGATCGAGGGCTGACGAGGTGAATGCTTCGTTGAAACGATCTTCGTTGTGGTCACGAGTTCGTACGCTGCGCTTGACCATTAATATGAGAGCTCGGCTCGGCGGCAATGCACGCGCTCAAGAATTCTCCGATGTCCTTCTAAGTCTTGGCGAAGGCACTCTACCAGAAGAGAGAGGTAGACAGGTGGTGCTTCCAGAGTCTCTCGGTAGAGTGGTTTCCAGCTTAGAAGGAACTCATTCGCTGTGTGTACGGGGACATTCAGTCGTATACCGCACCAGCAGAATTCTTGGGTATGTGAGCGGGCCATTTTGACGCCCAAAAATGATCAGGCTGCAGCAATTAACGAATGCATTCTCTCGGAAATTGAGGGGAATGAAGTGGTCTACACCTCGATAAACACTGTTGTCAAGCATGATGACGCCACACATTATCCCGTGGAATTTCTGAATTCCCTGTCAGCAAGTGGACTTCCAGCGCATTCAAGCTGAAGCGGTGTCCCGGTTATGCTTCTTCGGAACCTATCTCCTCCGAAGTTGTGTAACGGGACCCGCCTTAAAGTCATCTCGCTCCACAGACACACCATTGAGGCGGAAATTCTTACGGGTTATGGCGTCGGCGAGGCAGTATTTATACCACGCATTCCCCTCATACCTCAAAACTTCCCGTTCCAGTTCAAGCGCGTACAGCTCCCCGTGAGTGTTTGCTTTGCGATGACCATCAATAAGTCGCAGGGGCAGACCCTGAGGGCAGTGGGTGTCGACGTCAGGACGAGTTGCTTCTCACACGGGCAACTGTACGTCGTCGCTTGCTCCCGCGTCATCACACATTTTGGCTCCTGGCAGCATAACTACCAACGTAGTTTATAGGGAAGTGTTGTAAGGTATATATGATACCTTTGAACGTATTTTTACTCTTTTGTGTCCTGGAATGTATTCCTGCATTATTTCCTCTATTTCCTTCAGTCACCTCTTATGACTGAACTCAGCAGGATTCCCATATAACTCTCTTCACTTGCTTCGCTTGCAAAAAAAACTTATATTTTAATGCTATTTTAAAAGTTGTTTACTTTATAATGCTATAGCGACACTGGCATCTTAGGTATTTTTGGTGCTGTAGAGCCTTCACGCAGACGACGTCGCGGGCAGCAGCTAGTTTTAAAATATTAATGATTAAGTGATTTTTAGGCCTATGTCCAGCAGTGGACGTCTTTCGGCTGAAATGATGAAGTGATTTTTATGAAAAGATATGATTGGAGTAAAATTTAAAAATTGTTCAAACACAGTCAACGGTAAAATTTGTTTATTTTGATCGATTTACACAAAAAAAACACTTGTAAGGGAAATAAATTTAGTCTATCGCCCATTTCCCGTAACCGTTTGATGATAAATGTTATGGTTAGCAGCGAGTGAAGCCTCGTCTGCTCTGTATGCACTCTCTAAGCCTATCTGGTACACTTTCAATAAGATGGGTAACATTTTGTTTCGGAGTTCGTTCCCTACAGAGTTGTAGCGCGTTTGCGAGCTCCTGTTGACTGTAAACATGGCTATAGTTTACTTAAGGTGAATGGGTAGTTGAGACCACGAAATTAAAATTACCTACGTTTTTTGCAATTTGCAGGTCAGTGTCAGGGACCTAAGCTTGCCGCAGGTTCCAATATTTCTATCAGCCATCATTCTACTTCTTAGCCACAAATATCTTTCACTCAGCTTTTAATAATAAATAAACATTCCATCAAATTATAGCCTTGACTGGTAACGAAGTAACTCCACGTGCCTGAGTCAGCACATTCCATACAAAATTATTAACTCGACTGTGCTGAAGCCAGTTTGGTACCAAAATAAATACTTCATTATCTTGTAGTTTCATAATAATACCAAGTGTTCTTAAACTATTCTCATTTATCATCATCTTTGTTCAGCCCATAGATATAGATATACCTAGATAACGCAAGAGCAACTACTTCGCGTGCCAAAAATCGCACCAGCTTACGATAAAAAATCATAAGCCGCCACTTTCGCGCTCAGTCCTGTGTACTGCTGGCTGGGTAAGCGTGAGCGAGAGCGCGAGCTTTTGACGTCATAGTAGGTAGTCAAAAAATGGCACGCTTGGTTTTCATACAGTTCGTGATACTTGCGTTATCTAGGTCTATCTATATCTGTGGTTCAGCCCTTATACGAAGCTATTTTTGGTCGGCGCAGCATGTCATCTTCTTCCATATATATACTATAGACCTCCTTATGGATTTAGATAACGGCGACCCTTCGGAATTATTAATTTCTAACGTGCCCCTACATTTAAACTCGCCAGACCGAATTTAGTATTAAAAATACCCGGTCACAACGAATGCAATAGAGTTAGGAGGGCTGAGGTCTCTGCTTATGTATTTGGCGTCTTTTAGTTAGTGTGTGCTGCTGGGAGTTTGTTGCGCTACTTCTTCTTCCCAGCTAAAGCACTAGGAAATGTTGAAGGCGGGCGTGCCGAGGGACTGTCTTATGTAATTTTGAACTTCAAAATGCTGATTCTCAGCCTAATTTGAACAGCCTTTTGATTTTGTATCGAGTCGCTTTTTTTTTTCCAAAGTTTTTACATTTTTGTAGACAGTAGAGAGCCAAGACGACATATATATTTTCTTCTATAAACAGTTCTATCAGCCGTCATCTCAGTATTCACCCCTTTTAGTCATATCATAACTCACACTGTCCATCTTTTAGTCATATCATAACTCACACTGTCCATCTTTTAGTCATATCATAACTCACACTGTCCATCTTTTAGTCATATCATAACTCACACTGTCCATCTTTCGGTTTTCAGTTTTCATATAAGTAGGTACTTCTATACATCTTCAATCAATAAATATTATAATTTACATAGCCTTGAGCAGCTCAGTGGTTAGTAATTCGACACCGTAATGTCCCGAGGTCGAACCACGACGTGTACAAATGTGTAGTTATAAGTTTATAATAACTTATGTTCGTCATTTATCAAAATCTATTTTGATTATGTAATTTATAATATTTTTCGTGAATACTATTTAAATCTATTTGAAAGAGGCGGTACCAGGGTGTTAGATTTGAGTAGAAGTACGTCTAAAAGTTGACGTATGATTGGACTAAATATTTTTTATAAACTAGTAACCAATTTGAAACTATTTCTAGCTATAGGATAGATAATGAATACCCAGAAGAAACACTTAAGTCGATCAAAGTTTGTAATCACGAATCAATTTATCAAATCGACCTAAAATTGTGAATATTCATGAAGCAAAGTTTTAAGGTTCCCAGAGTTTGCAATAAGTTGACAAGACCAAAGCGAATGAGGTGATGGAAAGTGTAAAGTCTTGTTTGGATGATTCAAATATCATCATATTAACACAGAACAGACATTATCCACGTAAAGTAGCGTCATCATCATCATCCTTATCTCAATGTATTTGTGGCTGGTGCAGCCAATGACGAATAATTTATATATCATTGGGTGCAGCATGTCTTTTTCTTTACATCTCTAATAACTGACATCTCAGTATTAACTTTCTAGCTATTTATCATCATTCACACAAACTATGTCTTATGATGCTACAGTCACAGCAAAACAAATTGGCAACAAAAACGATACTAAATCAAATTGTACATGCTAATAAAAATAAACTTGACCATATTATATGCATGCAAAAAGCCAGCACGCGTACAGATATAAATTATGTATGTATAATTAAATGACCAACCCCCTTGTGATTGGAGTAACATTGCAACGAAACGTCAGCCGGGGCGTGCGCCCCTCACCTGCGCGCTGTTGCCGCTGCGTGCACGCTGCCCGGAGCGGCAACCGCGCAGGTGTCAGGTTCCCTGTTCGCTGGGCACTTGAGTAGATCCTGCGCTGTCTGCGGCCCTGGTACAATGAGATGTTATTTATGTTAATTTATAGTCATCACGGTCAATTTGGAACGTATTGAAACATCAGAAAAAGCGTTTTAATTTCACTAGAAGATCTTTAGCTATTATAAGTGTTTTTATTGTGTAATAATTATAACTTGCGTTAGCATTAAACTTACTACTGGATTCAGGGCTGAAGCAATCATCAACCAAGGTTGAATGGTCCATAAACTAACTAACCTAACCAGTGTTAACACAATACTTACAACAAGGTAACCAAGCTATAAAAATAATGTAAACTTTAAAAGAAATACCCCAAACTGAAACTTTCTTTGTGATGCCAATCAGCCAAAATTATGAGTGCTACTGATTAAATCAGTGTCACTCTTTAAACCGGAACAATGCTGTTCCGGCAGAAATAGGATAATAGAAAGATTTATTTCGGAAAAATCTCTTTTACATACTTTCAAAACAGTTTTTTTCTCGAATTCTAGCTCGTCTCCAACTTGCATTACTTTATTTTGTGGAATCTCATGCGTGTCATACGTTATTTATTTATTTACCATCTGGGAGTCATGTGTCGAGTCACGCGAATGTCGTCAGTCGTCAATCGTAAACATGCATTGAAAGGCTAAGGAATGTTCTTTCTTCCTCAATGAATGTATTACTTTGATTGATAACATATGCCCATGGTAATTGAAGGATTATCTTTAAAGGTATGAGGGAGCTTGTTTGTAGATATTTTATGACAGAGAGTATCAAATACTTTTCCCTGCCTGGGCATAGAACCCAAAATAAAACATATTTGTTAATTCGGACAAAAATCCAGAAATCTTTTTAATGGGAAAGTAAAAAATTCAATACTTAGAAACTCTGAAATGCGAACAATTCCAATCCGTGTTCACTCCTACTTACTAAAATGATCCAAATATTCATCTCAAAACACAGAATAATTAAGAAGCATCACAAAAAGCATGACCTAAAAACAAGCTCTCACAATTACTCAAAAAACTCTTTTGTTACCGAAAATTAATTAGCTCAGAACGAGAACTCCAATCTCAAAGACAATAAGAAAAAGTAGCAACTCGACGAAACAAATGCTTTACGAAAACAACCCTTTCAAACTTTTACAATGTATAAAACGAGAATAAAGTGTCCCAAGAATCGTTCCCTGGGGGACGCCCAACAGGTATCTCCGTCTCTTTTATTCTTGACGTGAAATTCCTGTTCCTTTCGTTTGTGTGAGTGAGAGGGGAGACAATGGGATAGTTCCGGTTAGGTGTGTATCGGAGAACAGATGTGTTTGACGTCCGATCGCTGGCGCTACAGAGTCGAAGGCATGCGTCGGAACTGCTCGTAACGCGAGATATACAATGATTATTGCTGTGATATGCGTGCGGCGGCAGGTCGGATGCGATAACACTTTATGTTTGTTAAGAATGTGAAGAAAAGGAAATGTTTTGATATTGGAGAATGTTAACTGGGTAAATATTGTACTGACTTTCATAAAAATCATGATTTATAACGATTTTTTCGCACAGTAAAACAGATACCTAGGTCTCTTACAAATGGGGGATCGTATACAAAATGTATGCAACACAAAAAACAGGTGACTTGAAACGAAGTGGTCGATACGATTAGGGGAGCCGAGTATTGGGGTTGATGAGTATCAAGGACATTGGGCTGGCCGGTATTACGTGTGTGGCATTCATGGGTATTAAAGGATACAAAAAAAAAATCACAAGTGTCTGTTAGTTGCAGACAGTTAATAGTTAATTGAATAAAAACTTCTTCTAAAAAAACACTACAAAGTGAAAAATAACTTTACTTTCGGAAGTCGGTGTCTTTGGATCTGTATTTTAGTTTTTTGCCACTGACTTCCGAAATTAAAGTTATTTTTCACTTTGTAGTGTTTTTTTTGGAAGTCGGTTTCTTTTTGATAAAAAGTTTTTATTTCTCGCTATTTGCTTTTTAGTGGGTCTGCTTATAATGTATCTAAGTTACAATAGCCTATGTCAACTTGCTCACCGCCTTTTACAAAATATTGCTTTTCCCAATGCAGGGACGTTAATTGTGGAGGAGTTCTCCTGGTATTTCACCATCAGCTCCATTTCACCATTCGCATTGTGACGAGCATAAATTGCTTGGCAACCATATTAAAGTAATCGAATCGCAACCCGTGAAATACTTATTATTGAGTAGTTCCGGTAGCCATCTGTGGTCTTCATCATCAGTTCCACTTCAATAAATGCTTGAGTCCGAGAGCAAATGCACAAGTTACTATAAAAAATACCCAAATCGCTATAGGTAGGTGTGCCAATAATATTTGAAGAGTTCCTTCAATTTCTCCAGGATGCCATCATCAGATCCTGACCTGATGACAATGGGACTATCTGGAAAGTGTACCATTTCAAACGAAAAAATATTTTTCAAATCGGTCTAGCCGTCTTCGAGTAATTGAGGATCATAAATAAAAAATAAAAAAACTAGCCAAGTGCGATTCGGACTCGCACACGAAGGGTTTCGTACCACAGGGCAAAAACGCCGAAAAAAACACGTTTGTTGTATGGGAGCCCCCTTAAATATTTATTTTATTTTTAGTATTTGTTGTTATAGAGGCAACAGAAATACATCAATTATGTGAAAATTTCAATCGTCTAGCTATCACGGTTCATGAGATACAGCCTGGTGACAGACAGACAGACGGACAGAGGAGTCTTAGTAATAGGGTCCCGTTTTTACCCTTTGGGTACGGAACCCTAAAAAAGATTCCGACGAACTGAGAACCTCCTCTTTTTTAGGGTTCCGTACCAAAATTGTAAAAAGGAACGCTTATGGTGCGTCTCTGTCTGTCCGCCTGTCACAGTGCTATCAACTTGAAATTTAAAATAGTTTTAGATGACGTTTGCCCAACTATTTTGCAAATATGAAAGAAATAAAAATATATGTATATTTTTTGCAACAGGGACTGAAAGGGGGTCTGAAAAATTCGAAGTGGGGCTACTAGGGCATATGGGGTATCATATGAAAGAGCGCAGTTTGCACATTCTCAAAAACTTTTTTTTAAGGCCGTTTAGTATTCGACTTTTGATGAAAAATGTAAAAAAAAAATACCGTCCCTTATCTCCGAAGTTTGCATAGAGAAAAATC
The DNA here is from genome assembly GCA_948474745.1 of Oligia latruncula. NCBI lineage: Eukaryota > Metazoa > Arthropoda > Insecta > Lepidoptera > Noctuidae > Oligia > Oligia latruncula. The sequence continues at coordinate 8,275,195 of OX419713.1, read as the reverse complement.
TGAAATTATTCTAAGTTTATGTAAAAATTACTTACAGGGAAAATATAACCATGTCTATATATAGTACACTTTTTCAGAAATCATTAACAAAAGTTACATTAGTTACCAGCACCACCACCACTATCGGTCAATAGATGGCGCTGACATAAAACTGCAATATCATTCTACACCGCTGCGTGCAGTGTTAAAATTCTCTGACGAATATAGGCCTCGCCGTTGAAAATTTAAAAACACGATGGTACGGAACCCTCGGTGCGCGAGTCCGACTCGCTCTTGCCCGGTTTTTTGTTTTGAAGTCGGTTAAAAATGGATGTTCCTGGATGAAAGTGGTGATGTAAATTATTATAAATACCTTCATAGCTCATTAGCAACTTTATTAAAATTATGTCCCTGACTCTCTTTCTCTACACTTATGAAGTTATAGATTTTTTACTGAGTTACCCTTTGAACCATTCCACGAAGTAAAAATCCAATCTAACTTGTACCAGGGCGACAGAGGTCGTGAAGAGGTAACCGCGTCCGCAATTCTCGGTAACTTTAATGACAATTATGATAACTGGGAACTGTTTATAAAAGGAGTGCAGGGGTGCAGGGGTGCAGGGGGTGGGCAGAGCTCTAGGAAATGCTTTGATGTTGAAGTAAGTCTGAAATGAAACTAATAATATTAATAGTGGAGTTTCCTCTGAGGAGGATTTACTTCGCGCAAGTGCCCAAACTTTCCTCTGCTTCCAGTTAGTGTTTGTATCTGTTACTTACTTGCAAGAAGGATCTACTTCTAGTAACTTAGATACTAAAGTATGTAAGTAATTAATACCAAACACTTCGTAAGACGGGTCTCTCTTACTTACAAAATTACTGGAAATAGTTGGAAATTTGACTTCAGCCGGGCTATTCGGCTACGACCTTACGGTGGAAACTTACCTACGTGAAGTGAGCTGGAAGTGTATCAGGACAAACATATTGTTTAGAGAGCAGACAGTAGAAGGCAGACAGACACATCGTTCCTGATATAAACGTACAAAACTCGGGTTATCCATCATCCATCGCTTACAAAATGATTGGTAAGCGAAACTACCATCAATCAGCGCTAACAAGCACTCTAGCGCTTATCAACCTACAATGTGCCACAGAATAGAGAGGTACCGAAGGCCGGCTTCATACAACGAGCGAAACGCACGCACACATAGACACGTGCGGCGGCGATCGTAAGGCCGCATCAGACTAGTCCGCGAAATACAAATTTTCTTACGTTTGTTGCACTTTGCAGGTGAGTGTCAGGTTGTACTCGCATGTTGATTTAAATATGATTCGGGGCCGTAACAACTATTTATTTATAGAGTTATAATCATAAAAATCATGAATACAACTCTCTAAGTTCATATTACCCTATTGAATGAGTATTTCATGAAATCATGACATTTGAGGCCAATTCTAACTCAAGGAGTGTATTGCTGAATCTAATGACTATAATTCTGTAAAGCAGTACGTGTTATTCACGAATCATATTGTGTTGAACATACAGCCGGACATGGACCTGTAAATTGCAAAAAACGTAAGAAAAATTGTATTTCGCGGGTTACGTTAGAGCATCCGCCCTTGAAGAAATGCCAGTCGCGAGTGCACTTGCACTCGCTGTACGTTGTGTGTGTGTATATGTGTATGCGTTTTCGCTCATCGTATCGAGCCGACCTTCTGAATCTCTCTATTTCGTGTAACTACACAACGCACACGCTTTTTAAAATCTCCAAGCAAAATAGCCGATCAATAGTATTTTGTTTACATTGATCGCTTGCTGTGTAAACACGACGAGCGCTTGTTTGTTTAGCACGTAATGTAAACCGTGCCGGCGTTTTTATTAATATGAACTCCTTAATGAACTACGCTCAATGGAATTTTACGCTGGAAACGATATTTACTTAAAAACGTTACGTTTAATAAGAAGTGAGTAAGTGAGACGCCTGACAAGCGTCTTTAATCAGTAGTTTAATAATTGAAAAGTTTAACAGTAGCAACATAATTTCGTAATACACAGACAATAACAATGTTTCGCTTTGACAGATGAGCATTATCCATTGCGTTGAGTTAGACATTGAGAATACGGATGTCTATAACATACCGCGCAATGGATTATGTTAAACTGTCAAAATTGAGAACAGATTTCGATTTTAACTTACTTTTCTGTTTTTTATCGTCCCATTTGATTTAATGGTGAAGGAAAACATCTTGAGGAAACTTGCGGGGTATGGCGTAACACACAATGGCGATGCCTTTCATTTTGACGGTTAAACAACATTCATTGCATTATTTACTTATTTGAGCAGACGATTTTTTTAAACATATGAAGCAATGGATTAGCCATTTCCTTCAAAATTTTTCGAATTGTGTTTGAAAGTGTGGTTCGCTGGATGAATAGTCTGAAATTCGTTCGATTAATGTTCGTTCCTTCTCTCTGTATGCGAAGTTGCCTGAGCGCTACTGTAATAATAATATGTAATAACTACAGACTGATGATATAACATGATGACTGTTTATTAATAATTGGATTGTTAGTTAACGACGCGTAGTTTCTGAAGTGTAACGCGAGACAAACCGCAGTGGTCAGCGGATCATCTTTTAGTGGGCAACGACTAATAGCGGGCGGGGTTCACACCGAACTATTTATTATTATGTACCAATAATTTACACACATATAAAAATATGTATAAATGTGATGCTTATTTCTAAAGAAATCTCTTTCAGTATACCTGCGATAGGAAAGTAGTTATGAGAAAATAAAATACATAGATTAAAAAAATACATAAGTACGTACGTTTGTACGTAGCGTTCTGCTCTTTGTGTCAAGTACCTATCAGTATTCATAGTCTCCATCTAAAAGAGAGAGGGGCCCGTGGCTAAATAATAACAGCCGCACAGGTCGATGGATCTGGTTAAGCTACGCTTGCCGCGGTTGGTCTGTGTTACATACCGTGACCCCTCCGTGCCTTGGAAAGCACGTGGATCTTTAACAGTCGTTACGGGTAGTCAGAAGCCCGAAAGTAGTCTGACAACCAGTCTTACCAAGGGGTATCATATTACCCAGTACCTGGGTTGTGGAGGTCAGATAGGCAGTCGCTCCATGTAAAATACTGGTATTCAGCTGCATCCGGTTAGACTGGAAGCCTACCCCAACATATTTGGGAAAAGGTTACGCAGATGATGATGATTCATAGTCTTCATCTTTGTTCGGTCCAAAAAGTAACTTTTTCGATTGCTCATAATACTAATTTGCTGCCAGTATTCAGAACACCTTTTGATTGTTTTCGTTTCATTGATCAGCCAGTATTTAGCTAACTTTGAGGTAGTTTTCAGTTACTGGGAGTTATTTCAATATTTTCGCAAAAAATCTCAAATTGTAGAGATCGAAAGTAACCGACTATGTTTGGCATTAAGCCCTTGATGTAGCCGCTGAATGTGTTCATGTAGCTGTTAGGTCATTGCGCTAATTAATGGCCTGGAGGCCAAACAACATAACAGCTTCTTAGCATAGCACCTATATTGACTGCTGAGTCCACCCCCCACCCACCACAGCTGACATCCTCGTGTGCTAAATCAAGATAATTTGCTTATCTGTCTCAGCTTTTACTAGATTCTTGTCATGGCGACTAGTGACATGATATTAACAATCATTTTCCCTCTCACTTTTCAAAGTAGTTTTAGCAACTATGTATGTATTCAATTTATACATTTTACTATCTAAATATCAGCCTACAATTGTTCCACTGCAGGGTAAGAACCTTTTCTCTTCTTCTTCTTCTGTGTTGACAATTTAAAAGTATTATAAAGTCCTGTCGGTCTATTCTGTTAGAACCTCACCGTGAGCTCTCAGGTGAAGTGAGCTGCCATTCCATCTGATGCTAGGAATTGACACTAATGACAGCTCACTTTAAGCTAACTTCACCCAAGTTAGAATAGCATTACAGGTTTCTTCACGTTTTTCCCTCACCGGAATTAATTCAATTTTGACTACTAGCTCTAAATCCCAGAAAATACTTAACCAAGTTTATTTTTAGTACCTACTGCTGTTACAGAATCATTTCATAAATTATTCATGAGGAAAATTAATTCATACTCGTATAATGTTCGTCGGTACGCGTCGGTGTGACAGGCGGCCTGTCTCAGTTATAAATAGGTCACGGCTGCTCATCGCGATACCGGGACCGACTTCGGACGACTTCGACTGTTGCTGTCGACTTCAATTGAAGCTTTCAGGAGTTTGGCATTGCTTTACTATGCCGGGGAAACTGCATTTTCTTGAGCAATATAAATTGTTGTCATCTATGATTGTTCTTTTGAAACAGTTTTGTTACTTTTACGAATAAGGGTAATTGCGTAACACACTATCAGTAGCAATGGCTTTCATTTTGACAGTTCAACAACATTCATTGCGTTATTTACGTTATTGAATAGACACATTCTTCGAACATAATTTATGAAGCAATAGAGCAAAAATTCCTTCAAAATGAGTCGTATTGTGATTGTGATTAAATAAATAAATAATAAAATTGAAAGAAAGAAAGTGAATGAGTGTATTCTCAAACTTGACTGATGAGAATTTCCTGGTAGAAACACTTCACTTTCAAAGATATATTGTTTCATACCTCACACGGCGAAAGTTTCTTTGGTGGATTTTTTGGTATGGAAACTTTATGCCTACCGTTTTTTCAACTAGGAAAACCAAGAAAAGCTAGTCCTATATAAATCTATTTACGACCAAATATAAACAGTACATAACATCTACTAAATGGGTCACGGCTGAGTTGGCGTTACTGTGCGATATCCGGCGGATATCTGTCGGATAAGTTGGACGCCACCCAGCGCTGGACGCGTCCGTCGCAATGTTTACGATGACCTCCTCGTTGACGATGAAGTCCTGGTAGCTGAGTATCTTATATGTGATGTGTTTTGGCATTGATTTACGCAGTTTTACTGAAAGGCAAAAACTATGTCTTGGCTGGCACTTTCCTATATCTTCTCCAATATCGAAGCTTTCATTTAACTTTACATACTAAATTCCTTTTCATCTTTTACAGGTAAATATTGACTTCTGGATTATTTCAAAGGACCGGTTAGGACCATATCAAAAAAATATTACAACAATTTGGTGAGCAAACTTATACATTTTTTATGAAATTAGGAGCTTTAATTGTAGGTGAAGGGCGGCCGCGCCGGGGGACTGTCTTATGTCATTTTGACGTTCGAAAAGTGCTGATCTTCTCAGCCTAATTTAAATAAATTACTTGTGATTTTTTATTTGATTTAGGTTATATTATTATACCTAAGGACTCCGCGTCCTTATATGTATTACCTACCAGGTCGTATAAAATGTAATGCTTATTTAGTTTTAATCGCGTAATTATTGAAATCAAATCTATCTACTTATTTTACATGATGACGTGCACGGTTAGCTCTTCAGTGCCATAATATTTTCTAATCTTCTAAATACGAAATAGTGTTTCTCTCATAATATTATGCTATCAACTTACAAAATATTCATGAAGCTTGCACGGTAAACCGAGCAGGCGAAATAAGGCTCTACAGTCTACAGTAATATACGTACAATACAGAAAAATACTGTGACAGGCATTGTGTCAGGTGACAGGCATGCGTGACAGAGACTACGCTTTACATAGCCAAACTTTTTTTCAAAGTTGTTGGTTTTGGCGCGTGAGTCGTTGTCGTCGGAACTTATTGCCATTATGTTATATTATTTATATTTTAAACATTTTTTCTTCTCCCAACTTGTTTTATTTTGTGTTTGTGTTTATCTGTCTCATTATTACCGCATATAAACGTAATTTCTTTCTATGTACCTACTCACCATAAATGAACGGCATAGTTATTGGAAAATTATTTCTTGTCTCTTGTCATCACGAATTATCCAGGGGGACAAAAAAGGCCACTTTGGCAGAATCATAAAAGGATCAAAAAATTAATCATAATATGGCAAAGACAGTCCGTGTTTTTCTTTTTTCGCTGCACTACGTAGGTATAGTTAATCAAAGAGATTGGGATTGGAATTGGATTGGATTGATTGGTATTATAACACAGACAAAAATAAAATACTGGAAAATCCTTCACCAATGGGATTTGATACGATTAACTTAACAGTTAACTGTCCATTATGATTCATAATGTTATTATGTTCTGCCAAAGTGGCCTTTTTAGGCCCCCAGGTACTAGGATCTCATAAGACAGCTAGAAGTCCCCGGCTGCGTCACTGAAGGTGCTAGAGAGTGCTCCGTGCGGGTCGATCGCGTATGAATTATTTAGAAGCCGCACTTAGGTACTATCGCTCGGCGAAGGTCGCGGTCTAATTGAAAACTGAAGGACAACTAAATGCTAGTCGGATTTAAAAGAATAGCAATTATTATATTATTTATTCACCGATGGAATTTGGAAAGTCCATTTAACAGATCTGCTACAATTTATGGACCCGTGTATAAAGTTGTGATACGATTTCGGAGCGAAAACAAAAATGGTGAGAAATACGGAAAATTGGTACCTACTCCGGGCTCTTACTGAGAAATTCCTAATGGAAAAACCCAATAACACTTGGCTCGATCTGGTAATCGAACCCAGGGCCTCAGCAGTAGCGCGCGCGCTTGCCACAACTAGACCATTAAGAAAAAAAAACCCATCCCAAACCAAATGAACACTGCCCATATCTTTTACTAGCTGCGTCCCGCGGTTTCACCCGCATAAGTTTCGATCCCGTGGCAATATAGGGATAAAAAGTAGCCTACACGTTAATCCAGGGTGACAGCTACCACGCAAAATTTTATCACAATTGGTCCAGCCGTTTGAGCGTGAAGAGGTAACAAACATAAACACACATATGTACACACACACACTTACAAAGTTTGGCCTTTATAATATTAGTGTGATAGTGTTCGGCGCAGCATCTCTCCTTCCATACATCTCTATTGGTCGTCATCTCAGTCAGTAGTCACCCCCTATCTAGCCTAGTATCATCCGTCACACAATCCATCCGACTTTTCATTGTTCTCATCATCATCATTGGCAGCCTTGTTCCACCCACTGCTGCGTATGTCCTCCCTTTTGTGCCATGCTGCCCTGGTCTGTGCGACTCTCATCCAGGACTATGTACCTGAAGCTTTAGTTTCCTAAGAGAGCAGTGAACGGTCACACAATAACGGTTGTCCAAATTACAGACCGTTTTTTGACACCTTATGTCAAATACGTATGAAAATGTCAGATTATCGTGAAAGCCATTATAATGTGACGAAACCGCTGCCCTAGGAAACCAAAGCTTTGCCCGCAATGATATTGTAATGTAAGTTTGCACACAAAACCGCTCGATATAACTTTGTATCGACGATCGACCAAGTGTCAAACAAGTGCCGTTAAGGGAATGGCAGCTCACCGCACATAATGTACCGAGTGCGCAGACTTTACTACGTTGTTCTAACACTATTTGTTACTTTGTTTTGTTCAAAGACTGTAGGATCAGAGCAGGTAGAAAAATACCCTTCATTCTATCTATTCTGGGGCTAATTGCGTAACACAAAACAGCAATGGCTTTAATTTTGCCAATTCAACAACATTCATTACGTTATTTACGTCGTTGAGTAGACAATTTTTCGAACATATTTACCGAAATCCTTCAAAATCCTTCAGATTGATTGAAAGTATATGTAAAAAACTTTCAAATTCAAGTCGCGATCTCATCTCAGGAACAATCAATGTCAAAGACTTCTAATAAGTGATTGAGACAGATTAGAATGCGAACGTTCTAAAGAATAATTGAATTGAGAGTTTCGTGTATCGATGCTGTGTTCGCCGATTTGTGGGCGGTTTTCTCCACAGGTACCTCTTTATGGCTGGGTATTTGTATCCTGTAAGTAAAATGGTCTATAACACCATATTTTACCTGTGTACCACAATAAATAATTTGAATTTGGAAAAAAAACTTGTACAATAACTGTACGGAAATGGAAATGCTAGTTGGTTCGCCTTCTAAGCACAGTGCTACCTCTCGTGAAGAAATGTTCATCACACTAATATTATAAAGACAAAAGTTTGTGAGTGTGTGTGTGTGTTGTTTGTTGCTGCCCCCGCGGTTCCACCCGCGTAAAAGTCGATCCCGTGGAAATATTGGGATAAAAAGTAGCCTTTAGGTTAATCCAGGGTATCAACTACCTCCATACAAAATTTTATCAAAATTTGTCCAGCCGTTTGAGCGTGAAGAAGTAACACACTCACAAACTTTCGCCTTTATAATAATAGTGTGATAAACGATTTTTTTTGTCGAGACGCGGGCTAGTACAGCCTAGTGCCAATAAAGAGTTATTACTCCGATACGAAAAGTCTAAAATTTATAGCAATAGGCTATTTCGCTCTTACTTGTGTGATGTGGCCGATGTGGGTCAACTAGCGGTGCTCGGTCTGTCGATAGCATGAAGTATCGAGAGTACATTACATTTAACAATTGTTCAGGCTTATGGGACCCTGGTACTTACTAGTAGTGCTTGCTGGAAATTAGCGTTTTTTATGAGCTTAAAGTGGCTGGACATAGGCTTGGCTTATTTCAGGAGACTGTTTGAATTTGAACTAAATTTACAGTTTTTTTTAAACTCCCGTAGGATTTACCTGACAACACGCAGGCGTTTAGTATGTACACCCACATTTCGCACAAGAAACAACAAACAATCAATTTATAACAACAAACAATTTTTTCACACAATAACAGATCGGAATAATTCAATTTTTTCCACTCCTTGGACACAGGCCTCTCTGTGAGAGGGAGTGGGCCGTAATCCACCACGCACGCCCACTGCGGGTTGGTAGATGTCTCATGTCTTCGAATTTTTGGTTCTAGGACATGCCGGTTTCCTTACGATGTTTTCCTTCACCGTTTTGAGAGCAGTGGTGATGGAATAATTAGCACACAGTTCTAGGTTCGAACCTACGATCTACAACCTGTCTGTTGCCACTGGACCACCGCTGCACTAATTTCGTCACAGTTTCAATTAACTAAATCTATATGATCGTCCTTTATCAAAGATATCTCCACACTTAGCCCAGCCCAGTACAAAGATTACCTAGTTAACATAAAAACATGACAATAACGAATGGAACTCGTCACAACCATCATTCAAAAATCGGTGAAAGCCCACGAACACTGACTTCACCGACATGTGACAGCTGCTAGACAACACGGACATAGTGCGTAGGCTAAAGAGAACTAAACCATTTGAAGTTAGTGTAGTATTTATATAGTGAATGAATAATAGTGCGGTGCTAATGGTGCTATACACGTAACACATGAACAAAGTGTTTTATCAATTTATCAGACCCTAAGCAAGTGCTACGAATCTGTGTAAAAGTGCAAATTGACACTATTCTTAGTTATAACATAATCTATCTCGTAAAATATTAAGTTAGAGTTAAATTGCTTATTAGTCTAGTTAGGATAGATTGTAATCAATTACTAAGAACTTTAGTTCTTATTAATAAAGAAAAAAAAAACTATAACGAATGTTCAGCCGATGTTCACAGCCGCGAAACATCGCTGAACATCGCTGAACACGTGCTGCACTAGAAACAGAAAGTAAAGACATATATGACTTACATAATTTCATCAGTTGAGTGCTGACTGCCTCTCGTTCTGAAACGTTTATAGTTTACTATTTATTGCTTGATTGCATTTTATGTTAACTCGTTTATGAAATCTAATCTAACTTTGCTATTCATAAATAAAATATGTCTTAATAGCTGTTGGTCGCGACATTGTTTGCGTGTATTCCATCTTACTTTGTGTATTTCATTTCATCACCACTGCTCTCAAAACGGTAAAGGAAAACATCTTGAGGAAACCGGCATGTCCTAGAACGAAAATTCGAAGGCAGGTGACATCTACCAACCCTTACAGGGGCCCGCGTGTGAATTACGGCCCACTCCCTCTCACAAAGAGGTCGCCAGTGTCGAACATTATAGGCTGATTATGCATCACGGATGAAAAGTAGCATATGGCCTTCTCTATCCTGTGCCAGATTACCTATACATATAATATATCTGTCAAATTTCATTACAATCGGTTCAGTGGTTTAGGCGTAAAAAGGTAGCAGACAATCAATCAGACAGACAGAGTTACTTTCGAAGTTATAATAAATTTATTTTTATTCAGGTTCATTTGACTAATATTGTTCTTAAGTGAAAAACAAAACAAAATAGTCGACGTATCCTGTCTACTTCTTTTTGGTCCTAGTAATAATGCTATCCTTTGATAATTTTTGGTCCTTATGCGAAATTTCCTTACGTTTCTCCTTATCTATATACATATAATAAATTTGTAGAAAAGTGGTGTCTGTACAATAGAAATATATAAAAAAAAAGTAGCAGGGGTTGTTATTATATCGATGCCGAACCCGAAATTGTAATTAATTTTTTTTTTGTCTGTTTGTCTGTTTGTTTGTGCACGCTAATATCAGAAACGGCTTATTCGATTTAGATGCGGTTTTCACTAATATATTGTAGTAGGCTTCACTTAACATTTAGTGTTTATTTCATGTCAATCGGTTCATAAATAAAAAAGTTATGTCAATTTAAAGAATCACGGCGAACATTTGTTAAGGTATTCTATCAGAGTACGTACACGCCTCGGGCCTGCGCGTCCGATCTTCGGAACTACTGGACGGATTTGAATGATTTTTTTTTTGTTGCATAGTTATTATGGCTGGACAACATTCAGGCTATAATGTTTCTTGGAAACTTGAACACCTGATGCAGAACCGAAACAGACCAGCTTAACTATAAGAGATACAAAAATGGTACCATAGCAAAAATTGTTCCACGTGATGAGGATTTTCTGCTGAGAGAATAAATTTGAAGATCTGGAACACCTGATGGGGAACTCCAAGAGCCCAGCTACACCATAACACATATAGGAATGACGTCTTAGTAAAAGTTATTCGGTCTGATGGGCATTTCCTGTTGACTTATAAAAATCGAAGATCAGAAACATCTGATGTGGAAATCTAAGCTATCACTAATTTCACCTCCACGCGGTGAAGGCGGTAACAGTTTAGGACTGATTTTCGATGACGATGGTATATCATTGAAAATTTGACTCTACTGGCCAAAACTCCCATTTTTTTTTTTAACGTCAAGATATGCTCATGCATTCTGCACTACCACGGGGAGATAGTGCAGTTATGTGGGACTCTAACCCACTAAAACTCCACTGCGTCCTCCTCTGCCGCTTACGGCGGGAACATGGGCACGCGTTAGCACTCATCCGTGAACCCGCCGCGGCTGTCCGTCACCGGACCCTCCGCTGGGGAGTACTCCCCATCACCGGCGCACCAGAACACATAGCACGCCGTGACCACCCCAGGGACCAAACCAGCACATGGGCCAGACGATCCCGTGTCTGGGCACCCTTGGTAGGGGAGCAGTCACTTACATTTTAATTGATCAGGTATCTTCATAATAAAACTATAACCATGCCTAGAAAGAGGTCAAATCTTTCCCAATGTTCCAAAGGAGCTAAAAGATTGAGGATCATAAGATCCCAAGAATCTACCGAAGAGCGTCAGGAGAGACTTGATGCTGTTTGAGAACATCAGGCTGCAACTCGCTCCGTGGAAACCTCTTTGGATCGCGAAGCACGCCTGCGTTCTCAGCGTATTTACGCATCTACATCCAGATCTCTAGAGACCAGTGAAGAATATGATGCGCGACTGACCGCTGATACGGTGAGATTATCATACATTGTTCCGAACAAGCACACAACAAAATATTCATAGTCAGAAAGTGAGAAAGAAAGAATTGCTGGAGTACGGCATGAAGAGACAGATTAAAAAGAGCGCAACGAACGTTTGAATTCTGATCGACTTCGACATTCTCTGAACAGAATGTCGATATCATCTGAAGAATCGGATGTGTCTCAAGATATAGCCGTAGGGCATGGCGACCTTCCTTGGGTTGATAAGGAACGGAGTGCATTTACGTATACTCCTATGATTGACTACGCCACATATTCCGCCATCGGAGGTATAGTTAAAAATTTTACTTTTTGTGAAGCTGTTAAATAGCAAAAATAAACAAACGGTATGTGTTGCTCAGGTGGGAAAGTACATATTGAAATATTACAAAATCCTCCAGAAATATTAAGATCACTGCTAATCGGTGACCATCACAGTCAAAACATTTCTTGGACAACATACGTTCGTACAATAATGCCTTTCAAATGACATCTTTTGTTGCGAAACAGATTTCAGAAGGCCCATTTATGCCAACATTCAAAGTGCAAGGCCAAGTTTACCACCCTATTGGTTCATTATTGCCTGAAAATGACGTCTCGAATCGTCTCGCGCATCCCGTTGTTATCCAGTCCCCGGGTTCTTAGAATTCGACATCAGACGTTTCAGATCTTCGATTTTGACTACCCCGTTGTCGCTGGCATAACCAACAGGATCCGCGTACGAAGTCGCGGGCAGAAGCTAGTATTCTAATAAACTCATGTAACTCGGCATTTCTCGCCTTTCTGTACAAAACATACGTAATCGGAGTACCAGGCTCACATAATGACGTGAGAACCTCACACTTGACTTTACAATTTATTACGACTGTTGTTTCCTCTAGTAACAGCTACTTGACTAGCTCAGCTTACCTCTCTGACAAAATGGTAATGTAATCTAACAGCACTGCTGCTACGCTCACATTATATTACTTTTGCTGTAACATTTTGCCGCACATTTTACATATTATATGACTAGCTCTGCCTTGCAGTTTCACTCGAATGCAGGTTCCTACTATAATCTTGAATTCTGCCGGGATAAAAAGCAGCCTATGTCACTGTCTGGCCCAAAAACTATCTCTATGTGAAAAATCAAGTCTATCTGATGCTCCGTTGCTTCGCAAAAGAAAGACAAAAAAACGAAGACTATTCCGCATCAGTGCCGTAACTAGGGCGGTGCCAGCGGTGCCCAGGCACAGGGCGCAGACTCTGGAGGGGCGCAGAAATGACCAGACCAGGGCCACATTCACCAGTTCTTTAATTTTTTGACAGAAGAACACATTATTACCAAGTAGCCTTGGATCTTGACTATATCTGTACTGATCAGTATTTGGTGTCATTTGTGTATTGTCTAATTGTGAATTTTGACACATATTTTCGATTAGACATTTTTTCACCTAATTTTAAACGCAATTTATTTGAACTTCTCAAAACTTAACCAAGTACTTAAAATTAAGTTTACAAAAACTTGTTTTTGGATGATAGATTTATTTTTACAGACAATCCATTTTATTGTCAGAACCGGTTATGATTAGAAAATATTTCAAGGGCGCGGTTATAGCAGCTCGCACCGGGCGCATATAAGGCTAATTACGGCACTGTTCCGCATTATTATGTTCGGGTTCAGCAGCTCTGCTTACCCTCACAGCGTAGCGTGAAGATTACAAAACGCATGTAATCCTAACATAACTATAGATCAATTACCAGGCTCACATAATAATGTAACAGCCTCATACTTGACCTTACAATTTTTTTGATACAAAGCATTCACAAGCCCTACTTACCCCCAAAGCGTAGCGTGAAGATTACGAACGCATGTAATCCTAACATAACTCGAGATCAACTACCAGGCTCACATAATAATGTAACAGCCTCACTCTTGACCTTACAAACTTTTTGCTACATTTTTTCTGCGTAGTCTATTGTTCTACGTCAGTCGCGTGTGAATCCTGCGTGGTCGACACGTCGATGTAAATCAATCTGTTTTCTACGATAAACAAATAAAATAATGATTGTAACATAATCAAGGGCCTTCATTAATATAGCTCTAATTACCTAATACTTTTTTATAAGCGTATTTTGTCAGTACTGTTAATTTGTCTTGTGATAATTAAATTATAATCTGTGTGTCAAAGTGCTCTCTAAATTCACCTGATACCTTTCATCATGTTTGCCTGGTACTTCTTCTTCTTCTTCTTACTTCTACTGCCAGTTCTTAGAGTCAAGTAGCATATTGGAATCACCAGCTGGAATTATGTATCTTCTGGTCCTTAGTCACCAGAAGGATGGCAAACCTCTTGCGTAGTGTGCCTATAATTGGCATGGGGTAACTAAAGGACCTAATTCCAGCCACAGATTTTTGTACGGAAGTAACAATTTTGTCCGTTTTGAAATGCCAACAACATCATGACAGAAAATTTCATTTAAATAAACGCTAGCAAATAATTTAATAAATTCGTTCCGAATAAGTTACGCTTGTAAAAACAATTAAGTTAAAAACTATGACGAATTTCAGTCGATTACTTAATTATAATTTACGCATATTAATAAGGAAAAATATGCGTATTATTTAGCCCAAAAGTATAAGGTAAGTTGAGGTAAGATCGTTGCTGGGGGATTTGATTCATACGGTCTTACACCAGTGCTGATCTTACCCCAACATACTTTAAATAAAACTACAGTTCCCGGTCGACGAGTTTTGAAAAAGTTCGCCTTTGTATAGCATTGTCTTTGTCATACTTCTGAGAAAGTCTCTTTCTAAAGCTCAAACAGGCGACTAATGTAAGCCATGCACGCTACGGTCTACCGGAGAGGTTACCTGTGCCGGCCATAATGTCAGTACGGGCAGCAGTGCCCTACTGCCTGCTAGTGCTAATAACAACGTACAGTACTATGACGTATTAATGCTACCATTTTTCCAGTGTGAGAGAGAGATGGAGCTATAGAAGGCCGATAGCACCATCTCTTTTTTGTAATGGAATAAAGATGGCATTAATACTTCATAATACGGCCCCTGCTATCCCCAACTGTCCAGCAAGGATCTGGATTCTGACTTTCATATTGTTAAAATCAGTTAACAGTATGAAAGGCAGAAATCTAAGGAAACTGTAGAGCCACGAGCCTGTAGACTCTTCAGGCTCGTGGCTAAGTAATCACAGCCGCACGGGTCCATCGAAGGTTAAGAAACGCTTGCTGAGATTGGTCTGTGGATGGGTCATCCATTCCAAACCGAGACCCCTCCGTGTCTCGGAAAGCACGTTAGTCCGTTGGGTCCGGCTGTTTTTCTATCTTTTACAGGCGTTACGGGTAGTCAGAAGCCCAAAAGTCTGACAACCAGTCTCAAGGATAATCATGTTACCCAGTAACTGGGTTGTTGAGGTCAGATAGGTAGTCGCTCGACGTAAAGTTCTAGTATTCAGCTGCATCCAGTTAGACCGGAAGCCGATCCCACCAGCTATCTGTTGGCAAAAGGCTAGGCAGGTGATGGGGAGACCATTATTGTCTCTTCCTTACATTGTACTCAAACTCAAAGCATTTAATTCAAACTAGCTGCGCCAAGAAGTGGAAGTGCTTGGGGGAGGCCTATGTCCAGCAGTGGACGTCTTTTGGCTGAAATGATGATGATGATAGCTGCGCCCCGCGGTTTCACCCACGTAAATTTCGATCCCGTGGGAATATCGGGATAAAAAAGTAGCCTATATGTTAATCCAGGATGTCCAGCTACCTTCAGACAAAATTTTATCAAAATTGGTCCAGGCGTTTGAGCGTAAAGAAGTAACAAACACGTACACGCACCCCCACACTCACACTTTTGAATTGTCAAGGGGTCGGTCCGGTCGGTCAGTCAGAAAGATGAAGCTAGTTGTCCATTACAAAGCTTTATATAGGTAGGTAAGGAGAATGGGCAAGAAACTCCATGGACACTCTTTTAAACCACAACAAACCACTCTTTTAAATCATAACAAAATATTGATTTCATTTCTGTCTTTGTTTGTGTGTTTCTGTGTTTGTCAGTCAAATACAGGTTCTTAAAATAGTGATGTAAAATAAACAATTAATATAACTCGACGAACCCGCGCGACTGACAGACGAAATACGAAGTCTTGGCGCGAAATATTATATGTATTATGTAATCATCATCTTTTTATTTAATACGTCTGTGTGATGGACAGCAACATAATATTTTCTACATCTGGTTGTCATTCGTCTAAGGGCTAATTGTTCAATCGACAGATTTCTTTTATTCGTGGAATAAAATTGACGAATGACAGATTTTATATGGAAGAACTGTCAAAAATTCAAAATTATTCCTCGGATAAAAATATCTGGCGTTGGAAAAATCAGCACTTAGTCTGATTGTAGGAATCGGTCAAAGACTCCGCTTTTATAACCTGTTTGGAGACCTTACGATAGCATAATATAATATCACGTTGTGAAAGAGTGACCGTGGAGTTTCTTGCCGGCTCTACCCCAAATAGGTTTATGTGAAATAAAATATGTACTTTCAATTTGAAGGGGTAGGTAGTGGTGTATAGGCAAAGACTATTTATCCTCTTTGTGTATAGGCCACACATTTCGTTAGTTATGTTCAAGTCCCATGTAATAGGGGATGAGCCCATTGCAAGCACAAATCCGAACTACTACTGAGGATTTCCTGTTGGAAAAACGCAATCTAACACTTTTATCGAACCGGGGATTGAATCCAGGATTCCTCCCAGGATTGTGTGACAATAAGGTAGTTTTAAATAAATAATACAAAGTACGGTCTGTTCCAAAAGTATGTGATGAAAATGTAAACAAATCTATTAGAAAACGTACCTGTGGATGCAAATTTGTGCCATTTACACATTCAGTGCTTTGATTTGATTATTTGAATAGTTTACAAGGGAAGAATATCATTTATTTCTGAGTCTAAGGAAAAAAATCTAATTTTAAATTACCTTATAGATGTTTTTCATTTGACAAATAAGGTTAATTTTATAACCTCAATTACTCAGACGATGATTTTTCAATTACAATTTTATTAAACAACGATTATTGGAAAAACTGATGAGCCGTGAGATTATAAAGTTGAAACCGTCTCAATAGATGCATGTGTCACTAATTCCTTATAATGAGTGCTTGCATAAGAATTTAACCTGAACAATTTGTTTACACTTTCATCAGAGAATTTTGGAACAGACAGTAAGAATTGAAATCTTAGCGAAAGGTTTTTACCCGAGTGAAAAGAATTTCTGGGGTTTTCCGAGAGAAAAAGTCTATGTATATCCTTGTTTCCGAAACTATATACGAATCAGAAATATTATACAACTAGGTAGTGCTAATACGTAAATCATATCGGACAAGTTCCCATTTCAATCGATCATGATATATCAATCAGTGAAAGTAATACGCAGTAGACTAAAAATAGATAAACCTGTTACTTATTATTGATTTTATTGGCCATTTAACAAACTATTTGATGCTCTATTACCATTTAGCGGGCAAAGTTGTGATCAAACGAAGCATATAGCAGTGGAATCACCGTGAAAACTTGTCTGACAGTGAAGTAAGCTGTCACTCCCCCTGATGCTAGGGATCGACACTATTGACAGCTCACTTCACCTAAGTTTTCACGGTTTTTTCACAACTACAACTTTGCCCGCGGCGGCTCTAGTAGGTACGTTGTTTTTTTCTGGGAATATGCTTTTGTACCAATGTTACCTGTCGCCTGTTAACATGTTTAGCCGTGGAAACGTAATAAATAAAAGAGATACAGACTCGAATTTGTATACACGATATAAGTAAATAAGTGTCACTCGGTATCCTTTAGAATTTTGGTCATTGATGGCAAAAGAAACAGTCAGATATATGGAGCAACATATTTAGATATTTATTTATTAGTATACTTTGTATTGTTTGTAAGGAAATTCTCAGTTCATAAAGCAATTTCTAGGCCTGAAAAAGTACGAGTCATTATTGCACAAAGGTCTATAGAAAAAAAATCAATGATTATAGGTACCACCGTAGAAAACATTACAACATGTCCATTAAAATGTGACTTCTTTTTAGAGACATCCCATACAATAAGCATCAAGTTCAAAATAAGTACATTCCATTCTCATTCAAATTTGGAACAGTTTGAACTTAACGCACACAGATAATACACTGGCACAGATTATAAAACTTAATAGCAGTCATTAGCAGTGGCATTAGTGAGCTGTCACATCATAGACAATATAGAAGACTCATTCAGACCATAGTGCCACGAGGTCTATAGATCGTCTATAGAAAGCCTGTCACGGTTGAAATCTATATCTATACTAATAATAAAGCTGAAGAGTTTGTTTGTTTGAACGCGAAAATCTCTGGATCTACCGGTCAGATTTGAAAAAATCTTTTTGCATTTGATAGCCCAATTCTTGAGGAAGGCTATAGGCTATTTAATATCACGCTATGACCCTTAGAAGCCGAGCAAAAAGAAAAAAAGTCAGAATGAACGCTAAGCGAATACGAAGTGTTGCGACGGGGTGGGGGTACAAGAAATTTCACGCGGACGAAGTCACGGGCAGAAGCTAGTATTGAGTAAACGTATTCGATGTAACATTAAGGATTCAGTTAAAAGTATTTCTACCGCCCGGCGCCCGCCCTACAGTCTTCTAATAAATTTCGAACGCCCGACTTTTTTATTCAATAGGTTAGCTTATAAAATAAGTCGAAGTTGACAGCGACCTATTTGTAACTTTTGAAACAAAGGCATTTTTTTCCATTCCAAACTTTGATAGTATCTACTAACTTTGGAAGATGAGAACATGAATGTCCAAAATTTAAGTCTGAAAGACAAAAATGTTTAATCTTAAACATCTTTAACATCCTGCTGCTCTTAACTCAAACTCCAAAGCATTTATTTCAATTAAAACCTAAACTCAAAGCATTTATTTCAATTAAACCATTACCAGTCACTTTTGAATAATTGTCAAGAAGTCAGTCAGCCAGAAAATATGAAGCTAGTTGCCCATTCCAAAGCGTAGTAGATACCTATGGAGTAGAACGGGCAAAAAACTCCATGGACACTCTTTTAAATTATAATTTTACAAAAATATTAGTTACATCATTTGTGTTGAAATTATAATAATTATGTGAGGACGATGTAAACAAAAGACGTACGCGTTAAAAGCGTCCTTATCCCGCTGTATTAGTGGTCGGCGACACTTGTCTTCATCTTCGTCTCTATCAGATCTCAGTATTCACCCCCTTATGGCCATATCATCTTCCACACACATCCTGTTCTCCGCCTTCCATACATCGCATATTCAGTCAATAATTTTCCTATTGCTGGGTCACACGCCTCCTTTCTGTGCGAGCCACGCTGGCCCCATGCGTGTTGCTAATCTTAAAGCCATTCTAAACTTCGTGCACATTAGACCTTCTGCGCGCTATATTTCATAGTGATATCTTTCAAAATCTGACGCAGTTAACGACTGGTGTTTCGTCTAAATTGCTCGTCAAGGTCACTGGCGCTGGTCGGTGATGTGAGGCAGACGTAATGGTAATCATATCATACGTCATTTTAATGTTTGGTGCAGGAACTAGGCCGCGATTTGTGGAGCGAACTGGATGTTGTACAAACGCCTGTGTGATCTAAAGGGGGTAGACAGAGTTATGTGAAGTTCCAAGTTATAGGAAAATATCCAAACTCCAGGCGGAGAATTTTCAGATTTCAGAAACCCTAAAATATTTTGCTGGACTTAGGGTTGAGGATCGAACTCAAGACTTGACGCTCAGTAGCCACTTATGATCACAATACCAAATGTGCCTGTTGCCACTAACCTAGAAAATATCCAGACTTCAGGCTGCTATTGAGAATATCCAGATCGGAAAACCCTACTAAGTTGAACTTGGAGATCGAAGTCAGGACTGTACTCTGAGTAGCCAAGCTTACGATCACGATACAACGAGGTATTCGCAATGTTTACACGAGCGCAATCGTCATACAATTATAATGCTCATTTAATTTGTTATCAGAAATACTGGTTTCATACATTTTCAATTAACTCTGCGGCTCGAAGGACCAGCGAGGCTATTGTATTATTTGTACGCGAGAGGTCAGTGACTGTTCATTACTTATGCTTGCCTGGTGACCTTAATGTTTAAAAAATAAAACAAGGAGTTCTAGTACTTTCTGAATGGCCTGAATGAGCTTTTGGCGATGTCGGACAATGTTATGTTTTTTAGATTCATTTGTGAACAGTGAGATCATCATCACCGGCCCTTGTTCCTCCCACTGCCAAGTAATAGGCCTCCTCCCTTGTGTGTCATGGTGCCCTGGTCTGTACGAGTCTCATCCTTTTCTAGTAATAGGGGGGGCGTGGGACTGAAGGTACCTACAATTTCTAAAGAACAGCATTTTTGTACTTAAAAAAAGAAACAGCTTTAAGCTGCGCTCGGGAATAAAACACGACGTTTTTTGCAAAACAAGTGCGATAAAGATCAAATCCCTCACTGGAATGTGTCGCTCTATCGACGGAGCGCATCTGTCTGTACCTTTACTTGTGAACTTGTGGTACCTTCTCATAGCTTCCTTAAAAGGCTAACAACTTATGAAAATATCCAAAATTTTGGCTTGGTAGCCTAGCAAATGAATTACCTCACCGATTAATATCATAAAATACAAGTGAATTTGTTAGTTTGTGAGGAGTTAGGAGAGAAACAGGCTTTGTATCCCGAAAAAAATGTAAGTACGATTCCAGAGGGATGTAGACTGCGCGAAGCACGTGCGCCGGTAAAAGCTAGTCTCCCATCTACGGATATAGCGTCACATAGTCCTAATACCGGCCGTCCTGAATTTCAGACGTATACAGTTGACCATGAACTTTTAAAGTTATTGCTAAGTAACTTTATAGTAGCAGGACCATTCTTTCGCATCTATAAATAACCAGCCAATAAGATGATAGTGTACATCTCCTAAGAACAAATCTGAGTACTCCTACTAGGAGTTCACAAACAGCTAAGACAATACGCGATCGCAATCAGCGCGATCTCTACCGACCTTACCGTCGCCAGTTCGCTCGACAGTCGACAATGAACTCGTGGGTCATCGACCTCGCTCACGGCCGACCGGTCCTCTCGCGGCGCTGCGCCCCTGGTAGGACATTGCACGTTGTTGCATATTTTTATCACTTATCAAGCAAAGATTTTGCAGGCAGGGATGATTTGAAAGAGTCCTCCTTGGTGGACACTTTCTGGGTCCATCCATATATAATCTTTCTTTAGCTCATCGATGCGCCGACGGTCAGGAATGAGCTTAGTAAAACAAAGCCTTTGGCACGTAGGGGTGAGAACTTCCTTTGTCTGCCTACTAGTTGTGAGAACCTCCTTTGTCTGTCTACTTAAGTTAGAAGATGCTTTTTTTGACTTTTTTTATTGCAAAGCCTAAGCTTTATTGGGGACTTGGGGTAACTGAAATCCGATGTAGTGTGATTTAGTCCTTTGTATAATCCGCTTTGGTTTTCATTAGGATTCATTGGAGTTATGACCCCTGCTGGGGTCCTTCTGATCCTAGGGAACATTCGAGGTTAAGTTGGGGGTGAGTAAAGGTATTATAGGGCGAAGGCTTTAAACAATTTCGTCCACCTTTGTATCCGGGGATTGCGCAAATATTTTCGCCTTTTGTAGAGTCAAAATTTAAATTGATCAACGTCGCTTACCTTCGAAAGTATGCGACGGCTTCCTAGGATGTCCCGTCCAAAATGTACGGTTTCGTAAAAGATTATTTGCACTTATATCATTGTTTGCACTAGATTTCCTAAAACGGAGAATCTTTGTTGTGGTGAAAACCAAAAACGTCGATACGACTCAAAATCACGACCGCAACACTCACAATTATTATAATAATGTTACCGTGCTGTCGATGTTTATTACATTCTGCACCAGTTGTATATATATGTCGGCGCAACACATGACATTCGCTGTGGTACGTCGGATCAGAGTGACAGGAATTGGCAGGCTGTCATTCTGACGGAGCGTCGCATCTGTGGTGGCGAGGCGGCACACGGACTGGTCGAGGGTACCTCTTTTTCTTAGTCTGTGGCATAGATGATAGCTACTAGTCTGTGGACTGCGATGAAGAGGTACTCTGTGGACTGTCAGAAGAACCGCGTCTCGCACCACGCTCACGACGAATCGTCTCTAAATCCGGCAGGATCCTAAGTGTTTTTGATGATGGACCCGTTCACTGATATAGGCCATCCTGAGCCTATATATATTATCATAACTTTTGAAGGACTGCATCATCTACTTCTCGAAGTTTTTCCGAATCTTGTTGCTGACCGTAAGTAAACCAAAGTGTGATGAAATAGCTCTTAATCTCATGCAAGTCGTCTGTAACATTATAAGCATCACGTTAAATCAGACTGCTGCAGAACTATTGTTATGTATATGACTCAGAAATTGTGAAGGTCAGAAGGCAGTCGTGCAAACTATGTAGTTAGTTTAATGAGCGACACCCATCTGACCCAATGGCGCTTAGCACAATCATAGCCACCATTGCATTAGGCTTACAATACGTTGTGTATCATGATGCAATAACGATCAACTTTTGTTGTTCAGTATTATGTCGGTCTAAGAAATTATACCTTCTATCCTGTAACGTTGCCCGCTGTTTGTGCAGATTTAAGGGACTCTCGAAACTCCCATTGTGCCCCTTGACCTTTTCATTGGGTAACAGGATTTTTTTCCGAAAATGTGACAAAAACCCGGAAGTTCTATGCAAGGGTCATGTCAGTATACCCGGAAGGCTCGCCTGTCACATGGTGTGACAATAGCCTGGGGTCGGTGACCTGTGACAGTGACAGCCAGGGCTATGTGGAGCTACATACAATCATTGTTACTAGCCGCCCGTTCTATATCAATGGTAATTGTTTTAAATGTACCTACTGATGGTCTAAACAACACTCAAATCGGGCCAAAGTGTTACTGGGCGTTCAAAACAGGAATTTCTCAGCAGTCCGGAGTCTGGATTTGTGCATGGTGGATGGAGATAGGTTCGCCCCCTATTACATGGGACTTAGACAAAACTGGCGAAATGTGGGTTTACGCCTCTGCCTAACCCTTTGACGATTACAGGCGTAATGTTATGCTATGTTAGCACAAAAAAAGTGTACTCTATGTTAGACTTCAGCGTAATTTTAGCGCCACGTTCTGAGGTGTCATCTAAATGTAATAATTGCAAGATTATGTTCAACTGAAACAGCTCTAGGTTATGTCCGTCAATCTGTAAGTTTAGTTCAAGTCGTTTTCGTTTATTTTCGTTGGTGTATCTCAATTAGCAAGTTTATTAAACAATTTTGGTGGTACGTTCTTAGACGACAGATTTTTCTAAAATATCAACTTAATAAAAACCTTAAATTCGCTTACTGAGACAACGCACTGCCTAACAAGAATTCCTTATATTATGTAGTTCTAACGAAAGTGAGCACTTAAGAAGAATTTTAAGAAATTAATTGCCTAAAGGCGCGCTACGAGTAAGGTTACGGTAAGGTAATTAACGCGGCAACAAATAAGGTTCAAAATTGCGATGCGTTTGATAGTCGAATATTTTATATGTATATTATATTTTTTTGAGTTGAATCGAATGACCACCAAAATAAAAGCAACCTTGCCGTTTTAATTAAATTAAAAATAAATACACGGGTCAGTGGAATAATTTTTAGATATTTCTTTAGTTGAGTGAAGTCACTTTATACATAAAACATGATACATGAAATATGACGCTCAAAATTTTGAGAACTATACAACGAAAAATTTGTTTTAGCTCTGTTTACGATTATTTTATCATGATACTTACAATTTTTTTTTTAATACCTAAGTCTTTTCTTTTAACATTGACAATACACAATTTTTTTTTCTGGCTTTATAATATACATATTATAAAGCCAGAAAAAAAATAGTCGCTTAGTTTGGCATATTGGTACACCAATATGCCAAACTAAGCGACAAAAACTTAGCGTTTTCGGTGTTTACCTTTGGGCAGCGCCTTAAGGGTTGTATGGAAGTCCTTCATTTGAGGATAGGAAATCACATCACACGCACGGTTTGTACCTGATAAGTGATGACTATTTAGCGCCACATGATGCCTACTTATATAAAATGAGATCTTCTCAACACAAAGCTCTTCATTGTCTTGTTTACCTAGTAATCACAATGGTCGGCGCCTGCGTGACTCACTGACAGCTGACAGCTACAGACACTTGTGTGCACAATCAACTTCTCCTTATTTGGATGCGCCTCTCGTGCTTGACGATTTATTGTTATGTTTTACCAACTAAGGCAAATGAAGGGTTATCAATTTAACTGAATGTGCATGTGAGTATGGCTATCACCGCGCACAGTATATACCCATGAACTACTTGTTTCCTAAATTACCGTAGGCTGATAAAAAATAAGTTTTTCCCTAATTACTATGTTTAAATTAGTGTTTAGGTCGGCTTCCCCCTAAGGGAACCGTGTATTAAATGACGCCCTTGGAATTGTCTTGATCCAATGTGGTCGCTAAATGTCAATATTTTCTGTGTTTCCATGTCCTGGTTTTAGTTTATTTCTCTAGTTAAACGAAATATTGGTTAATTGTTGTTCGGTTGTAAATCATGTTTTGAAGCTGTGCAAAAAAAAATCCAATATGTTTTGCCAAGCTGCAAAATGCTATTCAGCTGCATGTGTCCCGAGAGGAATCTCTCGCTAACTCGATGGCAGTTTGATTCCCGAGGAGCCTGCACGCTTTACAATGTTTTTTTCATTTGCAGTTAAAATGTCGTATCGTTTTAAAACTTATTGGAATAGTATAAAATTATAAGTCATCAGTGCGTGTTGGCAGGTGATGACATATGGCACTGTAACGGGCTCGCTCACAATGGGCCTTATTAGAAGGCTAAAAGTTACCCAAAGGGCAATGGCTATGCTTGCAGTTTCCCTGCGTGATCGAATCAGAAATGAGGAGATCCGCAGGAGAACCAAGGTAACCGACATAGCCCGAAGAATTGCCAAACTTAATTGGCAGTGGGCAGAGCACATTGCTCGCAGAACAGATGGCCGATGGGGCCGAAAGGTTCTGGAGTGGCGACCGCATACCGGAAGACGTAGCCTTGGAAGACCTCCCACAAGGTGGACCGACGACCTTGTGAAGGCCGCAGGAATCCGTTGGATGCGAGAAGCACAGAATTGGTCGAAGTGGAGGTGCTTGGGGGAGGCCTATGTCCAGCAGTGGACGTCTTTCGGCTGAAATGATGATGATGATAAGTCATGAAAAAATTCGTCCGCACTGCTATCAACAGGAAAAGTGCCCAAAAGACTGGCAGCATCGCCTCAAAGGCGATGCTGATTCTTTGGACAAAAAATAGGCAAAGCCTCAGGCAGGTCACGTGAAGAGTCGACCAACCATTTAACGATGTTTCGAAGAACTAAGTGAGCACTCGGACCACAGCCCTAGTATGTCAATCCAGAATAATTATAATATTGTTTTATTGATATTGTATCAAGATTCTCCATCGTACCGATTTGTAAAAGGACTTTGACTTTGACTTAGCAATCATAAAGTTATGAGTTACCAAGTCAATGATTTGTAATCAACGCTATTGAAAAGTGACTGCGAGCTGACCCGAACATGCCTCGCCAATGTACTTCAAGTGAACAATCACACGAGTGCAGTGGCGTGCAAAAGAAAGTGGTCACGCTCCAATCGGGCGTGACCAGCAGTTCCTAGTTCCGGTGGAAAACTATCGACGTTTACCTAATTATTGAGGAGTACCCTGAATTATTATTATCTATAAGGGTTTACCCTAAGAATGTATGCGAGCTGAGCTATTGGGTTTTTCCATTTGGAATTTCTCAGTAGCAGCCCGGAGTCTGGATTTGTCCCCGGTTGATGGCAATAGGCTCGCCCCCTATTACATGGGACTTAAACATGACTCAGGGTCGATCAGCGTGCTATGGAGCGAGCTATGCTCGGAGTCTCTTTGAAGGATAAAATCAGGAATGAAATTATCCGGAAAAGAACCGGAGCTACCGACATAGCTTGCAGAGTAAGCAAACTGAAGTGGCAGCTGGCCATGTCTGTCGAAAGACCTCCTGGAGTGGAGACCGCGTATCGGCAAGCATAGTGTGGGAAGCCCCCAGCTAGATGGACCGACGACCTAAAGAAGGTGGCTGGGGTAGATTGGGGGACAGGGTATTGTGGCGCAGTCTGGGAGGGGCCTATGTGCAGCAGTGGATGGCGATAGGCTGAGTTGATTGAAACCTGACTGGCGAGATGTGGGAGTACTGGGAGTACTATAGTTACCTAACCATCTGTGAATACAGGCGTGATGTTATATTATTGTATCTCTTACAATATAAATAATTTTGCCATAAATAGGGGAATCCTGAAATATTGACTACGACTAGAATCATTTCTATTTAGTTTTTTTTTTGACGTTCAAAAGTGCCTTTAATGTGCCTATTTGAAATAAATGATTTGACTTTTGACTTTGACAAAAATGTGCATTTTCGAGTCACTCTAGTTCCATTCTATCAGTCGGTTTTCTCTGAAACAATTTGACGTTCAGATTTCGAAACGAGCATTACGCTAGTAATGTATGTGTCAATGAGCACTTACCTCTATGTACCACAAAGGTCTCAGATGCTGTCAGTTCACTGACACGTCAATTTTACTTAAAAAGAATGAAATGGATGCGCGAAGCCAAAAAAAGAAAGAAAAGATAGCACGTGTGAGGGATAACAAAAATGAAAAGGAATATGTGAATGACTGTTGACGTGACGGGCGACGCGTGACCCCAACAACCCTACACGGCACAAGGGCACAAGATGAGCCTTTTTCAATTCCTGACAAAATCTCTAAATCATAGAAAATTGCAATACCTACGCGGTTAAAATGTATGGGACAGCAAATTTTTTGTATCATCATCGGCCTAGCCTTTTCCCAACTATGTTGGGGTCGGCTTCCAGTCTAACCGGATGCAGCTGAATACCAGTGTTTTACATGGAGCGACTACCTATCTGACCTCCACAACCAAGTGTATAACCGACGAACAATTTCTGCGCTAGGGTGGGTGTCTAAAATCATAATATGCTGAATTCATAGTTACAGTTTGCGCACTGGTTATTTTATTTTTCCTGTATTCGTGTCCCGTTTCTAGCAATCGTTTTTCTTCTATTACGTGGAGCTTAACCATATTACAACTGGTGAATTGTGTGGGTGAACAGAACAGTACACACTTCTGCTGCCTACCTCACCTTGCCTACTTGTACAGGCGTGACGTTATAACGATGTTCTTATGTGCCAAAGACCAGTAACTGCCCGGACACATAACGGATGGTTACGTCTCGCGTCTGTCGGTCTTGTAACCAGAGCAATGGAGCGCGCATTGTCTGTCACGCGCGGCGCGGGCGCACCTTCTGCGTTATGTCACTGACTTATATTGTAGCACATAATTATGTAGTACTTAATACAGTTACTTTGTATCTTCAATTCTTTATTTTATGTATGTGCTAAGGACGGGCACTGTGTGGCATTAGTCGGTAGGAGAGAAGTTCAGGGGCGATTTGGTAGAGGGCACAATCATAAGCTACACGATTTTTGATCCCTTCCGTCATCCCTAAAAGGCGGGTATTCTTGATTTTTTTTTCCTCACGACCGGAAATAGGCAATTCTTATATATTTCTTTGATCTAGATGTAGTTTAGGCAGTATCTAGCTTTGGCAACGAGAAATATTTTTATAGTAAGTTCTGTCCTGAACTCCTGAAGTGTACCAAATCATCGTTAGGTACACACGACGACATATTATTATCAAGCTATAAATTACTAGTTTTAGCTGACCCCGCAATGTACAGGCTTTTCGTACAATGCGAAGTCAGCTTATACTGGAAATGTACCTAATACCTATAGCTTGACATGTCGCCGTGCGTACGTCAGCCATTTATAATTTAGGTAATTTCTCAAGGCTTTCCACAACAATATTTACCATAGTCATTCTCCTTGACTACTATCTTTCATTTTGCTCGGAAACCTTCGTTCAGACATAATACTAGCTTGTTTTCTAACTTATAAGAGCGAAGTTAACCGGTTCTCCGTTAAAATTAACAGTGTTACGGTTAAGCGGAGATGGGTAGTAACGGCCGGGTAGAACCGGGTAGTATCTACCCGGGTAATTGTCAAAGGGTTATTTAATAGCCGAGATACATCGCGAAGTTTGATGGCGGCTATCGGGCTAAGAGTTTAGTAATAGATTTAGCTCTAACGGTTTGTTTACATGCTTCTAGTAATATCAGATCTAGAAGTAAGCGTAAGGGCGATGCCACACGGGCGTTGCCAATGCGTTGCGTCGTCGCAGCGCAGTGATTTCGACGTAGTGAGTACCACATGAGCACTGCGATGACGTCACCGCTCAGGCGCTGCAGGCTGCAGCGCCGACGCAGCGCCCTTAGGGTCTGAAAACTGTCTCCATATTTTTTTTTGTTTTTGTACCTTTACTGTCACACTGATGCGCAAAGATCTTCTCCACTGTTTTCTTCTCTTCCCTGTGTTTTGCCTTCTACGGCCAATCTCCCGTAAACGCTTCTGGGAGTCTCTAAAATTAGCAGAATCTGTAAAGTTAGTGCAATTTAATTATTTCAGACTAAAAATATTCGTCAAACAATTATTGTCAGTAAGAAAATAAAAATACTTACTAATTTACAAGTAGAATACATAGTAGGTAGTTTATCAACATCAGCGACAGCCCAACTTCACCCACTGCTGGGCAAAGGCCTGCCCTTCTTGTGCCAAACCCCACGCTCCTGTGCCAGCCTCATCCAGGTTTTGTCCACGATGACAACAATGTCGTCTGCCCATCTCGCTACCGGACCACCGACATCTCATCTTCCGGTCCTTGGACGCCACTCTGTCACAGTCTACATGTAGGTAATTAATTTTATAACCACAAGTGTTGTACTATTTATCGGATATAATAAATCCGAAATCCTTTTACGTACAACTTTAACTAAGATTTCCGTCGGAGGTACGCAATTCAAGACCAATAAATAAGTTTACGGATTCACAATACAGAATGCATTCTATCGATGTATTCCACGCGCCATCGCATCGTAGAAAATATCTAACGCGACTGGTGGCGCCACCTGCGGCCGTGTTTGGAATTAAAATGTGCTAGTCTCTGTTGACGTAAGTTCGATATTTTTCGCGTCCCTAGCTTGAACTTGCTTAACATATATGATTATAGTGTGCTGATAGAATTAAACACTAACACGCGTGGTCTGTTTCAAAAGTATCTACTGAAAGTGTAAACAAACCCCGTCTAGGTAAAATTCTTACGCAATTACTCACTAAAGAGTTCATCTGTATTTTAGAAGGTTTCAACTTAATATGTCATGACTTATTCCAACAGTTACTGTTAGTTTTTTTTTTTGTTTAGTATAAACTGCACTGTTTTAATACCATTATTAAATTGTAAATCATCGACGAAGAGGTTATAAAATTAACCTCAATTGTCAAATGAGAAACGAGGTGATTTAAAATTATAATTTCGAGTTTAAGTATTCAAATAATTAAATCAAAGCACTTAATTTGTAAGGGGTGCCACTTACAAATTAAGTGCTTTGGTTTGATTACTAATTGACATCCACGGGTACGATTTCAATTCCATTTGTTTACATTTCCACTAGATACTTTTGAAATAGACTATAAATTATTTGGGCAAAAGTCTCCCCAAACTATTCCATTTCTGTATTTCGTTCTACATATATGCTCCTGCTCCTGAAATTAATTGAAATAAATAAATATCTATCCAATCGCAGGCAATCTCGTAAGTGTTGAACAGGCATCCATGGCAGCTGATTAAAAGCGCTCTAAGGTCAGTAGCGAGCGCGCCGCCGAGTCAGCAGGGCGTGCGTGACACGGTCGCTAATCAGAACATTAATAACGAACCAGCTACCAATTAACAAAGAATGGCAGTGGTAGGAAGTAGTTTATTAAAAGCTAAGTGTGAGTATTGTCGGGTGCTGAGGATTCCTTGTCGGGGTCGTTTTTGCTGAACTTTTATTTGTAACATTGCTATTTTATAGATATTTTGATAGAAGTTTAGCACTTTGATCACGTCCAGTTGTCGAGATCAAAGTGTGTGTATGTGTTATTAGGTTTTTCAGCCCAGTAGGAGTCTGGATCTGTGCCCAGTGGATGGCAATAGGCTCGCCCCCTGTTACATAACTGGCGAAATGTGGGAGTCTATAGGTACACCTCTGCCAAACCCATCGAGCAATAGAGGCGTGACCTTAAGTTAATTTTTTTAAACAAACTTAAGATTGTTACGAAAATCTTACCATCAATGATTTTGGCCTTCCATGCATGGGGAAAACTGTTTTTTTAGGGTTCTCAAAAGGAAAAACGGAACCCTTAAATTATTAGCTCACTTCGTTGTCCGTCTATCTGTCCATCTATCAAGACCATTTTTCTCAGGAACGAGTAGAGTTATTAAGTTGAAATTAATATCAAATACTCAAGGCTGCAATTCCTGGAAGCTGTGAGAAAATCAAACTTCTAAGTCAACGCGATCAAAAGTTAAGGGCGTTTATGTTCCGTTTATGCCGCATATTTTGATACTCGCAAGGGAATAAAAACCTCTTGGACGTTGACTTAGAATCAAAATTTGGCAAGAAGCAGTGTCATGTAGCACAAGTAAAGGAAAAAATCCGAAAACCGTAAATTTATAGTTACATGACGTACAAATTCCGTGTTCCGAAAACATTGCCCTGTGGGCTGTGACAGGCATCGTTGGTTCAGACACATTTTTGGTACGAAACCAAGTTAAGAATAAAGATGTCTCGCCCAACTCTCTGTTTACCTACTACACCGAATTGTTTTGAATGCCTCAAGTATCCGAACTTTTAAATATTATGACTGCCACAAGAACTATTATAGTTCCGATAGGAAAACATTCGTTTTGTTTTTATTGTGTATTCGAACCAGACACGTCTTGCTGTTGTCCCTTGTTTAGATTTGTATCTCTTTTGTTTAAGAAATCTGATTATGAAACTCACATTGGAAACTAACATTGCTTGCTGTCACAATCGTTTTGAGATATTCTATCCATGCTGGTTACATATTTAGGAATTACATAAACGAAATACATGCATGTATGATCAGCAGATAATGTTCCCACTGCTGGAACACCGGCCCCCTCTCACAGAGAGGTAGGTGGAGGGCCGTAATCCACCACGCGGGCCCAGTGCGGGTTGGTAGATGTCACATGTCTTTGATTTTTTGGTTCTAGGACATGCCGGTTTCCTCATGATGTTTTCGTTAACCGTTTTGAGAGCTGTGGTGATGAAATTATTTACACAAAGTAAAGCCCCTGTCGGGGTTCGAACCTACGACCTAGGTACAACTCGTAAGTCGCGGCCGTTACCACTGGGCCACCACTGCTGTAAAGTGTAACTACAACACAAACAACAATTATTAATGTGTTATTTAATGTAGTAATTTGTGGAAAATGTTGTGGGTAGTATATTTGTTAAGTTTAATTTTAAGACAACACTGTTTATGCTTAATATACTACTGTTTGTTTTCCCAAATGTAATAAATAAATAAATAAATAAACAACTACCTACAACTATACTTATCTACAAATTATTTATAGCGATATAACATTCAGATAGATCAAATTGTATAAACCCATTTCAATTTTTTTTTTCCAGTTATGTTGTCCATCTATGTTGTCCCACCATTGGGCAAAGGTGTCCCCATGTTTATCCAATTTTCTTTGTCCTTTGCCTTCTCCGTTAATTGGTAAGGATATATCTACCTACAATATCTCAAAGTCAAAATCAAATCATTTATCAAATAGGCACATTAAAGGCACTTTTGAACGTCAAAAATTATAAACTAAATAGAATTGATTCTAGTCGCCCATTCCAAAAGGTAGTTTTCGTATGGAGAAGAATGGGCAAGAAACTCCACCGTTACTCTTTTAAAATGTTTTACAAGGTCTTGTATACATAATAATATAATAAATTATATGTAAAGACGATGCACCTAGAATAAAATGAGTCTACCACAAAAGGTAAAAAGAATTAAAAATTAAGCAATGACAGGTAAATCAGTTAAGTGATAGCTACATGCTGCTCACATATTTACAAATATTGTAAAAGTAAATCTCGTCTTAATTATGGGCTAACGGACCGAATGGCCGAAACCCTCGTTCAACATCCCTCGAGGGTCTCGTTAGGCTGTTGGGTCAAGGGCCTGATTCAGTAGGCATAAAATAAAATACTTACTTCAAAAAAGTCTTCGACAAAGTGCGGTTATTTTGGATGAATATCCGAATTTGTCTCTACCCCAGCCCACACATCTGCGCCTTGTTCCTTGGGTTCTTCCCAAATTAATTAACCTGTAACCCTGACGCGTCGGCTATAAATTACAGTACTGCAGGGTGCTGGGTGAGTTGACCTCGAGGTCTTTTAATCAGACACCCTTTGGGGTGACATGAAGTTAGGGATGAATGCTAAGCATTGTAACGTTCATGTACTGTTTAGAGGTACATAACGTGATTACAGCTAAGGCTTACTTATTTCATTCGAGGTCAATTGGTGCCGGGTCATATGATATTATCTATTTATCCCGCTTATAATGTCCGAAAGGGTTAAAAAGAGCTGAACCTGTAGTAACAGACACATTTCGCCAATTGTGTTTAAGTCCCATGTAATGTTTTATGTGTTTTACATTCATATTCGCGATCAATCCAAAAATACTGCTGTCCTGCTTGCTGTCTTTTACTCGCAATCAAAACAAGAAAGAGAGATAAGATATTGACAGAGCTGTCAAAAGAAGAACTGAATTTGACAGCTGTCATTTTCTTTCGTATGTGTCTGGTTTTATCTATTTTAATAATAGATAAAACCAGACAGACTAATAGATGAGACCAGCTGCAGCTGTGTGCCTATATTGATTGCCAATTAATTTTGAGCCAATGCGAAATAGGCAAGTAATCTCCTTATAACAAAGTCTAAAGAACCACAAAATAGTACTAGGGCAACATAACACGTAAGTACAGACCCTCGCGACCCACTTCCACTTGTAGTGCTCGTAGGTGAAAGCACGGCCAGTCTAGACAGGTCTATACGCCACAATTATATGCCTTGTCCGTGACCACTTACTGCACCAGGCCAGCAGAGCAAGGTCGGAAGTGGAAATGATGGAGTTTAAGATACATTACAAATGCTAGGCGTAATGGCTGATGTCTCCCTCCTTAGCTAAAAGTCAAAAGCGCAACTGTGTGTGTGTGTGTGTGTACTGTGTGCACTGTGAGTATGATGTCATGGATTCGTCCCCCATGATTGCTGTTGGGTTTTTCCGCCAAGAACGTCTCAACTGCAGCAGTGCGATTCCACAGTGAAAACTTAGGTGAAGTGGGCGTGGAGTGAGCTGTCAATAGTGTCAATTCCTAGCAAAAACAAACTCACATCACCTAAGTTTTCACGGTGAGATTTTTACAGAATCGACCGGCTGCCCGGCTGGTCTGAAACTGAATTTATACTCGGTTGATGGCAATAAGTTCGCCCCTATTACATGGGACAACTGGCGAAATGTTCTGCGGTACAAATTACCATCAAACCAGCTAAAAAAAAAAACAGTGGCACTCCGGGAGTGCCGACAGAAGTGAAAACAAAACACAAACAGAATACTTTGCCCTCACTCACTGACATATCGGATATACATTAAAACCGAGTACATCCCGAGGACAGCCGAACACATCAAAAGCGGGTATTTTTTTAATCGTCTTATCGCGGAGCGCAGCTAGTAAATAAATACGAGTAAATGTTACGTATTGCTGCTTGGACAGAAGTCCCTATAGTATCCCTCTCAATTCATATGAGTCAGATATCACACGACAAACGAGTAAAAATAGAAAATATAATTTCATTACGTTGACCATAACCAATAACCGATTCGAATCATAGAGCATATTTCAAAGTTCACTCCGACGTGAATGCCTTCCGTTTCCGGTTGTGTTCAAGGTTAACGATCTATTTCACATTATTATATTTTCAATCGTAATAGCTGGACATAATGTATGACGCCATGATTCGTAATAATGTCAGACTGTGATGTGCTACTGAACAGACAGCTGTGCTGCTGGACAGTTTGTTGCGCCACTTCTTCTCCCCAGCGAGAGCACTAGGAAGTGGTGAAGGGCGGGGCGTGCCGGGGGACTGTCTTTTGTAATTTTGACGTTCGAAAAGTGCTGATTCTCAGCCTAGTTTGAATAAATTACTTTTGATTTTGATTGTTTTGAGGGTTCCGTACCTCGAAAGGAAAAACGGAACCCTTATAAGATCACTTCGTTGTCTGTCTGTCTGGTCAAGACCCTTTTTCTCAAGAACGCGTTATCAAGTGGAAATTAATATTAAACGCTCAGGGCTGCAATTCTTTGAAGCAAAAATTCAAACTTCAAGTCAACGCAATCAATACGGGCGTTTATGTTCCGTTTATGCCGCATATTTTGACACTCGTAAGGGAATCAAAACCTATAGGGTACCTACTTCCTATGACGTAGAATCATGAAATTTGGCAAGAAGCAATGTCATGTAGCGCAAGGAAAGGGAAGAATCAGAAAACCATAAATTTATAGTTACACACACAAATTTATAGTTACACACACAAAGGACCATGCGTCATTTTGGGCCCACTTTTTCAACATTGTTCAACAGTGACGAGTTATATGTCATATTTCATTCTATGGCAGCTAAGTTGAAATCCAGCGCGAAAACGGTTTTTTTATGCGTTTTTTACAAATGTTCAACATTGTGCAACAGTGATGAAACCTGTCATAATGAAAGCTCTTAAAGTGTACTTTATTTCATTGTATGGCAGCTAAGTTCAAATCCAGCGCGAAAACGGTTTTATATGCGTTTTTTAAATGCGTCATTTTGGGCTCACTTTTTCAACATTGTTCAACAGTGACGAGTTATATGTCATATTTCATTCTATGGCAGCTAAGTTCAAATCCAGCGCGAAAACGGTTTTTTTATGCGTTTTTTAAAAATGTTCAACATTGTGCAACAGTGATGAAACCTGTCATAATGAAAGCTCTTAAAGTGTACTTTATTTCATTCTATGGCAGCTAAGTTCAAATCCAGCGAGAAAACGGTTTTATATGCGTTTTTTAAATGCGTCATTTTGGGCTCACTTTTTCAACATTGTTCAACAGTGACGAGTTATATGTCATATGAAAGCTCCTAAAGTGTACTTTATTTCGTTATATGGCAGCTAAGCAAAAGTGCCCATGGTCCTTTGTACGGAACCCTCAGTGCGCGAGTACGACTTGCACTTGACCGGTTTTTTTTTATTTACTGCAGGGAGAAGATCTCTTCTCTCATTACAGGACACAGAACAACAAATCAAATTATTTGCCATAAGTTAGTTTGATATGTAAGGATGTGTGTGTGTGTACAATTCAAAACAATGTAATGTTTCGCAGAGGCAACTGCGAAGCCTCTTTTACGAATCAAGTTTCCTCTGTAGCAATAAGATACTTTTCCTTGAAAACTAAAAGCATTGTTGTTGTTGCGTGTTAACATTGCCCCTTTTGTAGAACAAGTTTCAAGCACTCATCTCGCTTGATTTAAGTATAATATATCACGCCATGTTTCTCCAAAGGATTAGACAGAGGTATGTACCACACCACGAACATAATTATGTGGGTATATAGAGTACACCCACATCCATACTAATATTATAAATTCGAAAGTAACTCTGTCTGTCTGTATATTACCTTTTCACGCCTAAACCACTGAACGGATTTCGATAAAATTTGGCAGAGAGATAGATTGCCCGGGGGACATAGGACAGTTTTTATCGACATATATCGCGGGCGGAAGCTAGTAAATTATGTTTAAGTCCCATGTAATAGGGGGCGACGCTATCTCCATCAACCGTGCACAAATCCAGACTCCGGACTGCCGAGAAATTCCTGTTTTAAACGCCCAGTAACACTTTGGCCCGATTTTAGCGTTGTTTAGACCATTAGTAGGTACATGTAAAACAATTCCCAGAACGAGCGGCTAGTAACAATGATTGCATGTAACTCCACATAGCCCTGACTGTCACTGTCACAGGTCACCGACCCCTAGCTATTGTCAAACCATGTGACAGGCGAGCCTTCCGGCGAGGCTTCTACTGAGAAAGAAAAACCAAATAACACTTTTCTCGACCTGGGAATCGAATCCAGGACCTCATGTTCCGCAGTAGCGCTTGTGATCACTGGACCAACGAGGCAGTCAGATTAAAAGTATCGTATATATTGAAGAACATCAAATCTTGAACATTATTTTAAAATTAATTTAAAAGTGTAATAACCGGAAATATTATTAAGTTTAGTTACTGACTTAAATAAACCAACAACCCAAATCATAACTAATCTATATATACATATATATAAAAGAAAGTCGTGTTAGTTACACTATTTATAACTCAAGAATGGCTGAACCGATTTGGCTGAAAATTGGTGGGGAGGTAGCTTAGAACCAGGAGACGAACATAGGTTACTTTTTTTTTACTTATAGTAGTAGGGGGAGTCTGTTAGGAGTAGGGTAGAAGTAGGGTAGGAGTAGGGTAGGAATAGGGTAGGCGTAGTGTAATAGTAGGGTAGGTGTAGGGTAGAATAAGGGGTAGGACACCACGCGAACGAAGTAGCGCCGGGCAGCTGGAAATAATTTACATGGCAAAACAACGTTTGCTTCAGCTAGTTTATAATAAAAACGAGCTAATCTATATTATTAGCAAACATATCTGCGATCACTCACCGACACGAGGCGGGGCTAAGGACAAGGTCAGAATCGATTTCACATCAAAATTATACTTCAAACAAAAAAAACAATCGATATTTCTCCGTTACTAGCACATGTTGGCAAACGTCCAGAGATCCAACCAAGCCTACAAGTCTTCACTGTGTAAATAAAACTAGTATTTTATACAATTTGACACGAGATAGTGATGCGGAAGGGGTGCGGCTCCGGGAACTTCCGGGAACACGACAGTCCCGGGAATCGCGGGAAATTGCTAGATATTTAATTCTGTTATCTACACGTTTCTCTTTTCTTCCTGCAGAAGTGGCTGCAACGATGTTTATTTACTTTTCAATAAATAGGTTCAGACTGAACTCTCATGCAATATTGTATCATACTAATATCTAATATTATAAAGGCGAAAGTTTGTGAGTGTGTGTGTGTGTTTATATGTTTGTTACTTCTTCACGCTCAAAGGGCTGGACCAATTTTGATAAAATTTTCTATGGAGCTGACACCCTGGATTACCTTAAAGGCTTTTAATCCCGATATTCCCACGGGATCGACATTTACGCGG
Source organism: Oligia latruncula (assembly GCA_948474745.1). Lineage (NCBI taxonomy): Eukaryota > Metazoa > Arthropoda > Insecta > Lepidoptera > Noctuidae > Oligia > Oligia latruncula. The sequence goes on along the minus strand of OX419713.1, from coordinate 8,238,013 downwards.
GTGAAACCGCGGGGCGCAGCTAGTTATTAACATTTTTTTATGGACTCGGTGTGGTCTCCAATACATAATATAGGGGAATACTTTTCTAATTTTTTCCATGATTTCTAATTTTCTAATTTTTTCGTAAATGAGGGAATCCGTAAAAGAGATGGGTAACAGCGTGCTCCTGTCTGCTAACAACAACAGTGCAGTCGGCAATCCGTCTGCCGAGCGAGGATTTTGACAACTGCTTTCTTCCATTTAGGGCTAGATACTAGATAGTTACCTACTTAGCAGTTACTCCATGTTACTTCAACGCCAAAAAGTCCTTTTTATGGTTCCGTACCCAAAGGGTAAAAACGGGACCCTATTACTAAGACTCCACTGTCCGTCTGTCTGTCACCAGGCTGTATCTCATGAACCGTGATAGCTAGACAGAATAAAATAAATATTTAAGGGGGGCTTTCATACAACAAACGTGTTTTTTTCGGCGTTTTTGCCTTTTGGTACGGAACCCTTCGTGTGTGAGTCCGACTTGCACTTGGCCAGTTTTTTTTGTATATTAGGATAGTTAGTTATTTAATTTAGTAGGAACCTAGTTAAATAGTTACCATAAAATAACATCACGCCTGTAATCTCCGAAGGGTCAGGCAGAAGTGTATCTACCTATTGTACAGTCACGAGCATAAGTATATATACACTTGGCTTTATTCAAAGACGATTTCTCCTTCAGTTTTGTATGAAATTTTATGTTATTACGAACAAAGTATTTTCGAACCCATAGGTTAGTGTAAAGTGTCGTATTTTAACGTTGCATTCGTTATTTCACGAAAAAATCGCGATTGAAAGTTGCCAAGTGTTGACATTTTAGTGCTCGTGACTGTACACCCACATTTCACCAGTTTGAGTTATGTTTAAGTCCCATGTAATAGGAGGCGAGCCTATTGCCATCAACCGGGGACATACCTAGACTCCGGGTTGCTACTGAGAAATTTTAGACGGAAAAACCCAATAACAATTTAAAAACCCAATAACAATTTAAAAACCCAATAACAATTTAAAAACTCAATAACAATTTAAAAACTCGATAACAATTTAAAAACTCGATAACAATTTAAAAACTCAATAACAATTTAAAGACCCATTAACACTTTAAAGACCCAATAACACTTTAAAATATTTTTTTATTTAGGCATTACCAGTTCATAAAAAGATATAAGTACCTAGTCACTCACTTCAATTAATTCAAATCAACCACGACATAGTTTACACTAGTCGCACCGAAGTCTTCAATACCCCTTCAAGTCTACAGCAGTAACATTCAAAATAACCCTCATTAGTAAATATTTTTCTAAAAACGTTCCGTCCCTACAGCCCGTAATCCCGTTTCCCGGGACTTTGCCCGAGTCCGGACGGAAGCGACAGTCCCGCGGAGTTCCGGGGCGAGGCCACCCGTAATGAGGTGTAAGCGGTCGATACGGCGTCATAGTGAGCTGAGAGTTTAATATTTTTCTAGCTGCGTTAGTTGACTGTGACCTTAATCTGAAAGGTCTCGCTGCGAGGGAGATGCATTCTGGTATCTAGATTCAACTTATAGTTCAGTGTAAATGAGTTTTCTATGTTCAAAGAGCAGTAGTGGCCCAGTAGTAACGGCCGCGACTTACGAGTTGTAGGTCGTAGGTTCGAACCCAGACTAGCGCTTTACTTTGTGTAAATTATTTCATCACCACTACTCTCAAAACGGTGAAGGAACACCGGCATGTTCTAGAACCAAAACATGTGTCATCTACCAACCCGCACTGGGCCTGTGTGGTGGATTGTGGCCCACTCCCTCTCACCGAGAGGAGGCCTGTGTCCCAGCAGTGGGTACATTATAGGCTGTTATTATGTAGCCACGAACCCCTCAGGGCCCAGGGGCAGGTCACTAACACAATAATGAAATAATTTCTCACCCTTAATACATAGCAAAGTACTTTTCAAAAAGTACCTCTGTATCCCTCCTGCATATTACTGTAACATTTCCGCACAAAACACGGCGGTATGGGCAGGACATGCAAATATTTCGACTTTGTAGTGCAGGCTGTTGAGATCTCGCCATCCGTGATGAAGTAGGGATGTGCCGCAACGGATATCCGCGCTTTCAAATATCCGCACTTGATCACAATGCTTGTGGAGATTTTTATAAGAGACGTACCTATTGATTTTTAACGTCGTTGATACTGAAGTATAGATCGGCTTTGTTATTGAATGACTGTAGTGAGCTGTCACTCCCCCTGATGCTAGGGATTGACACAATTGACAGCTCACTTCTCGTAAGTTGTCATGGTGAGATTTTTCAGAATCGTCTGTGTCCAACAGTGGATTAGTATAAGTCGATCGAAAAGATTCGTCTTTGGCGTAATTTAAATTAAAGTGAATCGTGTTTGGCATGCTTTAGAATTTAAGATTGTATATAAATCTTTTTAAAAGTACTGTAGAGTAACGCTGACGGACACATTTTGTACCTATTCGATTAAAATTACATGCGCAGCAAGCCTCAGTTGTCCGTACCGTACGGGACACCTGAGGCTCGTGTGTACGTCAGTCAGCGTTCGTATACAGTACCATGAAGTCAACATGTGGACTTTAAAAAGACCTTGACCCGTGAAAATGCCGCGGTGTCTCCTGTTACAAATAGTCGCTCACTCATTCAAGAAGTACAAGACTTTAATATTGACTTGTAAAACTGGTTTAGAAAGGCTTATTTATATAAACAAACAAAATCAATCCACCTAGCCTTTTCCTAACTATGTTGGGGTCGGCTTCCAGTCGAACCGCAGTACAGTTTACATGTAGCGACTGCCTATTAGAACTTTACAGCCCATTTACTGGGTAACGTGATGTCCTTTGGTAAGCCTGCTTGTAAGACTTTCGGGCTTCTGACTACCCGTAACGACTGTCTACGATTTACGAATGTCAGCCAGGACCAACGGCTTAACGTGCTTACCGTGGCACGGAGGGGTCTCGATATGTAATGGATGGTCACCCATCCACGAGCCGACCGCGGCAATAGTAGCTTAACCTTCGGTCGATCAGTGCGGCTGTTATTATTTGTCTACAAGCCCCTCATTTATATTTATAGAAACAAACAAACATTGTTTATGAACATCGTCTATGTGTAAAGAAACGCATGAACAACAATAAATCTACAATATAGTTAGTTTACTACATATGTAGAAAGTAAGAGCTATCGTAAAAATCATCGTAAAACAGTTCTACCTACAACTCTCACTACACAGCTCTATTCACAAGATAACAACATTTATAGCTCACAGCGATTCAACGAAATTGTAAATATAATTGAAAAATGCTCATGTTCAGGGAGTGTGTAGCGGTATCTACAACGCCACATGAGAACAATGCGTCATACTGACGTCATGCAAAATCCTGCATCTCGCAAGCAGAGTTTACCGCGCTACTAGCGTAGATACAACGGCCAGACATGAATCATCTGGCAGCTGTCTGACGGGCAGACACAACACCCGTCTGGTCGGAGGATCCTCCCTTTTCTATGGGAGTTAAATGAATTTTACATGCTGTTCCTCATACCTCTATAAGTGAATGAATGGCGAGTAACAAAATAAAGGTATTACAAGGCAGATGTGAGTAGAAACGCCTAAAGCCTACTCTTGCCGCGTTTGGTTCGTGGATCGGTGACCATCTTTTCATACTAAGACCCCTCCGTTCCTCGGAAAGCACGTAACTTGATGTCCTTTGGTAAGCCTGCTTGTCAGACTTTCGGGCTTTTGACGACCCGTAACGACTGTCAAAAATCCACGAATGACAGCCGGGACCAACGGCTTAACGTGCTTTCCGAGGCACGGAGGGGTCACGGTATGTAAAAATGGTCACCCATCCACAGACCAACCGCGGCAAGCGTAGCTTAACCTGATCGATCGACCTGTGCGGCTGTTATTATTTAGCCACAGGCCGCTCTATGCCCCATTCTCGAGCCTTTATGTACTCGTATGTATAATTGAAAAATAAAATATCCGAAACTTGTAACTCAAAATATCCGCGGATATCCGAGCGAGTCATACCGCGGTGTACCCTAGCAGTCCTATGTTACAGTTGCTGAATTCGCAATTTATTTACTAGTAGCCTTTAGCGTGGATTTTATTTTCATTTTGCGAAAATAGCCGCCTCAGTGGCCATTTGACCTGGATGGGCTATAGAAGCGGTGTTACGGCTACCTTTATATGCGAGCCGCTTGTTCCGGAAGGAGGTGGGCAGATGGACTGCTTGTGTTCATACTGATGACGGGTGGTAGGCTGGTAGCTCTAGATTAGGACTGAAGGCCATGCCACATTGAAGACTTGATTTTAGCAGTAGCTTTCTACGTTCATTAGCGAGTTCGATTCCCATAAAGTTGATTATGGAAAATGATTGGCATACTATTGTATAGAATCAAGTTTTCTAACTGCTGTACTGCTGGGGAGTTTGTTGCGCCACTTCTTCTCCCCAGCGAAAGCACTAGGAAGTGGTGAAGGGCGGGCGTGCCGGGGGACTGTCTTTTGTAATTTTGACGTTCAAAAAGTTCAAATTCTCAGCCTAGTTTGAGTAAATGACTTTTGATTTTGCTGGGAAAGCAGACATAATGGTAACTTGTGAAGCTATAATAATATTATATACCCAATCACATTCAATTTCCATTTTCCAAACATTATCTTTAACAATTTGTGACTTTCACTGAGAGAGATCAATAATTCTTTGTTGGTTGTCGGCGACCGCAGCAATTGTTGGTTGTCGGCGACCGTAGCAATTGTTTTTAATCATAAAAAAAAACAATTGCGGTTCACTTTCAGTTTCTAATTGTTTGCCGGTAGAGCGTGGTATTTGATGGAAAATGGTTTCGGGTCGCAACTCGCAAGCGCTGCTGCTGACTGTGAGGTCCTGGGTTTGATCTTTAGGTCAGGCAAAGATGGCGACTACTGAGCATAAAAGCCTGCACCCCAATTGCGTAACGTAAACCATCGGACGGTTTTGAAGGATATTTCTAATCCATTGCTTCATAGGTTTGGAAATTCGTCAGTTTTACAACGTAAATATCGTCATGAACGTGGCTGAACTGACAAAATGAAAGGCATTGCGATTAATTGTCATTTTATTTGTGTTACGCAATTACCCCGGTGGTTTCAAGCCATCTGGCAGTGTTTCTAAGTTCTCTAGGAATTACTTAGTAGCAGTGGTTTCTTTAAAGGCAATTGGGTCATATGCGTGGGACGTACAGTCAACAGCAAAAGTAGATGATCAAAATCAGAATATCAATACTAATTAACGGAGTTCGCGTCAGAACTGTGTGGCAGAGCTGTTGCTGTTGTTGTTGTTGAGCTGTGTGCAGAGACTGTGTGCCTGTGTGGCAGAGTTCTGACGCGAACTCCGTTCATTAGTAGGTATTGAATTTCTGATTTTGATCATCTACTTTTGCTGTTGACTGTACACTCAATAATTGAAATATGGATGCACTGTACACCTTTGCATTATGGCTTACGCACTGGCATTTGGACAGCTGTCATTTTGACAGTTGATCTTCCGTCTCTCTCTTATTTTGCCCGTTACAAAGAGATGACAATATTTTTAGTTTTAGAAGTGTGACATGATATTAATTATTGTTTTTTGTTTCAGGTAAACTATCAAACTGTCCATACACTACGGACAAACCACGGAGTATTTACTTAGTCGTACGATCAAGCTGAATTAAAAACTTATCGGTATGTAATATTTCCATAAAACTCGATTCATTAAAATTTAATTACTGTGGTAACATGATAGTTTTTAAAAGTGCATAAAATGAACGTTGTGAAGTGTGAAATTGTTAATTAATGGTTACTGGCACATAATTAATATTTGTTTTAGTGCGAGTAACAAGAGGTTTTTTTTAATGACCGTTGTATCCGTGGTACCCTCTACCGATTAATACTGCAATACCTTGCTGTCACTTTCTGGGACATCATCATGGACCTATCAATGATAACGAAATTGCAGCAATAGGTACCTACTGCTTGATGTTGCATTGGAATATATGCGGTGATAATAGGTATCCGGCTACAATTGTTCCCACTGCTGGGACACAGGCCTCCTCAGTGAGAGGGAGTGGGCTATAATCCACCACGCGGGCCCAGTGCGGGTTGGTGAATGTCACATGCCTTAGAATTTTTGGTTCTAGGACATGCCCGGTTTCTTCACGATGTTTTCCTTCACCGTTTTGAGAGCCCGATGTGAAAAAAAAAAATTACCAAATCCCTGAAAATGTATTTGTACGCCGGAAACGGCAGAATATTATGAACTTTTAAAAATATGTAACAACTCTGTAACAATATTCTGACAAATAAATAAATGATTATGATTATGAAGTTATTTACACAAAGTAAAGAGCCTGTCTGGGTTCGAACCCACGACCTACAACTCGTAAGTCACGGCGTTACCACTGGGCCACCAGCCACCACGACTCTCTCTCACAATAGGTAATATATGTGGTGTAGCACGTGGTCTGTGTCTGTGTGTCAAACTTCATCAAAATCCCTTCAGCCGTTAATACGTGATGAAGTAACAAACGTCTTCACATCACATTATGATATCGTGGTGGGATTAAAATTATAACCGATGAGTTCTCGAGTGCCAGCTGCATCAGCAATGTGATCTATATTTAGACACTATTTGAGACAAGGTCTCTAGCAAATTGCAATACTAATCAATGTATCAGCTGTTCCAAAAGTATCAGATGGAAATGTAAATAAATGAAATGGATCAGAAAATGTAGTAATGCTACTTGTACTATTATGTATTCTGTGCCCCTTACAAATTAAATGCTTTGATTTGACTAATTGACTACACTACTTAAACCCGAAATTTTAATTTTAAATTCAGTATCTTAAAGATGTTTGTCATTTGACAGTTTAGCTTAATTTTTCGCCAATGATTTTTCTATTACAATTTAATTTACATATTTTAACAATATTTTTTAGAAAAAGCGGTAAATATAAAGTTGAAGCCTAAATACAGATGAATGTTTTACGTAAGAATTTAACCTGAACAGGGTTTGTTTACACGTACATCTGATACTTTCGGAACAGAGCACATCTCGGACTCGGTTCAGTTCAACATCAAAGTGTAACAGACAACAATACGACATAAATCAAATCCGTATCCGTTACATGTGGACTGCGGTGGAAACCGGCGCCAGAACGGCCACGATGACATAACATGGCTCCTCCAAGGCAGAGGTGCCACATTTTCCCGAGGGGCCGTGGCTAAATAGTAACAGCCGCACAGGTCGATTGATCAGGTTATGCTAAGCTTACCGCGGTTAATCTGTAGATGGGTGACCATCTTTACATACCGAGACCCCTCCGTGCCTTGGAAAGCACGTTAAGCCGTTGCGTCCCGGCTTTCATTTGTGGATCTTTGACAGTCGTTACGGGTAGTCAGAAGCCCGAAAGTCTGACAACCAGTCTTACCAAGGGGTATCGTATTACCCAGTAACTGGGTTGTGTAGGTCAGATAGGCAGTCGCTCCATATAAAATACTGGTATTCAGCTGCATTCGGTTAGACTGGAAGCCGACCCCAACATAGTTGGGAAAAGATTGACGTTAGAGGGCGAGCCTATTTACTACCCGGGCACAAATACAAGGGCTGCTAGTAAGAAAATAATACTGTGCTTGGGCTCGAGACAGCCGCACGGGTCGATCGCAGGTTAAGCTGCGGTTACCGCGGTCGGTTCGTGGATGGGTGACCATCCATTACATACGAGACCCCTCCGTGCTTCGGGAAGCACGTTCAGCAGTTGGTCCCGGCTCTCATTCGTAGATCTTTGACAGTCTTTACGGATAATTAGATAGAAGTCTAACAACCAGTCAAGGAGTATGGTGTTACCCAGTAACTGGGTTGTAGAGGTCAGATTGGCATCAGCTCCATGTAAAATACTGGGTATCCAGCTGCGTCCGGTTAGACTGGAAGCCGACCCTTACATAATAAGTAGTCGGCCCCGCCCCCTCCTCGATCCTCTGTTTGTTCGTCTTTACGCCCGGCATAAAAATGGACATTTACGAGACTAACAAAATAATGATGATATTTCTACAAACACAAAACCCATATGTTTTGAATACAGTTATTAGCCACCATTTAATTCGAGCACCTGCTGTAATATCTCAGCGACAAACTCCCACTGCAAGACAAATGGACAGTTTAGCAAATCCTCCACCCTCACCTAACACTGGGAATAACAATCACTTCAAAAGTGACCAATCAACCAAATCCATTGCTTCTTAAGTTCAAGAACTTCTTGAACTCGACAGCAGGAAAAACGCAATGAATGATGTTTAAATGTCAAAATGAATTCTGTCGCCAGTGATGTAAACTCGTACATCTTACGGCGGCCGTGAAATTAAGAAAAAAAGTCTTTTACAAAGATCTACTAGTACATCTATCATTTTATCAATGTGCGTGGCCGAGTGAACGGCTGTGTGTGTGCGCATAGAGTAAGGAATTTTGTAGATGGGACAGTGTTTTGTTATCTCTATGCAGTTTTGGCCATCACCTTTATTACCGTGGGTGTCAAAGTCTAAACATTAATTTGGTGTAGAAATTCTTTAAAAATAGTATTTCATTCAATTTTTAAATAGGTACAGACACCAGCACATCAACCTACCCGAAACTGTCAAATTTCCCCATCATCTTTGAACCTTATACTTTAGCGATAAAGTTGCAAATCTATTATAGAAAAGATAATGAATGCAAATCTATTTTTACCGACTTCAAAAAAAAGGAGGTTATCAATTCGATACGTATGTATGTAATATTATTGGAATTGCATTATATTCACATATGATGATCTATTAGGGCTTCCAAACAAATATACAAAATTTTGTAGACGTATGTATGTATGTATGTATGTTTGTCCACGCATATCTCCGGAACTATTAATCGGATCGTGACCATTTTTTTTTATTGGCTTACATTTTCTTCAACTTAGGCAACAGTGCAAGTTTCATCAAGATCGATTCAGTAATTTTCAAGATATAGACTAATACGTGTAAGTGTGACGGCCTGGCTTATTGATAAGAGCTACGGGTGTAGTGTCAAAGGGAAAACATCTCAAAACCTTGGTCAAATACTAGTGCAAAAACTAAAAATTACGAAATAAAAAGTAATTTAAAAAAATTAAACCGACTTCAAAAAGAAATTAACTCAAAATTATGAAATAACTTTAATTTCGAAAGTCGGTGGCATAAAACTAAAATACAGATCCCAAGACACCGACTTCCGAAATTAAAGTTATTTCATAATTTTGAGTTAATTTCTTTTTGAAGTCGGTTTAATTTTTTTAAATTACTTTTTTTATCTATTAACTTGATCTAAAACCTCAATTTCAGCATCCAAAAAAATAAGATTTCTCTTAAACCAGGGTGAAAAATTGAAAATCGATTTCAGGATATGAAAAGGTAATTCTAGGTCTACAAAACCAAGTTAGAACCTCCGTGACACGCGAAGTTTTTTAGGGGCCCAAAACTCCTAACAAAATGGGCATTGTCCTTTGACAGATTATAATATTTGGCTTGAGCCTCATGGATCATTATAAGAGAATAATAATATCCCATTATCCCGTATCTGCGGGCAGTATCTAAGCGTATTTCATAGCTTAGCAGTAAATCTTTTGAGCTTGATAGGTCCACATGCATATATATTTTACCGACTTCAAAAAAAAGGAGGTTATCAATTCGATACGTATTATTGGAATTGCATTATATTCACATATGACAATCTACTAAGGCTTCCAAACAAATATACAAAATTTCATAGACGTATGTATGTATGTATGTTTGTCCACGCATTTCTCAGCAACTATTAATCGGATCGTGACCATTTTATTTGTATTAGCTTACATTTACTTCAACTTAGGGAACAGTGCAAGTTTCATCAAAATCGGTTCAGTAATTTTCAAGATATGGACGAATACGTGTAAGTGTGACGGCCTGGCGTATTGATACGCGCTACGGGTGTAGTGTCAAAGGGAAAACATCTCAAAACCTTGGTCAAATTCTAGTGCAAAAACTAAAAATTACGAAATAAAAAGTAATTTAAAAAAATTAAACCGACTTCAAAAATAAATCAACTCAAAATTATGAAATAACTTTAATTTTGGAAGTCGGTGGCAAAAAAACTAAAATACAGATCCCACGACTTGAAGTCGGTTTAATTTTTTTAAATTACTTTTTATTGTAGTATCATTCTAAAGGACGAGCTATTACTAATTGAATCCTACTAATTGGAGAAATATTGCATTGAGTTCCCGCGTTCCAATATTCTCAAAAGGTTTCCAAGTGTATAGGTATGTTCTTGTGGATCACAATCAGTTGTATGTTCACTTGACATTATTATAAATGTGACTTTTGGTTTATTTTGACGTTTGTTACTCAATCACGGTAAAACGGCTGAACGGATTTAGATGAAATTTGGCACACAAGGATATTCTGAATCCAATTCTGCAGTCCACGTAGATGAAGTCGCACACAAAAGTTCGTCATATACATAAACCAAAGCAAAAAGAAAATAACATTTTGCCACATTCAATAAAAAAAGGTGAAGTAAATTATTAAGTGATGATGAGTGTCCACAAATTAAGAAGATTTCAGTTTTTAATTAAAACCAGAAACATTCCATAACTGTAGGACCTACTCGCGGATCAACTACGTCATTTAAATAGGTACGCGATATTTCAAAGAGGCGCTGGCACTACTCCAATAAATGGCTACGAAGAAAATACACATTAATTACCGAGAAACTCACTTTAAATTAATAATATCCCGGAAATACTTCCATCCCTTCTCTGAAGTACCAGGAATGCATAACCTTAATGCAGTTTACCTACTACTCATTATAAGGCAGATGTTCTGTCGGAATCCCATTAGATTCTATTTAAATCGTGGCGCGTTCAATCCATCTTGATCCGATTATAAACACACGCCAAAACACAAATCACTTCTATATTATTTCATAATCTTAGCCAACACTGCGTAACTACGCTCAATTTGAAATTCACTACTACTAATCGATTTTAAATCTATCTCTGTCTAACATACACTGCATTCTAAAGTGTGATAAAGATGGCAAGCTTCAAAGATAAGATTGACAGATCTATGTCTGTCTCGTTCAAGCACGTCGGTTAGCGTAGTGTGCGAGTAGGATAGAGAACACGTGCGCCAGAGTTTAATAATAGCCGGTAAAGATCAATGATCTATAAAATTGATGTTGTTTTATGATAGTGTTGTGACTGCGATGGTTGTCGGATATAGGTATATACGAGTGTAATTACTTCCGCATTTATTCATATCACGTGTGATTTTTGACATTGTCTCGTCTAGCATGTGAGGAGCTGAATATTCATTGCAAGCTACAAGTTACGATTATTAAATGAGTTTTGAAACATTCAAATGTTTTTTATTGCAAGAATAACCTAGTTTTACACGCTTGTAAGGAATTTTCATTATTAATACTACTTGGCAGTTTGTGGCGTCACTTCTTCTTCCCAGCTAATGCCCAGGAAGTGATGAATTTTAACGTTCAAAAAAATTATAAAAAGCTGTAACGGTAAACAAACGGTAACTTGTAAACAAAGTATACTTACGAAATTAGTATTCAGCGTTTTTAAGCCGTTGTCAATTAGTAACCACCACGTTGCGATCATGCAGATTGCAGGCGGATACAATAGGCTATTTGACTGGTTTCTGATAAACATCTCAGATTATTTAATGGTATCTAACGAGCCCACAAAAACCTATTACTTCAAATTGCATAATGTATTTCTTTTAAAAAATAGTAAATAAAAATGTACTGTTTAAATAAGCCGCCAAAACGCTATCTTTAACAATATGACGTCGTGACGTCACGATTCACGTAAACAAACGTTGAAACGGTCGAGATACTAGACAAGTCATCTGTTCTGTCAACGATAGACAGAAATTTACTAAATCATGACGTCATCTTAAGTTCAGCCAATCCAGACCGTTTTCGATTACGTGGCGCCAGATTTAAAAAGATGAAGTTTTTTCGGGATTTTTTTTATAAATAATACATTGTTTTGTAGTAAAATTAATGCAAATCGATTTTAAAAGCGATAATTTATACGAGTGTCAATAATTATGACCTTATTTTTTACATTGTCAAATAGCCTATTACGCAAGTTCATAGTTTTTATTGAACAAGAAAAAACTTCTTACTGAAGTTGAATTTATAATCTGAAATAAGACGCGGTGTGATCCCATTCTGTATTAAATGACCAAACTCAATGCTCTACTCAAACTCATAGCATTTATTACAATTAGACCATCGTTTACAGGCATTTTTGAATTGTCAAAGAGTCGGTTAGTTAGTCAGGAAGTTGAAGCGAGTTTTCTTATGTCATTAATAATAATTAGGTAGGTTACTCAATCATGCAAAACAGCTGCATGAATTTCGATGCAATTTGGCCCATAGATACACAATGTCCTGGATTACCCCAAAGAATAGTTTATTTTAGACTGCCTCGTTGGTTTAATGGTTGCAAGCGCTACAGTTACTGTTGTCATGAAGTCCTGGGTTTGATCTCCAGGTCGAGCAAAGTGTTGTTGGGTTTTTCCATTACGAATTTCTCAGTAATAGCCTAGAGCCTGGATTTGTTCCCCGTTGATGGCAATAGGCTCGCCCCTTAATACATGGGTGAGTCTTAAACATAACTGTCGTAATGTGGCTGTACTGTATGTGCTGCCTAAACTTTAGTAATGTGGCTGTACTATATGTGCTGCCTAAACTTTAGTAATGTGGCTGTACTATATGTGCTGCCTAAACTTTAGTAATGTGGCTGTACTATATGTGCTGCCTAAACTTTAGTAATGTGGCTGTACTATATGTGCTGCCTAAACTTTAGTAATGTGGCTGTACTATATGTGCTGCCTAAACTTTAGTAATGTGGCTGTACTATATGTGCTGCCTAAACTTTAGTAATGTGGCTGTACTATATGTGCTGCCTAAACTTTAGTAATGTGGCTGTACTATATGTGCTGCCTAAACTTTAGTAATGTGGCTGTACTATATGTGCTGCCTAAACTTTAGTAATGTGGCTGTACTATATGTGCTGCCTAAACTTTAGTAATGTGGCTGTACTATATGTGCTGCCTAAACTTTAGTAATGTGGCTGTACTATATGTGCTGCCTAAACTTTAGTAATGTGGCTGTACTATATGTGCTGCCTAAACTTTAGTAATGTGGCTGTACTATATGTGCTGCCTAAACTTTAGTAATGTGGCTGTACTATATGTGCTGCCTAAACTTTAGTAATGTGGCTGTACTATATGTGCTGCCTAAACTTTAGTAATGTGGCTGTACTATATGTGCTGCCTAAACTTTAGTAATGTGGCTGTACTATATGTGCTGCCTAAACTTTAGTAATGTGGCTGTACTATATGTGCTGCCTAAACTTTAGTAATGTGGCTGTACTATATGTGCTGCCTAAACTTTAGTAATGTGGCTGTACTATATGTGCTGCCTAAACTTTAGTAATGTGGCTGTACTATATGTGCTGCCTAAACTTTAGTAATGTGGCTGTACTATATGTGCTGCCTAAACTTTAGTAATGTGGCTGTACTATATGTGCTGCCTAAACTGTAGTAATGTGGCTGTACTATATGTGCTGCCTAAACTTTAGTAATGTGGCTGTACTATATGTGCTGCCTAAACTGTAGTAATGTGGCTGTACTATATGTGCTGCCTAAACTTTAGTAATGTGGCTGTACTATATGTGCTGCCTAAACTTTAGTAATGTGGCTGTACTATATGTGCTGCCTAAACTTTAGTAATGTGGCTGTACTATATGTGCTGCCTAAACTTTAGTAATGTGGCTGTACTATATGTGCTGCCTAAACTTTAGTAATGTGGCTGTACTATATGTGCTGCCTAAACTTTAGTAATGTGGCTGTACTATATGTGCTGCCTAAACTTTAGGGGGAAGCTGGCGTGATGTTATGTTACACGAAGTAGTTTTCCCAGGATGTGAGTGAAACCGCGGGGACAGCTAGTTTCTTACATAAATCACTGCGATACTGTCAAAATAGTTGCACTCCCTGTTATATCTTCTATCTGGCACTCCGAGATCTCGGAGCAATCAGATTATGATCTGACATGGAATACTTATTTTTAGATCCAACGATACATTAGCGAAAACGTAGCAAGTTCATACATTTGTATCATAATTCTTTATCGAACGTCAATCATTTTTATTTCTGGTTGACGTTTTTAGGTTAACCGCATACAGATTTTGAAGTAATTTGATCATTCTTTGTAACAATTAGGTACATCTAGTTTTAAATATAATCCATAAAAAATGCTTGTCGTTTGTGTCGAAAGAATTAGGTATAACTATGTTCTAATATCTTTAGCCGCTTGTGGCTGAACTACGTTAGTGCGACCAGTTAATTATCCTACAATATTGAAATAAAAAAAAAGTGTCAACGCACTATATCCGAAAAATATCCGCGCTTCACATCCCTAGTTTTCCATCAAGCGCAAAGACGGACGGATGTAGTCGGATATAAAACTCGTCTAGCACAAGCACTGAAATAGCCGAGATTTGGACGCAGACGTGCGCCATCAGCCGTCAGCCGTCAGTCGGCACGTATCCGCGGACATTATCTTATAGTGCTCGGATATTTATGCGAGAACTTTTGTAAGCACTTTGCTAATGTCTAAAGATGGAATAGAATTCAAGCCTCACATTTGAGAGTCGCGCTGAAAAGTCTTCGCTTTTTTTAGTCTGAAATTATTATTATTCTTGTGCTGTAATAGGTGTAGCGCGGTGCGGGAGGGGGTTGGTGACGTGATGCGAGAGCTCAGTGACTCGTCACCCCTCCCGCACCGCGCAGCTACCTCAGACAACGTCTCAGTTAAGCGGTCGGCCTATACCTAGTTACCAGTCGGTATTGGTAAAAATTACTTTACCTTTACCTTACGCGATACTTGCACGCACACACACTCGTACACAATAAAAAGAGACAGAAAGAGAGAGAGTAGCGTAACGCTTTTTCGTTACGTGACGTTTTGTACCAGTTTACTCCTATCGCAAGTCGCGATGAAGAACTTTGTTACAAAAAATTTAATTATTATCCTGTCTAAAGGCATGGCAACATAGCAGCGCTCGAATTAGCGCCAAAAGGATTGCGCACCGATGTGATGCGCGCCGATGTGATGCGCACCGATGTGATGCGCACCGATGTGCTTCAGCCAGGCATGCCTACACAGAAACATACTAAATCTATCATTTTTATATTACAAGTACCTAACTAGAAAGTAACATTAGGGTACTCCCATTATCACCAGCGTACAGCAGTCTACTCCCGGACATAGGCATCTCCTATTGCACGTCAACTCGATTCTCGGCAACACTCATCCAGCTGAGGGTACTTATCTACCTCATATTTCAAGAAAACTCAACATCTGGTTTTCAATAGTAAAAAACAGAAAAAGCTAGAAAATACCCACTTTCAGAACTAGTGCCTATTGTATTTCAAATAAAGGCCTACATAGAGGCACAGCGGAAGAAAAGCCGCGATCAATGGCTTCTACATCTCTATTGATACTCGACGGCGCGCGACGTCGGCTCTACATCTCTATTGATACTCGACGGCGCGCGACGTCGGCTCTACATCTGTATTGATACTCAGAGACGAGTGGTAGAGCGATCTGAAGCCGTTTTGTTCGAAATGTGGGTCTGATAGAGCCAATATTTTAGTGAAGAAAATAATAGAAATAACTACAAGAAAATGATTCTATATTACTTCTTCCGGTTGTCAACTTTGTCTCTGGGATTGCCTCTGGTATAACACATGTCCAAAGGCGGTGACCACTGGGCTTGTATTCCTTCCAATATCTCACTCACTGAGGGGCCCGTGGCTAAATAATAACAGCCGCACAGGTCGATCTTTCCGCGGTTGGTCTGTGGATGGGGTTACCATCTTTACATACCGAGACCCCGCCGTGCTTCAGAAAGCACGTTAAGCCGTTGGTCCCGGCTGCCATTCGTGGATCTTTGACAGTAGTTATAGTCAGAAGCCCGAAAGTCTGACAACCATAGTCTTGCCAAGAGGTATCGTATTACCACTAAACTGGGTTGTGGAGGTCAGATAGGCAGTCGCTCCATGTAAAATACTGGTATTCAGCGGCATCCGGTTAGACTGGAAGCCGACCCCAACATAGTTGGGAAAAGGCAGGCAGATGATGGAAATGGAACTCACTCAAACTTAAAGCATTTATTTCAATTAAGGCGCAAACCCACCGCGTTGCAGCGGTTTGCAAGAAAATGACATTTATTTATTTATTTATAACTAGCTGACCCGGCAAACGTTGTTTTGCCATATAAATAATTTCTAGCTGCCCCCGGCGCTATCGCTCGCGTGGTGTCCTAAAGAAAGTTTGTTACACAAATAGGGTGCAGGTTGTTAGACTTTCGGTAAGATACAGGACCCGTGCATACTAATTTTCTAACTGGCGCACTCGCAGATGCTCACTAACGATAATGAACCGCTCACTTGGCATGCAAAACTGAGTTCCTATCCCATTAGTTATTGTAAAGGGGTTTGTTTGTGAAGATGTTTACATGTTAGTGGGAATGTGAGGTTTAACGACTGGCAACATTGTTAGAATAGGGAATAGTAGACGTAGGGTATGACAAATTGTTATATTTCTGAAAGTAAGTTTATACCAACACTTACTTTTACACGTCCGATCATATTTTAAAACTAGATGAGGTCAGCGTTTCTTATGCGACTACTCTGAGAAGAAAGACCGAAACAAACTCAGAAGTCAACAGTCCAGACATAGTCTTGGTCAGGTCATGTGAAGACCATGTAAACTGATGTCCTTTTGTGTGGAAAGAACCACACAGATAGAGTAGACTCGTCCAGTCAATGCATGCTTGTCAGTAATCGTGCAGCTCGACTCGGTAATCTTCGGAACTTCTCATCTGATTCCGAAAATTTTTTCACTAATGGGAAGCTAGAGTACTGCCGAGTGTTTTAGGATATAATATTTTATCATAAAAAAAAGCGCGAACAGAAAGTATATTCATAGTTTAGACTTTTAGAGGTATGGATTGCGCTAGTTATAATAAGAACATCCATGCTACGATCCCAATAGCTCTAGAACTACTATTGATACTCAAGACGTCTGTGCTACTCCGGGTAGAGTGGCGCATTGTGGCGCTTTGTTCGAGCGCCACTCCGCCTAAGTGGCAACACACTACACACCGCCTTATGCTCATGACACCCTGGTACGAGCAGATTTTTTAAAGGTTACGAAATTCTAGATACGTGTGACATTTATTTCAGCTTTGCCTCTGGGATGGCGGATATCATTGACCGACCTTACCTCTATTGCATCGTTTGGTCCAGTGGTCCAGTGGTGGTCGGCCAAAAATGTCCATATAAATATTCTGTTTTTGCGTCATAAATTTTAGAAATAGCAGCCCGTCTTCATTTGCAAGGCAAATAGGCTCGCTCCCTATTAAATAGAACTCATAATCACATAATAATATGTAAGTGACGAAATGTACTTGTAATTAAGTACTTCTTAAACACACCTACTTACCACCAATCGAGTAATATGTTTTAGAATTTAAAATCACTTTATAACGTAATTACACGTATTGAAGTCAGTGCTGAACAGTGAAGTATCCGAATTATTTACGGCTGATGTCATTATCGTCAGCTAGTCTAGTTCACATTTCATCTAAGTATAGTCCAAAAAGCTGCGCAGTAGCAGCAGGCTATTACAGTTGGTCTCAGTAATGTGATCGTATGAGCAAGTTATCTGCGCGGTATATCGGTACGTTGCCCGTCACACACCGGATTCATGTCAAAACATCATAGCACAGGGCTGGCACTGCTGGCAGGCAACACAAATACCTAGATTTATCTTATTACTGACATCGGTGGAAGAAAGACGTCGTGATAAAACCTGGACTTTTAGTTAACTAGCTTCCGCCCGCGGCTTCGCCCGCGAGATATGTCGATAAAAACTATCCTATGTCCTTCCCCGGGATGCAATCTATATCTCTGCCAAATTTTATCGAAATCCGTTCAGTGGTTTAGGCGTGAAAATTTAACATACATACCAAAGAGAATATTAGTCTTTGATACAGGCAGACAGAGTTACTTTCGAATTTATAATATTAATATGGACTAGTATGGATATAAGTCTGAAATCGCCAGCCCGTCATGAGCACGCGTGGTGATCAATGCTCGTGTGTTCTCTGCGTCAGAAGAGCCCTATGCCCTGCAGGGGGGCAGTCATGGGCTGGTATTATTATATTTAAAAATAACAAATTAGGGGAAAATATGCGTCACATCCACGCGAAACGGCCGTCGCTCAGCGTAAATGCGCGAGACAGAGCCACAGTGCTGGTTTTCAGCGAAAGCCAGCAAATAGCAATAGCTATTCGGAAGTCCTTAAATATACCCCGTATAGTCTGCAGTCTTAGGATTCCAAAGAGTGCTTGAAAAAACAATGCTCTGCCGCGTCTTCACGCACCGCTGCGTCTTGTCTTTGGGAGAGGTTGTGAGTTAAAAGCAAGCCTCTTTACGGAAACACATAAGTGCTATGTATACATAGGAGCCCATTGTGTTGGTATTGTTGTATTTTTCTAACACGTAACATCAGAAAGAGATGGGAAAACTTGACAGCTGTCAAAGCAGTTGATATGTGTCAAACTCGCGTCGCGTGTTTTTGTGCCACTTTCTGCATTGCTGTCCAAACTTATTTTTTTGACTAACATTACCTGATAGTTAAAAAGTGCCCGAGTGGTCCTAATACCATGAAAAAGTAGTTAATCCGGCTCGAAGGACCATATGTTAGGGACCATAATGTTAGGGACCTAACTAGGGAATGCAATCCGGATTATCCGTAATCCGAAAAATCCGGATATCCGCACATTTTTACTAGACTTCCAAATCCGGATTTGAAAATCGAATCCGGATTTTTTGAATAATTAAATTTTTAAGAAATAGTAACAAAAAAATCGTTTCGGCTCTGGGGGAAGCGAGCAGGGCGCGAGACGCGGGTCGAGAAAGTATGTGAGGCGTCCGTGATCATTCCGTTCATTCCGCTTACAAGTGTCTTCAGAGTGCATTCCGCCTACAAGCGTCGTATCAGAGCGTGCTTTTTCCGCAGCATGAATTATGTGAATTCGCAGCAGGTTAAACGACAGCACTTTAGATGCCTTATTATTTTTGAGGGCATCGAGCATTGTACCGAGGTCCTCCATGGTCTCAGTCACGACTACGATATCGGTGGCAAACCGAAGGTGGGTTATGTACTCGCCATTGATGTTAATGCCAGCCCCTTTTCAGTACAGAACCTTGAAGACATCCTCCAGTGCACTGGTGAACAATTTCGGAGAGATAACGTCTCCCTGTCTCACACCTCGCTGCAGAAGGATAGGTTTCGAGGTCTGATCCTGGAGTCGGACTGACATAGTAGCGTTTTCGTACAGACACTTCAGCACCTCGATGTACCGATAGTCGATCTGGCACCGTTGAAGAAATTGCAGTACAGCCCATGCCTCGATCGAATCAAAGTCTTTCTCGTAGTCCACAAACGCTAAGCAGAGAGGTAGGTTATATTCTTCGGTCTACTGTATAACCAGTCGCAGCGTATATGTGGTGTAAACCTGCGCGCGAGACGGTTCGTGATGACTCTCAAAAACACCTTGTACAGTCACGAGCAAAAATATGTATACACTTGGCTTTATTCAAAGCCAATTTTCTCCTTTATTTTTTAATGAAATTTTATGTTATTACGAACATAGTATTTTCGAACCCATAGGTTTATGTAAAGTGTCGTATTTCAACGTTGCATTTGTTATTTTACGAAAAAATCGCAGTTGAAAGTGGCCAAGTGTTGACATATTATTACTTGTGACTGTACACATGGCTCAGAAGTGCGATGGGCCTATAATTATTAAGAAGGGCATTGTCGCAGTTCTTAAAGAAAAGTATCACCACACCTCTGTTTCATGCCTGTAGTGATTTACCCACGAGTATGACGGAACCAAACAGCTTCTGAAAGGCCTTAGAAACGGGTTTTCCGCTGGCCTTCACGAACTCGGCCGTAATTCCGTCATCACTTCGCGCCTTGTTGTTTTTGAGCTGCTTCAGAGCCATCCTCATCTCGTACAGGCTGACGTCCGGGATGTCTTCGGTGTAGTGTTGGGTAAATCTAGTTCTTGGGTAGTTTGCCAGATTTGTAACAGGGTTACTTGTTGATTTGTATAACTGACCATAGAACCTCTCGATCTCTCTTAACAGCACAGGTTTGGCGGACACGATCCTGTCATAATCGGTCGTTAGTTTCCTAAGCTGGCTCTGGCCATTAATCTCTAGCAGAGACCTTGGAGCCTTTAATTTTGTATGTGAAAAGCACAGAACCGGTTGAAGTGGAGGTGCTTGGGGGAGGCCTATGTCCAGCAGTGGACGTCTTTCGGCTGAAATGATGATGATGAATTATTTTATCATCGTTACTTAGCACGCGAGACACAGACTAATTATTTTAATAAGAATTAGTACATATTATAGCAATACCATCATAATTATGGTATTTAATGATGATAGTTTGAATAATTCCAAATCAAGAAATTTAAAAAATCGTTTGATGTGATTTTCGTGTGCTTTTATTTTAATCCATTTACACAAATATAAGAAATATCATATTAACCAACTAATATGGGTAGATTTGTTTATTTTCATGAAAAATCCGTAATATCCGGATAATCCGGATTGGACCAAAAATCCGTTCTTAAAAATCCGGATTTTGAAACAGAACGGATTTGCATTCCCTAGACCTAACTAAGGACTTAAACTCAAAAAGCAATGGACTGTAATTTTAAAGAATATAATCCAAATAGGTATAATTAAATAGTGTCGATGTTGGTAAGCGTTCGTCCGAGATCGGTAGCGAAGTGGTCCGACCGCCCGCGTCCCGCACGCCGCACCTCTCGCCGCCTTCCGATGTCTCACGACAGCAGCCGAAGATTGCCGGAGGCGCCCGAACAACTTTGACTTTGAAAGTATTCATACACGGTTACAACAGTTTAATTTGACAGTCCCAATTTTCTTTCATCTCTGTCTTACTACGTATGTCAGAAAAGGTTAGCAATATTTCCACAGCATTATTGGCGCCATAGTCTTGGCAACCCTAGTTCGAATCTACAAATAAAATATAGTGTAGTTTAGTTAATTGCCAAATTCGAGCGCGCGCAACCCACTCCTGTATTAAATCTAATATTTTGTTCATAATTTATGCTGCACCGACATTTTGATTGAGAAACCAATCGGGTTATGGGCGCCTGGTACCTACTTCTAAATTGTAAACAGTAGTTGATGAGTTTTCAGGAGTAAATGAATGGAAATTCGTGTTTCAGTTTCAGCGATTAGTCACGTTCGGTTTAAAAATTACGGTTTTCGGCCTGAACGTTGAACTCCACATATTTTCCGGTGTTTGTCGATACTTTCATGTGTGTTTGGTGTCCTACTGAAGAGCAAATGCCCCTTTTTATAGAAAAAGAACGAGGATTGATCTCTATGCTTGACGTTGATCTCTATGCTTGACGTTGATCTCTATGCTTGACGTTGATCTCTATGCTTGACGTTGATCTCTATGCTTGAGATTTTCTCACGATGTTTTCCTGTAAGTGCTTTGGTTGAAAAGAAAAGCGGTTCCGTTTTACTATAACGTCGGTCATGAACATCTCTAATTTTCATCAGAGTTACATTCATTTCTGTAAATTAAAATAATAAGTAAGTAAAAAACAACAAATTAACATGATTATATTTTAACTTAACTAAATATATACACAAACTAAAATATAGCGTCGAAAAATTCATTCGCATCGCTGTCGACTGGTAATGTACCCAAGAGACTGGCGGCATCAGTGGTGTCAAAAACGCTCTGTACTTATTTGGCAGCTTGGCACCCGCTATAGTGTGAGCGGTCACCGCTTTCTTGGGAAACCAAAGCTTTAGTCACGTCTGTAGCACGTGTAGGGTATACAATGGTGCGTGTAGGGTATTTTTCTTTCTATTTCATTAAGAAAAGGACAGAATATAATTTATCTTATGTCCTTTCCTTAATGAAATAGAAAGAAAAAGATGCACTGAACTTAAATTTAGTTTAGTTTGTGAACAAGGGAATCGGCGCCATTATTTGTCTGATTCAATACTCAATACTCAATACTTTATTGCATTCCATAATGTGTACATAATGATAGTTGGTATTTAAAAAAAATCGAATCAATTATGGACCCTGTCGGGCACAGCAAAGTTAATTTTAATAGGAGAGAGGATGAAGGCGCTTTTTGATATAGAAAAACAAATTAATATTAAATTAAAATAGTATCATTATATAGTTTCATTTGCTTTTATGGTATTTATATTTTATATAAGTAAGTATTTGGTTTTAAGTTTTATTTATATATTGCACGATTTATATTAAATTATAATAAACTAAATATTTACAATTTTATTGAGTCTTGTAGAATGTATGTGCACTGTTTAGCATATAATAATTTTTAAATTAACATAAAATGTTTTTAAAATATAACAAAAAAAAAACCGACTTCCAAAAAAAACACTACAAAGTGAAAAATAACTTTTATTTCGGAAGTCGGTGTCTTTGGATCTGTATTTTAGTTTTTTGCCACCGACTTCCGAAATAAAAGTTATTTTTCACTTTGTAGTGTTTTTTTTGGAAGTCGGTTTTTTTTTTTGTTAAAAAGTTTTTATTTCTCGCTTTTTAGTGTGTCTGTTTATAATGTATCTAAGTTACAATAGCCTAATGTCAACTTGCTCATCGCCTTTTACAAAATATTGTTTTTCCCGATGCAGAGACGTTAATTGTTGAGGAGTTCTCCTGGTATTCCACCATCAGCTCCATTTCACCATTCGCATTGTGACGAGCATAACTTGCTTAGCAACCATATTAAAGTAAGTAATCGAATCGCAAACCGGGAAATACTTATTATTGAGTAGTTCCGGTGGCCATCTGTGGTCTTCATCATTAGTTCCACTTCACCAAATGATGCTTTCCGAGAGCAAATGCACGAGTTACTACAAAAAATACCCAAATCGCTATAGGTGTGCCTATAATACTTGAAGAGTTCCTTCGATTTCTCCAGGATCCCATCATCAGATCCTGACCTGATGACAATGGGACCACCTGGAAAGTATACCCTTTCAAACAAAAAAATAATTTTTGAAATCGGTCGAGCCGTCTCCGAGTAATCGGGGAAGGTTCCGACGAATTGAGAACCTCCTCCTTTTTGAAGTCGGTTAAAAATGGAGGCCGACTATAAATTATAAAAGACTATGGTTTACAGTGGGAACATTATAGGCTGATTAATGATAATGTTCTAGGAATGAAACGTGTTCATTTGTTTTATTAGGTTCGGTCAGTCCGGTCCCTGAAACCTTTCAGGACTATCATTTGAGAAGCCATCTAATACTCGGGCGGCAATTTGTCACATCGACCTTTAGAGAGAGACGACGCTCTACAAATCTAGTGTAAGTACCTGTGTGTGCCGTATTAATGGCCGCGTGCTGTATATATGTACCTATGTCACATAACATATCATCACGCCTGTAGTCCCCGAACGAAAGGTAGAGCAGAGGTGTACCTATAGCACACCACATTTCGCCAGTTATCTTTAGGTCCCATGGCGGGCCTATTGCCATCAATTGGGCACGAATCCAGACTCCAGACTGCAACTGAGAAAGGATTATGATCGTTTTGGTATCATACATACGTGGAAATCGGTTGTCATGGGCATGTGTGACGGAGAAATGAGGAAAATGTCGTGAGGAGAGTTTTGAGTATGTATGTCGATGGCTATAAGAGTAGGGGAAGACCAAAGAAACGATGGATGGAATGTGTGAATGATGATATAGTTAGAAAGGGGGTGACTACCGAGATGACGACTAATAGAGAAGAATGGAAGAAAAAGACATGTTGCGCCGAGCCCAAATAAAGGGATATTTGGGATAAGGGCAGGAGAATGATGACATAAAAATGCCTTTCTATTCATATTAAAATTATTGCGTTTGGAGCAGGTACTAGGTTCCATACATTTTTGTGCATCGTCCTTTCTGATGTAAAAATCCAATAACACTGGAATCAAACCCAGGACCTTATGCTCGTAGCGATTGCGACCAGTTTCTATGTGTGTAGGTGTGTTTAATTTCTACACGAATTGAAGTGGTTTCTTATGATTGGAACTGAAATATCTAGTATCTACTGAAGACTAACTGCGATTTTGATCACGATATGAATTATTTTGACGTCGCGACTCAGCCGGGTAACCTAAATGTCTGGAATTAATTAAACGCTGAGATCTTATTTCCGTTGCAGATGAGTTTTATTTTTATTAAAGATGAAAGGAATTTCTTATTAAATAGTTTTTAATAACCCAATTTTTTGGTGTCATAGATTTCGTGGAATATTTTTTTTTTCTTGCTCTATAAAGGCAATATGGAAAACTATGGTTTTAATGTTGACTAACCCTTAAGCGCTGATTCTTCGGATCGATTCCCAGGTCGAGAAAAGTGTAGTAGTACTTAGGGTTTTCTTCCATTAGGATTTTTTTGAGTAACGTAACGGCCATAGGCTCGCCCTTTACATGGGACTTAAAACAAACCTGCCGAAATGTAGGTGTTCTAAACTTCTCTACTTATCCCGTCGGGAAATACAGTTATGTCAAGAAGAGTGATTAAAGAAACCATTCCGTGCAATGATGTTACCAAACCCAACTAATATTTTAGCATCTCACATCTCCAATGCTCTATGTGCTCCTGGTACTTGTGCTACGTAGTTATATATTCACGACCGCATCGTTAGGAGCGGGCAGGAGCCATTTGTCAACGGTCTGGCCACAGGTGCGTTGTACACGGGTATGTGTAGGTAGGACTTTCAAAATACAGGTATTTATTATGTAAAGATGTTACGACCAAGATTCTCAAAGGGACAGGCGGAGTTGGCTTATTTTACGTACCTTCTATTTTAAAAGATGTTTAATTTAAGCTTTTTCTCACCTGAGTTAAAAGGTTCAGCGGGTAGGCAAGAGGAGTGTGGGTACAGCATTCATTAAAATTTTGGAAAATAGACGACCAAACTATTGACGTGTTGCTGCAGAGAGTGCCATCCACGAAGACGCGCCCCACTCTTCTTCCAAATCGCTTACAGTACAAGTGTGCAACATTCCGTTAGTGTTTTAGTTTTTTCGATTCACACTAATTACTTATTAGTGGGTAATTAGCGTGTATCGAACAAACTAAAACACTAGCAGAATAAACTGGCGATAATCACTAACGATTAGGACGAAGAGTTGGGCGCGTTTTCGTGGATGGCATTATCTGGGGGCCTAAAAAGGCCAGTTTAGCAGAATCATAAAAAGAATAACTTAACGGTCAGTTAACCGTTAAGTTAATCGTATCAAATCCCATTGGTGAATTTTTTTTTTAAACAATGACATTTGCTTACTTTGTAAAGTATAATATTATTTTTTTTTTCTTTGTGAATGTGAAGACGATGTGGGTCATTTTACATAAATGTTTTTTTTTTTATTATTCTCTCTGTTCTGTTAGTTTTTTTTCCATGGTCTGGCAGTTTGAGTAATTTATGTGGCCTACCCAAATGTCCTTTCTTTGGTATTGTTCGTCGAATCGTTGAGCTCCTTAAGTCTTGAGTTGAGCTGCACAATTTTTGACAAATGCGTGCACTGACTGGACAGGTCCTCTCAATCTGTGTGGTTCTTTCCTCAAAAGACCACCTCAGACATCGATCTACATGGTCTTCATATAACCTGACCAAGATTATGTCTGGACTTTAAAAGAGACTGTGACCTCTGAGTTTGTTTCGGCCTTTCTTCTCAGAGTAGTCAGATAGGAAACGCCGACTTCATCTA
This sequence comes from Oligia latruncula, assembly GCA_948474745.1. Taxonomy (NCBI): domain Eukaryota; kingdom Metazoa; phylum Arthropoda; class Insecta; order Lepidoptera; family Noctuidae; genus Oligia; species Oligia latruncula. Next base: position 8,212,022 of record OX419713.1, on the reverse strand, counting down.
GTTTAAAAAAAAACATGATTGACGTGTAAAAGTGTTTGTACAAACCTACTTACAAAATAAATCATTTCATTTCATTTCAAGCATTTTTCAGTTATTTTTTTTTGTCTGTGCTAAAATACCAACCAATCCGATCCAAATCCAATCTCTTTGATTATACCTACGCCGTAGTGCAGCGAAAAAAAGAAAAACACGGACTGTCTTCACCATATTACGATTCATAATATTATCCTTTTACGATTCTCCAAAGTGGCCTTTTTAGGCCCCCTGTACTAAGGAAGGTTTTACAAGAATTTTAATAAACAAACTCCATGCCATGGTCTTTGCATAGTTAAGAAAGCCAATGAATCAACTCAGCTTACAATGCTAAGCATACCCACACTAAACTTGTCACGTCAAACCGCAGTATTTATATTCTTTACTGCTTTTACGGTAAAATGTTTTCTTTGCCTAACGGATTCGAAACACAACAAATTCACCCATATTCCATGACAATGATGCCATGAAGATGCAACAGATAGCTAATAGTGACACTTGACGTTATTTCTATGTGATAAACTATGGTTTTCAATTAAATCTACCGTTAAAATACATTACATTGTCTGTCTGAAGGCATTTACGTCTATTAAAACTTATAACAGCGCCATCTATTAGTGAAGAGATGTAAGCTTTGACAGTGAATATTTCGTTTTGAGGTTATTACGATTGATCGGTCATTTTAAATGGTTATTTGTTTTAAATGCTTCAGAAAATGGTCAGTTTTTGCGTTTTCTATTGTCTCTAAGTTAGCTCAGTGAATTTTTCTCAGTTATTCATTTGCATAAAACCACAGCAAGATGGTAAAATACAATTTTGTGAGCCATTCCGCCATAATACAATAATGCAAATATTTTCCATTTTGACATTTGAATTTGAAATTAAATAAGAAGAGGCTTCATAGAGAAAGAATTTTCGCAAACAGACAACAGGCTACAGAATTCTGTATAACTGTCTGATTACAAAATGGTAAACAGACAGTTATACAGAATCCTGTAGCCACACACATAACTTTGAAGTGTCGCCCAACAGATGGCGCTAATATATTTATTAAACACAAATTAGTGGACACGTGTGACAGACCGACCATCCATCGACAACTCGTTAATCACGCGGCAGATGCGACTAGTCGCGCGCGTGTCGATGGCGTGTGATCGATCGCCATTTTAAATTAATTACAAAAGAGAAGAACCGATATTTTGTATCGGAATTCTGCATTGTGATGCAATATTGGAAAATAATTGAGTTTGTATACCCGTGCAGGATTATAATCGTTAATTTCATGAGAATTTTTCGATGGTACTTTTATTGATGAAATTCTTCTTTAATATGGCTTTATTCATGTAATACCTTTATGATTCGTGGCTAAATGCTAACAGCCGCACAGGTCGATCGAAGGTGTGCTATGCTTGCAGCGGTCGGTTCGTGGACCATCTTTACATATCGAGATCCTTCCATGCCCAGCGTTGGTCCCGGCTGTCATTCGTAGATCTTTGACAGTCGTTACGGGTAGTCAGAAGCTCAAAAGTCTGATAACCAGTCTTATCAAATGGTATCGTGTTTCTCAGTAACTGGGCTGTGGAGGTCACATAGGCAGTCACTCCATGTAAAATACTGATATTCAGCTGCATCTGGTTAGACTGAAAGCTGACTCCAAAATAGATAGGATAAGCCATGGCAGATTGATTGATCTACGAATTACATTCTTTCAACCTTGTACTATTTAATATTGAAAAGCTAGTCATGTCTATTTTATGAACGTTTAACTTATTACGTCTTTTCCGATTTGATTTTCTTCTTTTTTTAATGTGATTTGACTTTAATTCTAACGTGATTTTTACGTCTATGTTAGACACAAGCCAGAAATCTACTGGCAAGGATTCGGTTAACGTATCCCACAGATAATCTATTCTATAGCATTTATTGGTCAAACTGTCTACTAGGACACTGTGAAAGCATATCTTCTTACATAAAGTATATTTCCTAACACCTCAGCTCCCTCGAGACTGACACCCGGATTCTAAATTGAGAATTTGAAGTTGAGATCTTATGAAAGTGTGACTAAGAAATTTTGAATTCTCGACAACCCTAAGGTGATTGCCGCGGAACTCAAAATTTCACCATAAAAAATTTTAACATCATCATTCTCCGCCCTAATCCCAATTTATATAAGGTCGGCGCACATGTCTATTTCTTCCATACTTCCTATTGGTCGTCATCTCGGTGGTCATCCCTTTCTAGGCATATTACCTTCCACACAATCCATCTTCCGTTTGATCTTTCCCTACTCTTATAGCCATAAGTAATGCTAGAGTCAAACTCTACTTCAAATGCTCAATGAAGGAACTGGGTATGTGTCACATGTATGCTATAACATACAAAATATAGCTCTGAAGCCTACCGTCTACATTGGCTCATTAATTTAGTAACAAGGTAACGTGCAAACGTGCAGGAAGTGTTTAGTCGCAGCCGCCGCGAGAGCTATTGAATGCGTTCGAGTGAGCTGCTAATAATGAAACCTTTGCAGTTTATTGGTTTGTTCTCAAAGGTTATAAGGAGGGAATTACTCGGAGTGGAGGTGGATTAAGTCCTTTGCTTACTGCTGGGTAGATTGTGGGTAAAGTGGTCTAGATTATAAATTAGTAGATGTTTATGTAAGAATTGATTGAAGACTTAGGTACGTGTTATGCAGGTGAACGTGAGGTGTTATACCTACTGATCTTGATTACTACGTCAAGAGTTATCGTATTGAGTTTTTTTCTTAAGTTTTCAACATATTCTGAACTTTGGAATTTGACTAGCCCCCTTGTAAGGTTTGTCTTTATACTATTACATACATAACATACATGAACTTTCACCTTCTTCCCACGAGGGTAGGCATAAACTACAGAACGCCACCTGCTACGATTTTTAATACTCCTTTTGCTTCATTTACGTTCATACATCTGGTCATACACGCACGCCGATTGCGAGTACATACTACGCATCTCAACCCATGTTAGGTTTTGCTTAATACGAGTGAAAGTGAAAGATGTGTCCATAAGAAAACAGTCATGAGGATAATAATGGCATACATATGCCTTTAATGCCTTACAAGGTCTTCTTTCATTGTTGTATATAAAATAAATAATGTAAAAGGAAGGCCTCGTTTGTCATGTATCACATAACCACTTCCTGCAAACAGCGGACCTGGCAGCCAGCCAAAATATTGTAGGATGAAGAAACAGCTCCGTGATTTGTTGGCACTTAACTAGTAAGTTGGATGTTTTTCTGATTTTTTGATAAGTCACGAGATTTCCTAACATAACATTAGGCCTTGTTTCCCCGAAGGGTTGTGCAGGGGTGTACCTTTAGTACCTACACCACATTTCGCCAGTTATGTTTAAGTCCCATATAATGTATAAGAAGGCGAGCCTATTGCCACCAACCGGGCACAAGTCCAGGTTCCGGGCTGCTACTAAATTTGGAAAAATTAAAAAATATAACGTAATCAACCTATAATGTTTCTACTGCTGGGACACATGCCTCCTCTCGGTGAGAGGGAGTGGGCCGTAATCTACCACGCGGGCCCAGTGCGGGTTGGTAGATATCACATGTCTTCGAATTAATGGTTCTAGCACGTGCCAGTTTCCTCACGATGTTTTAATTCATCGAAAAATTAATGATGATGATTATTGTTAATGACTTTTAATAAGGTCAGGTGCGTAGCACACACTCGCTACCGGCGATATTTAAACGTAATCTACGTTTGCGATTTATTTGCCAAAAATGTAATACAAATATGAGTCAATGGAAAAATAACCTTAATTCCTATAGTGCTAGTCACTCTGAAATAAACTTAATTGTCATTGAGATAAAGTTGATATTTGTTTAACTTGAAATAGGGTAGGGGTGTGCACCACTGGGCACTTTTACTATAGAACTATTTTGGATCGTGTTATAATTTAAAAGAAGTATGGTGGAATCATGCTTATAGAATTCTCTCAAAATGTTTTCAGTCTTCACAAAATGTTTTCAGGCGACAGACTAAATAACTTTCCGATTAAATCATCTAAAAATCGTGTCCTAACTAAATAACACAATTTCCAGTACAATTTGTTTTTTCTCGAGCAAGGATTTGGATAAAGATTACAGTTTGTCTCGAGATAATCAAATAAATTGTGTTGTAAGCTCCTTCCAACAAGGAACTTGGAAACAAAATCATTTGTGTTCGAACTTCTTACTCACAGCTTGTTAGAGGGTCTCGAAGTGATTCCGATTTAATACAATTTGTTTTAGTTGTTGAGTGTCGGGCACTAGATGGCGCTGTTTTTAATATTAGTTTATTGAATTTATTGACCATATTAAATTAAATAAAATAAAATACTACTTATTCAGTTATCAATAGGGGTCCACCGCATGGTAGAACCTGCCTTTTCCGAACTATTTTTGAGGTCGGCTTCCAGTCAAACCGGATGCAGCTAAATACCAGTATTTTACGTGGAACGACTGCCTATCGGACCTCCACAACCCAGTTACTGGGTAACACGATACGCCTTGGTAAGACTGGTTGTCAACTTTCGGGCTTCTGACTGTGAAAGATCCACGAAAGTACATACATACAGAAATACGTCTGGTAGTATTTACAGACGCCAGCACATCAAGCTACCCGAAACTGTCAAATTTTCCCAATCAACCTTGAACCTTAGGCTTTGGCAATAAAGTTGAAAATCTATTAAAGAAATTCGACAGATTGTAGTACCTTGATGTGCTAGCGTCTGTTCTTCCCCGGACGGCTTCTTCACAAAGAGCTCTACTACGATACCTATCTGTATTTTACATCCAGGTAAAAACCCACAATTTCCATCTCAACTTCTCAATGTACTCTGACGTCACAGAAATAAGCCAAGCTATTCTCACCAAGCTGACCCATATCTATAGTGCTGCCTATTGATCTCAACTAAATGCCACAAGTTATTCATAGTCGGGCGTCTGCTTAGCTACTCGTAAGTTTGAGAGCCGAGAGCGAATGTGAACTTATCAGCGACGACGAGACGTTTGCCGACGGTGTGTTGTTTATGATGTTGTAATGTTTTAATAGTAGTAGATTAGTGAAGGAGGTCATCCGAGGCAGGACTACCACCACATCAACTTATTTATGTTGCCAAGCATTGTTGCGTTACAATTTGAAGGGTGCTGGACGTTTTTACAGGCTTATGGGGGTTTTTCTACTAAGTTCTGAAGACAAAGGCTTATACCTTTTTAAAATAAGACGTGACTGGATGACTGTTTCTTAATAAAATAATTTAATTTATAAAATGGTTGTCACAATAAGGCCGCGGTCATCATTCTGCTCTCATCCCAATATATTAGTGGTCGGCATCAGCTTGTCTAATTCTTCTATACATTTCATTTAATTGTCTTATCAGTATCATACCCACCATAATGAGAGGTTTTTTTTTGTATTAAAAAAAAACATAGTTTCCAAGAACTCTGTAGATGGCGTTAAACTGACTACGTTACTAGGTGCCAAAGCCAAAACGCTTGGAAAAAAAAAACATTGCGTCACGTCACATACGCTCGTTGACTGACACTCTCGTTTGCTTTCGTTTTACGATCTCAAAATTAGATCCAAGTGAAATAATCAAAAAATTATGTGACGTTCCGTTCTTTGCAGTAACTTACCAAGTTCAGCGCCATCTATCCAGCGACTAGGGCAGAGTAAAAAGAAAAGAAAGAAAATCCCTCATTCACGTCCTCACTAGTCATGTCATCTAATGGTATATCTAGCATTGTCACTCTCATGTTTCAACAAAATTAAAAATGTTTACGATCTATAAAATTTCCTTTATGGTTTGCCTAACGAGCCAGCTTTAAACCAGCAACAATTTGGCACCGACATTAAATCATACTTCCTTAGCATCACCTGCAACACGTCCCACCCATCAAAACATCGCACAAAGCCTTAATAACTCCATTTAATTTACTCCCTAAGAAATTAATAAAATAACTTGCTACAAGTTCGCCTCGTCCGGGAGCCGAACCGGCGGCCCTCGTAAAGTGTTATTTACGAGGTAGCTGCCTGGCGAGCTGCCAGCTCTTGTGTGGAAGCACTAGCTTCCGAATATTGGTGCGGAAGTGTAGGCTCAAGTTTTACAACGTACTAAGTTGTGAGCGACTCAGCCGGTGTGTTAAGGAATGGCCGTTAATCTCTGAAAATGACAGGAGAGTTTGTCCTGAAAAGTGTCCTGTAAATAAAATGCCATCAAAAACATACCTTGTAAAAAAAGCCAAGTCTCGCAACTCAGTTCTTCTACCGTAAAAAGTTGTGAGATCCATGAAATACCAAGTCGGTTAATTTATTCACTCCCTACTTAAGGAACCTTCTGTCTTAAGTTATTACATAATTAGCTAACCTAACAACATCTTGTAGTGACCATCAATATTAAAAATCTTTTGTGTTTTAAATAAACAGATTGACTTGGCAATCGCACTGTGAGATACATTGTGTTTTCATGCGATGGCGATAGCCAAGTCAATTTATTTATTTAAAACATAGAAGATTTTTAATATTGATGGTCACTACAAGATGTTGTTAGGTTAGCTAATTATGTAATAACTTAAGACAGAAGGTTCCTTAAGTAGGGAGTGAATAAATTAACCGACTTGGTATTTCATGGATCTCACAACTTTTTACGGTAGAAGAACTGAGTTGCGAGACTTGGCTTTTTTTACAAGGTATGTTTTTGATGGCATCTCACTTCTTTTTGTAGATAGTCCTACTTTTTTTCCTTTCCGGTACCTTTTTAACTTTTTATTTTTAACATAATCCGTTGACCATTTTACAAGTTACCTTTGAACATAATTATATCTAGGTACCTATCTACACCTATTATTCCATTATATTATACAGGGTTATTTGTAAAACACCAGCAACCTCTTAAGAGGTCATTGTACTCATCATTATGAACAACTTTTACTATGGGACCAAACCTGAAATCGCGAAAAAAAAATCAGCTGTTCCCTACATTTATGTTCGTATAACTCGTCAAAATGTAGGGAACAGCTGATTTTTTTTTCGCGATTTCAAGTTTGGTCCCATAGTAAAAGTTGTTCATAATGATGAGTACAATGACCTCTTAAGAGGTTGCTGGTGTTTTACAAATAACCCTGTATACTAGCTTCCGCCCGCTTCTTCGCTCGATAAAAAAACTACCGCAAGTCCTTCCCCGGGATGCAATCTATCTCTCTGCCAAATTTTATCGAAATCCGTTCAGTGGTTTAGGCGTGAAAAGGTAACATACAGACAGACAGACAGAGTTACTTTCGAATTTATAACATTAATATGGATAATTGTTATTTTCCTCGCTAGAGAGCTCCGATAAACGCGTGCGATCGCTGCTAATCTTAAAGTGCTAATAGGGCGAAGCGCGTTTTTGTTTTTTGACTATGGCATCTCGTAGTTGACCTTATTCTTCTTCTTAGCGTGTCGATAGCAATCTAAATGGACTTGGCCCAGAATTCGGCTACTTTTTTGGCGACTTCACCAGCGTCCATCAGTTCCTGTAACGTGCAGCTGACAGGACACGCAGGACACGATATTAAGTACCAGCTTTGCATGGGCAGAACGGCTCCACACGGGGCACGCGAATTCTCCAGCAGAAAAAGATAGCGCCAGTCCAGTAGTCTGCATAACTTCAGGCGAAGCACCCCATTTCGATGAGACCAGTCGATGAAGAAGACTGTTGCGAGTGTGCACCTTCTGCTTGATATTTTTGCAGTTTTTGCTGAATGTTAAAGACCTGTCCAGGGTAATACCAAGATATTTAGGGGAGTTGCTGAGCTCGAGGTACACCCCACCCCAAACGATGAGAGGTCGTGACTACTTAACCGTATTATCCTGTCGTTGCCTAAGGTAAACTCACCAGCGCAACCGCAATTTCCTTACTTTTTAAATCTGTAATATCTTCAAAAATATTCATTTAAATTACATGCTTCAAAGGGCCAAATTGATCTATAGTAAATGCACAATGTATTTAAGGTACCTAATTGGATATAGATTAATGCTGTATTGCTTAAAATCGCTTCGTAAACAAGCCACTATTTCTCGTAAAAAGTAAAGGATAAAAAATGGTTATTGTGGGTTATCCCTAACAGATAGACATATACCATCGCGGACTTTTTTGTAGACCTTTTTAAGGTGTGCAATACTGTAGTACATTATTTTGATCTATCTCGTAGGGTTCAGCTAGCTTTTGCAATATAAGCGCAAGAAAATCTGTTTATTTACGACATCACATTAGAAACCTCTAAAATTATCAGTGTTTCTCTACTATATTATGCATGTATTATACAAATAAACCTTCCTTTTGAATCATTCTATCTATTAAAAAAACTGCATCAAAATCCGTTGCGCAATCATCCATAGGGACAGACAGACAGCGGGAAGCGACTTTGTTCAGGTACACTGATTCATTAACTGCAAATGTAACTTTGTAATTCTATATATTTATATGGGATTACAAAGTTATTTATGCAGTTGGTGTATCTAGAAAAGCGGACCGAAATTGCAAAATATTTTAGTTTTTCCTTGATTTATACACTAAACACTAATTGTATTCTAAATTTGAAGCTTCTATGTCTGCTAGAAGTGCCTTAGAATTTTGATGATCGGTCAGTCAGAACGTCCAAATCGTTGGCAAGGTAATCCAAACTTACCTTTGAACATAATCCGTTGATTGACTATTTTACAAGTTACCTTTGAACATAATTATATCTAGGTACCTATCTACACCTATTATTCCATTAGATTGTACATAATTATACAGGTACACTGATTCATTAGCTGCAAATATAACTTTGTAATCCTATATATTTATATGGGATTACAAAGTTATTTGTGCAGTTTGTGTATCTAGAAAAGCGGACCGAAATTGCAAAATATTTTAGTTTTTCCTTGATTTATACACTAAACACTAATTGTATTCTAAATTTGAAGCTTCTATGTCTGCTAGAAGTGCCTTAGAATTTTGATGATCGGTCAGTCAGTCAGTGAGTGACAAAATTAAGAAACTTTGACTAGTTATAATTCTTAAACTACTGGTTCAAATTGAATGAAATTTGAAATATACCGTGTTTATACAATACCTGCTTGATTACTGAAAATTCAGGTCTCTAGTTTTATCCACAATGAAGTTATAGGGGGTCGAAAATGGCTTGAACTGCTTCGAGAAAAGGATGGTACGGCCGTGCCGCTTTTTGCTCGACTTGGCGGGGGCACTGCCGTGCCCCCCGATATTACCTAAAATAATCTACGGACGACTTTTTAAGATAGAGAGAGAGAGAGTTAGGAATCTTGGTTGAACTGTCATATTGCAGCCAAAGAATAGCCATTCGGATGGCCTTAGCATCCGTAAGAATAGCCACTGGGGGCACTGGGGCTGACGTGTTCTTGAGTGGAAATCGCGAATCGACAAGCGTAGGACGCAATCAGGCTAGGCTAGGTGGAGCAACGATCTTAGCATGGTTCCTGAAGCCTTCCAGCAAAGTAACTGTGGCGGCATCTGTAACGCCACGTGTGAACTACGCATCACACTGGCGTCACGCTAAAATCCTGCATCGCGCAAGCGAAGTTCGTTGCTCGACTAGCATATTACTACCCGACATCAACCGTTGGGCAGTAGACACCCGTTTGGTCGAACGATCCTTCCTCCTCTATGGAGGGTGAGTGAACATTACACCCTGTTCCTCATACCTCTACTCTACATAACGTTTGCATAGGAGAGTAAAATAGCAGCAGAAAAAAGTCATTTTCATTTTGAATCTCAAACATAGTACTTACATTCTGTAATCAGACTACAAGTACGTTTACATTGCATTTTTACGACGCCTCTATCACTTGTTCATTACAACCTTTTGTAATGGGAATATTAATTGAAAAAAACACACCTATTTATAGCTGCATCTGGTTAAAGTAAGCGCTGGGAACTGTTCGCCTACGTGATGCATTCCTTCATCATTTCACATTTCAGTCACTGCTTCGGCATGAACTTTTTTTTTTTTATTTTTTTTTTTATTACTAAATGGGCCCGCTCTTGACCCCGATCACGCCTGATGGTAAGCGATAGATGAGGTCTATGATGGAACGAGCGTGCCCAGAAGATGCCTAAAGACTTTATGAAATTAGTTCATTCCATGGTAGAAATATTACTTAGTCAGCAAGGTAGCAGCGGTAGGATGCGCCCCACAAACGTTATGTCTCGCTCACTTGAGCCTATTTTAATGCGCTTTGTCCTCTAGTACCTACACCTTTAACGAGACCCCAAGGAGCGATTTGACTAGGATTTAAAAAAATTGTGTATTTATCAAAGTGATCAGTATATGAGGGTACCTTGGTGTCAAATTGGCCAGCTGTAGGTACTAACTTGTTTTATATATAACTACCTACACTTTTGCTTTGCTTGCTGTTTACCTCATACGTTGTTGTAAATAGTTTTACTTATAGCTTTTTAAGTTAAAAGTTAAATCTCGTATCATGTTTTTATAAGAAATAAAGATTCTTTAAACCTTTTAAGAACTTGATTTAGGCACATTCCATAAAATTGTGTCTCAACCAAAACTGATGCGAAGAGTCTGTTCAAAGTTCCTGTCGTTCCAGGCCCAAATATAATCCGTAGCAGTGTGTATTTAGAGAGTAGGTAATGGGATTGTCACACTCATTGCGATTATAAAAGTACACGTCCCTATTTAACTCAGTAAAGAAAAAAAAAAGTTATTAATTTTATATTTAGTTTCATGTTTAAATTTTCAAAGCAAACTGAAACTTTCCCGGAAACCATTAACAACTATTCCACGTAATTTATTGATTTGCGCTGAAAATATATTTCACAGTATTTATGAAAGTACCTGTAGGTAGTTATTTATCTATAGAGTGATACTAAAATAAACAAAAATAATACGAAACTTTTTACGAATTGAAATAAGTATTTGTAGAAATTGTGCGCTACCTGTACCTATTAATTGCGTAGGAGGAAATTGCGCTTTACATTAAAAAAATTGTATAATTAAATTCGCTGCGCAGAAAACGTATGAAAATACCTTCGCTGAGTTGGAATATGCGTAGGTAGGGCACAGATAATACTAGCCTACGAGGAAATTGCCATTAAGTAAATAATATTAATAAATACAATTTTTATTTTAACAATTAATGATTTTTTCGTAGGTACAAATACAATTAATATAAACTGAAGAGGTTTACATAACAACTCAAACATCGTCACATCCGCCAAATAAATAGGCTTGTAAGTATTTTAATTGAACCTCAAATAACTCCCAATTTGCTTTCCTAAAACTATTATTGAATAAGTACTCTAAAATAATGAATGCGCGTTTTTTTGAACCACTAATCTTGAATTTGTATTTTAGGGTCCTAAATATAAATAGGCAAAAGCAAACTGCGACCAACTGTGAGAAAAGGTCAGAAATTAAAAAAGAGGCTCAATTATTTAAAAACATGTGCATCATTAGAAGCCCAAAAGGTTTTTAGAGGTTCATTCATTTAAAAAGTTTACATCATTCTTTAGAAGGTCAATAAGTTGTTTTGGAGAGCAGTTAAATATTTTCCTAATAATTAAAGCATAGAATAATATATTTCACTATACCTTTGTCGCATAAAATATTATAATTCCAAAAACAATTAGGAAATATTTCAGCTCTATAAATCACAGAGTCCTAAAACCATTAAAATTATTGAGTTTGACTACAATACAGGGTGTTCAAACGGCGCTGTCCTCTACAGAGTGTGAACACAATGGTGGCCATTAATTCATTAGTTATAACTGTCTGGAATGACGTATGGAGAGGAGGGGAGGTCCTCTGGCTTGTTGGGCAAAGAAATGAAAGGGCGGCTCGCAAGGAGGTTTGTCATTTGATTTTGAAAAGTTAGGTTAGGTTTGCAAATAAAAGTTAGCATTAAAAAGGTCGTCTTTTATGTAAAATAATATAACATATTACATACCCCCATACACATTGCATATTTATAAACGAGTAAAAGTTGGTCAAAGTAATGTTTAGCGTCTACTAAATCATAATATTTGATGTTTAATCGTTAATTAACTCTAAGCACCGTTTATAAATAAACAGGCTTGTCTTAAGAAAACAATAAAACTGGCAAAGTGCGAGTCGGACTCGCACACGAAGGGTTCCGTACCACAAGGCAAAAACACCGAAAAAAAAAAAAACAAGTTTGTTGTATGGGAGCCCCCCTTAAATATTTATTTTATTTTGTTTTTAGTATTTGTTGTTATAGCGGCAACAGAAATACATAATTTTAGAAAATTTCAACTGTCTAGCTATCGCGGTTCTTGAGATACAGCCTGGTGACAGACAGACGGACGGACAGACAGCGAAGTCTTAGTAATAGGGTCCCGGTTTTACCCTTTGGGTACGGAACCCTAAAAACAAAGTAAGTACTTAAAAATATTTTACTGACTGGGTCCCACGGGGTAACTGTGAAACACAATCGCAGTGTTATTCATTTTGTCATTTCAACAACATTCATTGCGTCATTTTCGCTGTCGAGCAGACGAATTTGTCAAACATGTGAAGCAATGGATTAGCAATTTCCTTCGAGTTATAATGGAAAATGTGTACTTTTTTTGCAACAAATTCATTATTAGCTAAAAATTTAATTTGATTTTTATCTGTCAATACCCTACCTCAACCAAAAAATTAAAGTCAATATCTCAAGTTCACATCGCAAGGTTTTTGACACCGTTCACAGAACGACTGTCATTAAAGTCAGACAGACTTTAATTAAAAAATGTAATAATCCCCACTTCGCAATAACTACGTGACTTACGATCGAATACTTAAACGTAACTTAATTTTAAGTAGCAGTTAAGTTTCTGTCACTTTAAAGCGTTTTGTAGAGACAAGGGCAATTCTCGTAATTTTAAGAACGTTCACAGTCTGATCTCAGTCTCATTCTGTCAAAAATACCTCCAAGTTCGCTACATTTTTAACAAGTTTTAAACATTTGTTTGTCGCGAGATGAGACTGCGACTAGATTTTGAACTGTTTAAATTACCTTCGCGTTTTAAAGTTAAATAGTGTTTGATTATGGACTATTGTGAAAATGGAGTGAATTTTCCTTCGTTCATAATTGCTGGGGAAGATACAATTTGGTAAGTTTTAGTGAACTGTCAACTAGATAATAACAGAAACTATAAAACAAAAACCCACATAACAATAAAAAAAATCCGCATGACGCTGGCAGAAAAGTCGACAACGGCTCAGTTGCCAGAGAAAAAAAAAACAGAAAACCAACGGCTATTGCCGATCAAACATAAATAAACTACATTTAGGGCCCCACGAGCAACTTTTGTTTCCGCAACTAATTTGTCTCTCACATCAAGGGCTGGGAGACTTTTTTGTCCGCGGGTTTGGACGCAACTGTCGCCCGTCTATTGCAATGCAAGTGCGTGCACGGCGACAAAAGAGTTGCCGGCTATCCAGTTGCCGCTCAACCGAAAATTTTACAAAAAAAATAGCGTTGCTGTCGCTCTCTATTAAAAAACAATATATTTGATTGTTTGTATGTTCGTTTGTTACGCTTTCTCGCTAAAATGACTGAACGGATTTGGATGAAATTTGGCACATGGGTAGACCATGACCCGGATTAGGACATATACTAATTATTATCTCGATATTTCCATGGAATCGAGAGTTATGCGGGTGAAACCGCAGGGCGCAGCTTAAAATACAATTTACTTACAATCTCACGGTGATAAAATACTTCTTGAATACCGTTACTACTCCAGTTGCAAAGTAAAAGCGTACTATATCACATTTTGATATCATTTTCTGGCTATTACCCGCTTGTCGCCGCTCTTTCGCTTCATGACCCAGCTCACGTAGCTTTACGATTACCTCACAACCGTGGTGACTGCATAACACCTGTATTCATCAAAGGGTAGCACAGGTGTACCGCACACCCACAAATAGGGAATGCAATCCGGATTATCCGTAATCCGAAAAATCCGGATATCCGCACATTTTTACTAGACTTCCAAATCCGGATTTGAAAATCGAATCCGGATTTTTTGAATAATTCAAGTTTTAAGAAATTGTTACAAAAAAATCTAAACGAGCGAGTTCGATGTTAGCGCGTCGCATCTCGCGAGTGTTGGATCTCGGCTCTGGGGGAAGCGAGCAGGGCGCGGGGCACGGGTCGAGAAAGTGTGTGAGGCGTCCTTGATCGTTCCGTTCATTTCGCGTACAAGTGTCTTCAGTGCATTCCGCCTACAACGGTCGAATCAGAGCGTGCTTTTTCCGCAGCAGGAATTATGTGCAACCGAATTCGCAGCAGGTTAAACGACAGCACTTTAGATGCCTTAATATTTTTGAGGACACATTTCAAACTCAAACTCAAACTCAAATCATTTATTTCAATTAAACCTTGTACAGGCACTTTTGAATTGTCAAAATTAAATAGTCTGTCAGTTAGTCAGAAAGTTGAAGCTAGTTACCCATTCCAAAGCGTAGATCTCTATGGAGAAGAACGGGCAAGAAACTCCATGGACACTCTTTTAAATCAAGATATTACAAAATCCTGGGTACATTATTCTTGTTGCTTGTATATGTGAGAACAATGTAAAAAAGACAGAAATGAAGAAACAATTCAAGACATAAGATTAAAAATAAGCCTTGGCAGTTAAGAGATGACCAGTCTCAACCGACGGCGCCCGTTCACGAACATGACGCGTGGATCAGCACCATCCAGCTCAACCATTTTGTAGGGAACCGAATGATCCAACACACGCGCCACCATCGGTGAGACATTTTAAGTGAGCATGACACGTTCTCAACTGCCATGCTATTTCAAGTCAACATCAAAAATCATAATAAACGGAAACATAGTTCTTACATTTACAAAATTAAAAAAAAAAAATGCTTCTAAATTATACAAAACTACAGTTTGCAATTTATTTAAGAGGTAAATAGAATTTTATTACCTACCAAACAGGAAGAGATATTTAATATTGAAGTATTCAACAATTAAAAATTGATTGAATAAATTAAAAAAGTTATGTTCGTAATGTCAGAAACACAAAAAAAGAAAAAGGGAAGCACCTCTTCCAAATATTGAAATTAACTACAAAGATAGTCTTACAATCTTCAGCAGCTCCAACAATACTTTCAAGTGTCAATCAATTAGTTGTGGTTGTGGAGCAGGACCAGCATTTAATGTCCGTCTCCCTGTCTCACATCTCGCTGCAGAAGGATAGGTTTCAAGGTCTGATCCTGGAGTCAGGCTAACATGACTCGATCGAATCAAAGGCTTTCTCATAGTCCATAAACGCTAAGCAGAGAAGTAGGTTATCTGCGACAGGTTATACAGAAGACCGAAGAATATAAATATTCTTCGGTCTTCTGTATAACCTGTCGCAGCGTATGTATGTGGTCTACGGTGCTAAAACTTTTACGGAATCCAGCTTGTTCGGGAGACTGAAAGTCGTCAAACCTGCGCGCGAGACGGTTCGTGATGACTCTCGAAAACAGCTTGTACACATAGCTCAGAAGTGAGATGGGCATATAATTATTAAGAAGGGCATTATCGCCCTTCTTAAAGAAAAGTATCACCACACCTCTGTTCCATGCCTGTGGTGATTTACCCTCACCTTTGGGCCTTAAAAACGGATTTTCCGCTGGCCTTCAGGAACTCGGCCGTAATTCCGTCATCAATACGCGCCTTGTTGTTTTTGAGCTGCTTCAGAGCCATCCTAACCTCGTACAGGCTGACGTCCGGGATGTCTTCGGTGTAGTGTTGGGTCAATCTAGTTCTTGGGTAATTTGCCAGATTCGTAATAGGGTTACTTGTTGATTTGTATATAACAGACCATAGAACCTCTCGATCTCTCTTAACAGCACAGGTTTGGCGGACACGATCCTGTCATAATCGGTCTTTAGTTTCCTAAGCTGGCTCTGCCCATTAGACAGATCTCTAGCGAAGACCTTGGAGCCTTTAATTTTGTATGCGAAAAGCACAGAACCGGTCGAAGTGGAGGTGCTATGTCCAGCAGTGGAAGTCTTTCGGCTGAAATGATGATGATGAATTATTTTATCATCGTTACTTAGAACGCGAGTCACACACTGATTATTTTAATAAGAATAAGTACATATTATAGCAATAACATCATAATTATGGTATTTAATTATGATAGTTTGAATAATTCCAAATAAAAAAATTTAAAAAAATCGTTTTATGTGATTTTCGTGTGCTTTTATTTTAATCCATTTACACAAATATAAGAAACATCATAATAACAAACTAATATGGGTAGACTAGATTATTTTCATGAAAAATCCGTAATATCCGGATAATCCGGATTGGATCAAAAATCCGTTCTTAAAAATCCGGATTTTAAAACAGAACGGATTTGCATTCCCTACCCACAAACCGCTAATGTAATAAATAGGGGGCGAGTCTGTTGCCGTGCCTGCCTTTTCCTACCCTTATTGAGGCCCGTTTGTAGTTTAACCGGATTTAACCGGATGCAGCTGAATACCAGTACATTAAGCGACTGCCTATCTGACCTCCACAACCCAGTTACTGGGTAACACGACACCCTCTTGCTAAGACTGGTTCTTCATCATCTTAGCTTCACTCCCAACAGAGCGGTCGTGGACGATGAATTGAGTCCAATCGCTTGCTAAGCGACACAAATCCAGTCTCCAGGCTTGAACTGAGAATATTATAAAGCGATAACTCAGTGAAGGGAAACCATGTTTGTACTTAACAAACACCCGACATACTCGTCTCTAAAAAGGCGTTGTACTGCCGTTATTGCGCCGAGCTAAATACCGTGGATGCCTATTCACCCATTCGTCATCCTAATACCGGCCGGCCAGAGACAATGGAGCGGTATATTCACGGAATAGCTCACAAGATGGATGGGCCAGCGGTGTTTAGTAGTTTTTGAGAAATGGCGCACTAAAAGGACTGTTTGGCGAAGAAATATGAAGTGTG
The DNA here is from genome assembly GCA_948474745.1 of Oligia latruncula. Taxonomy (NCBI): domain Eukaryota; kingdom Metazoa; phylum Arthropoda; class Insecta; order Lepidoptera; family Noctuidae; genus Oligia; species Oligia latruncula. Next base: position 8,194,981 of record OX419713.1, on the reverse strand, counting down.
GTCTTGTTTTTACTAAAATGGCAAACAAGGTAACCGTCCACCTGATGTAAGTGGCTACCGACGCCTACGTAGACACCTGTCGATGTATTCTGTACAGATTTCTCAGTGAAAACTTAGGTGAAGGGAGCTATCGACAGTGTCAATCAGTCCCTTGCATCAGGTGGCATGACAGTTCAGTCCACCTAAGTTTTCACGATTTATTCCGATCTGATCCCCTGAACCCTCCACCCCTCGATCACGGTGAGATGTGTACAGAACTAGCTTTTGCTCGCGGCTTCGCCCGCGTGGAGGTCGGAAATTATTCACAGAAAATGCAACCCCCCATTTCACCCTCTTAGGGGTGGAATTTCAAAAAACCCTTTCTTATTGGATACCTACTCTTCACATAGAACACACTCTCCAAATTTCATGTCTCTAGGACCAGCGGTTTAGGCTGTGCGTTGATATATCAGTCAGTCAGGACTTTGAATTTTATATAGATAGAGCGTCTGTAAAACCAAGGGATTTGCTAATGCGTAGTCAATTTTAGAGATAGTTAAAATGTCTCATATGCCTGTGCTGTCACTGAACCCCAGGATCATCATCATCATCAATCTCTTGTCTTTAACCAAAGGGATCGGCGCAACATCTCTTTTTCTTCTATACATCACTGAACCCCAGCATATTATTTATTATCTTAGATAATTATGTTCGCAGCCAAACACTATTTCTGGTTTAAAATGATCGGCTGCAAAACAAATTATTCAATTTCATCAATAAAGTCAGTAATACATAACACTTTAGAAAAGGCAATATCACCCTAGATGAACAAAAAGACACATTCCTTCTTCTTCTAATCAAACACAGCACCCTCTTTCATCTCTCACAGTCGAGCAAAAAGATTTACATCCAATCTCCTAACTTCACGACCCTCAATAAGAGATGGCGCCACTAGCACAATGGGAAAGTATTTATTACTTTTTACTCTACAACAGAATTCTGCCGTTGAAGTGAATTACCTAAATTATGGCCTACCCCCCATCGCAGAGGGGGTGAAGGTACATGTATTATGTGTGCCTGTGTGTGTCACTGAGTTATTTGCGTTCCAAAGGGGCTGTGAATCGGTTCTATTGAATTTTGGCAATATGGCCGCGGGTGATAATTTAGTAATATATTATTTTGCACAATGCCGTTAGGGAATGTTTTGTGGTCCCCGGGCGGAAATAGGTTACCTACTGGCAAGTTGTTTTAATGTGTCGTAAAAGGTGCTTAAGAGAAGGCCAACTGTACGAAACCCAGTTTTTAGTAATTGTGCAAAAGGGAGAGTGAGGCCCTGCAGTGCGACAATACAGTTAGTTTAGATTAGTTGTCAGTCTTCCAGACTTCTGTCTCCATGTAGCGACTGTCATAGATCAAATATGGATGATGGATTTATGATGATCAAAGCGCGGTCACCCGCCCAACTCCCAACCTCAAAAAGTGACGCCTCAGAAAGTCAACACATAACATAAATATTTGCTCATTTTAAGTAACGTCTCCACTGCGGCGCGCGGCGTGCGGCGTCCCTCGATCATATTTCTTTCGTAATATTTTATAAACATTAAGATGTTGATTTATTGCGCAGATCGAGCGTCAGAGGAATAGAGCTATGAAATCTTATACCCTTGACATCATTTCACATGTTGTTGCTATGTTGTGATTAGATTTTGATAGGGATTCCAATTCGGCAATGAGGAATCAGATCCCGCAGGCAGGGTTCCCGTTTGGTTTTCCGCGGATGTTCCGGCCGGTTACACAGCATTATGCTAAGCAATGTTCCAGCCTGTTTCACAGCATTATGCTGAGCGATGTCCCGGCCGGTTTCACAGCATTATGCTGAGCGATGTGATGTGATGCATATTTTCCCCAACTTGTTCTTTATTGTTTTTCCTTTGCGTCCTGTTTTACAGCAAAAATAAACATATTTTCTTTCTGAAACTCATTCAAAATATTTATTGATTTTTTGAAGTTCATGGTAACTAAAGTACCTAATTTACATTACAAAAATTATCAAAAAGTCCCTTTTGTTGATCTGAAAATACTTCAAACTCAAAGTATTTATTTCAAATAAACCAATTACAGGCACTTTTGAATTATCAAGGGGTTCGGTCAGTCAAAAAGATGAAACTAGTTGTCCATTCCAAAGCCTACCTAAGGAGAAGAACGGGCAAGAAACTCCATGGACATTCTTTCAAAATTCAAAGTGTTTCCAATCTAATTTAGAATAGAAACAACATAAAATTAATGATCCCCGCAGGTGCCGGTGACGCGCTTTGATCATAATTTAAATAGATAATAAACAAAATGATTCACTGTCCAAGACAAATAAACTTCAAGCATGAAGGACATGTCAACACGGACTTTAAACAAAAACTTTTCCCTTCATCTAGTCATCATCTGCCTGCCTTTCCCCAACTATGCATGTGGAGGTCGGTTTTCGGTCTAACCCTATACACTAGGTATCTTAGCTACCTCACCTCCACAACCTTAGAAGTACGTGGAGGCTATCAACGCGCCGAATGTACCGAATAAAAAACTGGCCAAGTGCGAGTCGGACTCGCACACGAAGGGTTCCGTACCACAAGGCAAAAACGCCGAAAAAAACAAGTTTGTTGTATGGGAGCCCCCCTTAAATAGGTATTTATTTTATTCTGTTTTTAGTATTTGTTGTTATAGCGGCAACAGAAATACCTACATCATCTGTGAAAATTTCAATTGTCTAGCTACCGCGGTTCTTGAGATACAGCCTGGTGACAGACAGACGGACGGACGGACAGACAGCGAAGTCTTAGTAATAGGGTCCCGGTTTTACCCTTTGGGTACGGAACCCTAAAAAGCTCAGATCACTATAAAACCCTTCTTTGTGCCGCGGGTGTAACAAAAAGTATGAAACTACCCACAGAGTCATTGTGGGCTGTCGATAGTCGCACGTGGCTGACTGGCTGCGTGCAGCCACAGCTCACTCGCGTGGAAGACTAGATAATGTTTGTGAATGAGGTTTTACGTTCAAAAACCAGTTTCAGAACCTGATGTTTTTGTTTACAAAACTGATCCTTTTATATTTAGAAAAAATTATGTTTTGTTTGCAGAAATGATCTCATTATTTACAAAAGTGATCTTGCTGTTTACAAAAGTATCTTTTTTGTTTTTTCAAGCCTATACTTATTACTATTAGTCGCTTATGGCTACATATGCTAATACCTACACTGTACTTATTAGTTGTAACCTTCAATAATTATTGATCGAAGGTTGTAAGTTACAACCTTGAGTTGTAACCAGAATATCTTGATTTAAAAGAGTGTCCATGGAGTTTCTTGACCATTCTTCTCCATAGGTACCTACTACGCTTTGGAATGGGCCACTACCTTCATCTTTTTTACTGATCGACCACTACTAATTCAAAAGTGCCTATACTTAATTAGTTTATTAGAAATAAATGCTTTGAGTTTGAGTCGAGTCATCATCATGATTCATGAGTCGTCGGCTTGACGCTCTCTCTCAATGTTACCAATCCTATGACACAAATATTGACCATCACATTAACATAGGTACAGACGCCCGCACATCAAGCTACCCGAAACTGTCAAATTTTCCCAAACAACTTTGAACCTTATGCTTGGTGATAAAGTTGAAAATCTATTAAAGAAATTCGACAGATTGTAGTAGGATATAGAGTCCCTTAAAAAGACGCCGATATTGGTGTCCATTTCGAGTCTACATTTCTAAGTATGAAAAGATGTAAGATTTACAACAACACTCTTCGTGATTTTGCAGTCACACCAAGAAAGGGCCAATTTTTTTGTCTGTAACCCAGTTTTCATTACAAGAATCTCGCCACAAATCTAGCGCTACATGAAATCTGTGGTCGTAACTCTGACACTGCGACAATATAACGTTAATTAGCAGATCAGAACGTGGAGGCCAAGTATTATTAGCGGCAATAAAAATATTCTGTAGTGTCTGTACACAGAGACACGGACACAAGAGATGTCGCGTATGTATCGCGAACTGAGATACAGTAACACATAACATTAAATAACATTACGCATGTAATCCCCGCAGGGTTGGCAGTGTGCCGTTTCAGTTATGTTGACGTACCATGTAAGGAAGTCTATTGCCATGAACCGAGCACAAATCCGAAGTCGAATTAACAGATCCAGGGTCCGGGCTGCTACTGTGAAATTCCACATGGAAAACCCAATAACACTGCCCGAACTCGGAATCAAAACCAGGACCTCATGGTCAACGATAGCGCTTGCTTGAATACTAGACCAATGAGGCAGGAATATGAATTTGAGCACAGTTAATGACAATGGACTCGCCCATTTTTCCTAGGTCAGTTTTCATCAAAGCAAATCCGCGTCTAAAGGTAGTTTCTCTATAATTAGAAGGCACCTAATTAGTCTCATACGTTGGCGATGTTAAATTAATGTGCGGCGATACATCAGCCGCGACCACCTGCCTGCTCATGTCAGCCTGGTACTTCGAGTGAGGAAATACCTGCGATATAGTAGAATTAGACCGTAAACGTTTACTTGGATTAATGGCCAATTTATTGAAAGAACGATGACGGGATACAGAAAGAAAAAACGTGTAATTTATTAAACGCATTCTTCTTTATTCGTCGAATCGTTTAAGCTCAACTCGCGACGAGTACGACCACAAGTACGCCGTTCGCTTGAGTCTGACACTAACTCATCATCATCTACATCCAAAGCCTGACTTCCCCACTGCTGGGGGCCTAAAAAGTCCACTTTGGCAGAATCATAAAAGGATAACATAATGGACAGTTAACTGTTAAGTTAATTGTATCTAATCCCATTGGTGAAGCATTTTTCTGTTATTTTTTTTTTGTCTGTGGTAAAGTACCAATCAATCCAATCCAACTCCAATCACAAGTACCTACATAGTGCAGCGAAAAAAATAAAAACACCACTGTCTTCGCCATATTATAATTCATAATGTTATCCTTTTATGATTCTCCAAATTGGCCTTTTTAGGCTCCCTGACCTCTCATTTGTTGCGCGTTGACAATTTGCTCGTTAAAACTGACAAGATGTGTTTTCTATACACATCTGCCTACGCCTTTGGACTACATGCGTGATGTCTGATGCTATAAATGTAGAGTGTAGACTTGATAAGACTTTCAGTCTTCTCCTCCGTGTCCCTGGCATGACAGTATTTCAGATCTTGTTGGACAAAAACTTCGCCATTTCCACGGCGTCGTCGGTGGCACCGCAGAAGTCACTTTCACTACGTGTTTTGGGACACCGAGGGCAGGACAGGAGGTGGGGCATAGTTTGCGGCATCCCTGCCGTTCCGTCGAGGTAGCCCCACTTTAACAAGTTGGAGTTACATCTTCCCACTTGGGTTCGGAGACGGTCTTTCAGAACGACGTCTAGCTTCATTCTTAAAAGTATTCTAATAAACGAATCCATGTCCCAGCTCTAGCTTATCCGTTAATTAAACTAGTGCGTATCGATCAACTCCCGCGCAGATATTAATAGCAGGCAATGACGTCACGCGCCGTTTATATAACCGTCTGATGAGATAAACAGATGTGATCGAGTACACGATGGTCCATGATGGCAGAGTAATGAAGATTGCACATTCATTAATTATTCTTGATATTACGAACATAAACCCTCGCCTTGTCCCCATGGTGGTAGGCTGAGACTACAGAACGCCACCTGCTATATACGATCCTTACATACTTAGGTAGGTACTCCTGTTGCTTTTATTCCTGACTAGCAACGCCCCGCGGTTTCACCCGCATAAGTATCGAGCCCGTGGGAATATCAAGATAAAAAGTAGCCTATATGTTAATCCAGGCTGTCAGCTACCTCCATACAACATTTTATCAAAATTGATCCCGCCGTTTGAGCGTGAAGAAGTAACAAACATATAAACACAGCCCCACACACACTCACCAATTTTCGCCTTTATAATATTAGTGTGATTTGACGTGAATATGACTTTTAATTTTATTGATTTGATTGGTGTAAGAACTGGGTTTACGCCAAAATAGTGCAGAGTTACTTTTTCAAACTGACGTGACGTCCGGATTTCCTTACAAAATTACGATTTCATTTCGATTTACTATGAACTATTTATTATAATGTAACTAATTAAATTATGTTTTTGTTTCAGGTACAAATTTTAAATGATTCAGCCCCAACAAGCCAGTATTGTCGTTTCCCGCCGGTAAGCTTCTCTTTAGGTTCCCTTTTATATTACTACTAGCTGCGCCCCGCAGTTTCACCCGCATAAGTTTCGATCCCGTGGGAATATCGGGATAAAAAGTAGCCTATATGTTAATCCAAGGTGTCAGCTACCTCCATACAAAATTTTATCAAAATTGGTCTTGCCTTTTGAGCGTGAAGAAGTAACAAACAATAAACACATAATATTAGTGTGATACTTACTGAGTTCCTGACCCACTAATCAAATACAGTAATCGGCGATCTATAAGCTGAGGGATGCTTATGTCACGTTACAAGCATCATGTAAACGGGATGATGGTTGTATGTTCTATGTTAAAGGGTTTCGTTTCCCCACTTAGTCCTTCAGGTGGAGGCTTCATCGTGCTGGGCCATGGCGGCCGCGGCGGATGATGGTTCTCGAGTACCTATGTACTCAATAATAAGCGCGAATATAAGGGGGATAATGTTTATCAATGATCTACAGATAAAAATATTTGAATTTAAATATCCCGTGATTTTAAACAGAAACTAAATAAAAAGACATCCAGTCATCCTATCTCATAATAACTAGACAATTTTGTAAAAAAAAAATATCTAGACCGAAATTATCTAAAATAATATCAGTAGAATAGCCGAATTGACGCACGTTGCGTACCTACGGTGGCCGATGATGGGAGGCGCCCAAAAACAGCTATTTATAACTACGTACAGTCAGCAACTATAGTCAGTTGCCAATAGGACCAGCATAATATATTTTTTATTATGACGGAAAAGATGCAGGTAAGTATTTATTATTACACTACAATCCATACTGGTATTCAGCTGCATCCGGTTAGACAGGAAGCCGACTAGGCAAATAGATTCGACTCATATTTTAAATACGATAGTAACTCTGTCTGTCTGATAGAACATGACCTGAGTTAAGGCCTAGGATAGGTACCTACTTTTTTATCCCGGACAAAAGCTAACACATATTTTTGGTCACTTGAGATTCAAACTATAGACATTTCACTATCGAATGAAATGTCGATTAAGAATTTTAGATATTATGTGAAAGTAACAGAGTTTTTGTTGCTGACTGTACTAGAAATTAAACGATGTTGTATATTATTAACTACAAATATAATTTATTAACTAGTGCGAGAGTCTTAGATACTCGCGGACAATTATACTAGCTGCGCCCCGCGGTTTCACCCGGTAAAGGTCGATCCCGGAATATCGGGATAAAAATTAGCCTATATGTTAATCCAGGGTGTCAGCTACCTCCATACAAAATTGTATCAAAATTAGTCCAGCCGTTTGAGCGTGAAGAACTAACAAACATATAAACACACGCATACCCTCACACACACACGGTCACAAACTTTCGCCTCTATAATATTAGTATTAAAGTATTTTTTTTTGTTTTTATTAAACGTTGCCCCACACCCTCCTGTATTGTGGGTGCGTTTACAAACATTAATAATATAATTATTTTTATTATTTTATTATTTTTTATTATGAGCCTGTGTTGTCCCACTGCAGGGCAAAGGCCTCCCTTCCCTCTTTCCACTTTTCTCGGTCTACTGCGATTGTCGGCCAATCCTTTAAGAAGGAGTCCAGCTCATCCCGCCATCTCTTTCTGGGCCTGCCGCGCAGTCGTTTCCTGCCATTGGGGATCCACTGAGTGGTGGCTTTTGCATATTGCTGCTCCGACATGCGACAGATATGGCCAGCCCAGTTCCACTTTAGTCCAGCAGCTGTGCGGCCAGCGTCCGCTATTTGTGTTTTGGAACGAAGTATAGAGTTCTTAATGCGGTCTGTGAGTTTGACACCTAGTATACTTCGTTCCATAGCCCGTTGGCAGACTCCAAGTGCGGACTTTTGACGCTTTGTAAGAGACCATGTTTGCGCTCCGTAGGTGAGGGTGGGAAGAATGCATATGTCCATGAGCTTTCGTTTTAGTGAAAGCGGGAGAGGTCCTTTCATGAGATGTTTCATCGACCAATAGTTCTTCCAGGCGTTTTCTGTGCGGCGAGCGACTTCTTTGTCCTGTCTCGCCTGGAAGGATACTAGTTGGCCGAGGTAAATGTACTCATGGACATATTCAACCCGCACACCCCCAGTTTCTACGTTGCGTTCGGTGCTGTTCGTCATCAGCTTTGTTTTCGACATGTTCATCGTAAGTCCGACTTGAAGACTGGCGTGGCTCAGTTGTTCGAGCATTTGACCTAGCTCAGCTGCTGAAGAAGAAAAAAGGACAATGTCGTCGGCGAAACGTAGATTGGTCAATCTCCTTTCCCCGACGACAATACCCTTGTCCTGCCAGAGCGGATTTAATGTCTGGAAAACCTCTTCTAGCGTAGCTGTAAAGAGTTTGGGAGACAGCGGGTCACCTTGCTTGACTCCTCGTTGAATTGGAAAGGATGGCCCGGTGGTATTTATACGAATGGCTGCTGTACTATTATGATATATTTTTTGTAACAGGTGTATATAAACGGGATCTATTTCGTGTTTTTTGAGTGCCGAGAATATGGCTTCGTGTGTTAGGCTGTCGAAAGCCTTCGAGTAATCCACAAACGCCAGGTATAATGGTAGATTAAACTCTTGATGTTTTTCAATCACCTGGTTTAGAGACTGTAGATGGTCTGTAGTCGAAAGGCCTCGACGAAATCCAGCCTGTTCGGGAGGTTGGTGGAGATCCAATGTGCCTGATATACGGTTTTCAATAATTTTGACGAAAACTTTGTAAAGATGTGAGACCAAGCTGACAGGGCGATAATTCCCAATATCAGATTTATCTCCCTTCTTGTGCAGTAAGATTATATTGGAATGGCAGAATTTACTCGGAAACATGGCTGTTTTAAGAATTGAGTTGAAAAGGTTGCTTAAGTGAGGTAGTAAGGTAGGTTTTCCAACTCGAAGTGATTCAGTAGTGATACCGTCTTCACCAGGACTTCTATTATATTTCAAGCTGCTAAGTGCTTGGTGGACTTCGTAGCCAGTTATTATCGGAATATAGTCTGGGCATGCATACGCTTCAGCTGTGTGCTGAGAGGTTTTAGTGTCGGAATACAAGGATTTATAGTATTGTGTACATATTTCAATTATTGTGGCCCTATCTCCTTGTTTCACACCATTGCTGTCCTTTATGTGAGTGATTGTAGATCTGCCCACTTCCATTCCGCGCATGGCTGATCTGAGGGAGCGGTTGTTTGTTAGAGCAGACTGCACAAGTTCTGTGTTGTATTTTCGGATGTCCCTTCGTATGCTTCTCTTAACTTTGCAGTCGAGCTCTCTATAATCTAAACATTGATAAGGCATTGTTTGTCGTTTCTCGATCAGACGAATTGTATTGTGTGTGAGCTTCTTTTGTTTTTTGGTGTAGCTCTTGATCTTTTGACTAGCAGTTTTGATAGCATGATGAATGTTATTATATTGAATTTGTACATCTTCTGAATCTCTAGTATCTAATAAACTAAAACTATTTTGAATGTGTAGGTTGAACGTTTCTTGATTTGATATTAATAATGACTTATCTACACGTTTTATTGAACTTTGGATTATTTTATTTCGGTGAACTTTCATATTAAAGCGGACGATAATTCGGACTGGGCGATGGTCGGAACTGAATTTTAGACTGTTAAGAACTTCTACATTGTTTATTATTTGTTTACAGGAAGATAGACAGAAATCTATCTCGTTTTTGGTTTGACCGTCAGGGGAGAACCAGGTCCAACGACGTTGAGGCTTTTTGTGGAAAAAACTGTTGCTTACGCTAAGGTTCTGGCCAAAAGCAAATTCTAAAAGGCGCTGACCACGCTCATTTCTGCCTCCTGTACCATATGGTCCCAGGATATTGCTGTTGTCGGATGTTTTTCTGGGACCAATTTTTGCATTATAATCGCCCATGACCATGGTCCAAGTTCCTCTGTTTTCATCGCAAGCTTTATTTAGTAAATCATAGAACTCTTCAATTTCGTCGTTACTATGTGATGACGTCGGAGCATAAACCTGGATTAACGTGAGCGTTTTGGTTTCAGCAATACGAAACTTGAGTACGGCAATCCTATTGGAATAGGCGACAAATTCCATTATGTTATCTTTCCAGCGTTTTGCAACGAGGAAGCCGACTCCGTGGTTCGTGTTGGTTTCTCCATTATAATAAAAGATGTTGTTGTCTCGTTCTATAGTATTTTCGCCTTCTCGTCTCACTTCTGCTAGGCCTATAATGTCCCAGTTGATATGTTCTAAGGCATTTTCCAGTTCCAAAAGTCGTTCTTCAACTCGTAAAGTTCGTACGTTGAATGTTAAGATTTTCAATCTATCGGTGTCCTTTTTGCTAGCCGGAGTCGTTTGGCAGTAGACCCTCGCCCGGAGATTATAATCCCCAGCCCCAGGGTGCACCTGCACACTGCCAGTAGCCGTGCACTGACTGGAGCTGCCGGGCACTCGGGGATTGGCTTTAGTTGTGTCGTTCATATTGGGAAGGGGTTTAGACAATTAACCCACCACGCTTGTCTAATGCGGGTTGATGGGTGCGCAGTAGACCACCTAACTGGGTCTTTGGGCGCCGCCGTTGACGAACGTGACGTTCGTCCGCCGCCGCCCCGAGTCGCCATCCTGCACTGATGTCAACTGTTCCATCTAGGCCTCTAAGAAATACGTTTCCGAGCCCATACATGGCTAAACGTAGTGTGAATTTGTCAGATTGTATTCACACACAGGTGTAGGTGGATGTAGGGTGATAGTTATCAACCACCTACACCATCCCTTAGTCGACTCTTACGACACCCATGGGAAGAGAGGGGTGGTCTATTCTAGGCCGGAGACACACACATATAATTATAATATTAATTTATAATATTAGTGAATCATTGAGTAAGTCAGTATGGAAAAGTCGCATAGTTTGATTTAAGAAATTATATCGATTCTAGAGCTTCGGAAAACATACTTTCCGTGCCACCCTCCCGGCTGATATTAGATAGGCACTCACTCCATGTAAAATACTGGTTTGCAACTGCATCCGGTTAGACTGGAAACCGATCTCAACATACTTGGCTAAAGGCTAGACAGAAAGAAAGAAAGAAAGAAAATGTTTATTATTTTTATTTACTTCATCAGAATAACAACACTTACCGAAATGAATAATTCAGAACTCACGGAAAATTCAGGAAACCTTTGAAAGTAAATAAATTCAAGAACAGTTTCGGTTTATTTCGAAGTTAAATTAAAATAGGATTATGCTAATCTAAGCTTAGCATTTTGTCCGATTGTCCATCTTTTTATACAAACGCAAAAAAAGATACGCATTAATTCTTTATCTTTTTTTACATTATTTACGATGTCGTCAGAGTACATTTTAAGAAATTAAGAGGCGATCATTTTCTTAAAACAATGAAATATTTCACCCCCGAGTTACCAGGCTCTCATCACTCCTAAAGAGCTATTCTTTCATTACAAAAGCCAGTAACATACTTGACACAAGTAACGATCATATAAATCCTTCGAGAGACAAATTAAAGATCTCATTAAGCTAACACGAGTTACATGTGAGAGCCGTTTGAACTGAACATGAGAGAGACAATAGAATTTAACATAATTGAATTTGGTATGAGGACTTTTTGACTTTATTAGGAGGCCTTTTGCGACGATAGGAGTTTGTTTTGTGTGTCAGAAGAGGCCTTTGTTGCAGCCGGGTATTTATTACTGACTTTTATTATTCTCGTAGTATTAACAGCCGTACGGGTCGATCGATCAGGTTAAGCTACGCTTGCCGCGGTTTGCCAGTAGATGGGTGACCATCTTTACATACCGAGACCTCTCCGTGCCTCGGAATCGGAATGCACACTAAGCCGTTGGTCCTGACTGTCATTCGTAGATCTTTGGCAGTTGTTACGGGTCGTCAGAAGCCCGATATAATTCTGACAATCAGTCTTACCAAGGGGTACCGTACTTATTACCTAGTTGTGGAGGTCAGATAGGCAGTCGCTCCACGTAAAGTAAAATACTGCATCCGGTTAGACTGGAAGTCGACCCCAACATAGTAGAGACAAAATAAAATTATGTCCATTACATTACTGTACGTTTCCAAAATCGGGCATTTTTAAAATGAAACACTTTTCAGCTAGACAATTTTATGCAAAATACCTATTTTTAAAAAAACATAACAACACGCTTGTAATCCACAACGGGTGGCAGAGGTGTGGGTACCCATAGAACACCCATATTTCACCAGTTATGTTCCAAAACATTTCACCGCATAAAATTAAACTTCTTATTGAATGTACTGCACAAGGAGTGCACCGTCCTTTTTATCAAGAAACGTGCTTAACAATATCTAAAACCTCTATTACAATATATTATGCACACACAGCATCCTTTTATCTCGATTTAAAACTTGTTAAGAAATTCTCAAACAAAGATAGGCCATGCTCCACCGTCGCCGATGGCACTACGGCACTACAGCGACATCTTGTGGTACTTCATGGTACTTTTGGTGCCATTGAAGAGCCTCTTAGTGAGGCTTCAGATCGGCGGCTGGAGGGATTAGGTAGGTAAGGGTTGTCGCACACTTGTAGCGAGTGATCTGACGCGCCAAGTCGCGCGGGTAAATAAGGATTTTTTCCGACAATGGGAGATAAAGTGTTTGTCATCTTTAGAGATTGTTTGGTGATCAAATTGTTTTATTTTTCGTGACTGGTAAGGTGGGTTTTGTTAAATCACGAAAAGTAAGAGAGTAGCTGTATTTTATATTATACTAGCTGTGCTCCGCGGTTTCACCCGCGTTAATTTGAAGAAAAAACCTACTAAAACATATTCCACTTGACCGGCCGCCTTGCGGAGTTATTTTAAAACTATGATATCTCTTATGGTATACATTGAAAGCAAATGCAACAGGCAATTTTGTTAAATACTTGTGATGGGTAACACCTTCGCAAATAATGCATTATTTTAGAACAGATTACCATAAAAAAGTTTATAGTGAATAAACCTTAAAAGATAGACGTATGCTGTCGCGGACTTTTTGTAGAACTGTTAAAGGGGAACAATTCCGTCATACATGATTTTTGCGAAACTTTTACCGTTTACGCAGCGTACGCAACGGAAGCTATCAAAAGGAATAATTTTGCCCGTTTTTGCAACATTTTTCATTGATGCTCCGCTCCTATTGGTCGTAGCGTGATGTTATATAGCATATAGCCTTCCTCGATAAATAGACTATTCAATACAAAAATATTTTTCAATTCTAACCAGTAATTCCTTAGATTAGTGCGTTTAACCAACAAACCAACAAACTCACCAGCTTTATAATATTAGTATAGATAAAATCTATGAAAAGGTAGGTAGGTTAGGTGTCTAGGTAGTTATTTTTTTTATCAATTTATTTTTATTTTATCTTGATAGTTCACTACCCTTATTCAATTAAGTATTCTGTCCATTTTCAAACATCCTGAAATTAAATTTAAGTTAAGGCAAACATGTCTCGAAGAAAAATTTAAGATTCCGCAGCTCAGGCCCCAAGGTACAGGTGCTTATTCTAGTTAGCCATTTAATTTAGTACCTACCGAGTGTTGCAAAATAAATCAAATAGAAAGGTAAGGAAACATAAATCTAGTGAAGCAACGTTATATTTAGTCATTAAAATAATAGTATCATATACAAAGTTCAATCACAAACATCAATCATAAAATTAACAACAGCTCTAACTTTACGCGGTCCACATTATTGCTCCGTTAAGTAACCCATTACAATCATAAATAATGATAACGTATGACGTACCGTTACTATGTCATCATTAATTACTGTAAGCAAGCCACGGTTGTAGTAATTTAAACCAAATAATAAATATTTACATACATCCATAGTCACGGGCCTACACTGAGTACACAAAACGAATTGTATGATGCCATTCGGTAAACAATACAAGATACTAAGCCCAGGTACACACGGGCGCGTTTCTCCCGCGGCCAGTGTGGGCGATAAATCCCGCCGCGATATTTTTAAGTTCGTGGGAACGTGGACAGAGAATACTCAAAATTATAAATTATACTAGCAGCGCCCCGCGGTTTCACCCGCTTAAGGGTCCTTCCCTGGGATGCCATCTATCTTTCTGCCTCGAAATCCATTCAGTGGTTTAAGCGTGAAACGGTAACATACAGACAGACAGACAGAGTTACTTTCGAATTTATAATATTAGTATGGATTTCTGTAAATTGTTTAAAAAAAACAATTTTACACGTGAAAAATAACTTATGTTTTAAAACTAGATTGATGCGGTGTTTCCTGTGTGTTTACTCTGAGAAAAGATACCGAAACAAACTCATAGGTCACAGTCTCCTTTAAAGTCCAGACATAATAATCGAAATAATATTTACATTTTAAAATTAATGTAATGAAAATAATGCACTTAAATTGTAATTTTTTGTAAGAACTGCATTTAATTGTTAATTGTAATTTATTTTTGCATTTAATACGGTGAGACATGTAGCACTGTCAATGTTATGAACACCTTTGTAAACACCATGTTTCTGGCAAATAAATATTCTATTCTATAATCTTGTTCAGGCCATCTATGAACCATGCAGATTAGTGTCCGGTGTTTTGAGCTCAAGCTCAGTCTTATAGCTATCCTTTACTAACATGCCAATTCAGAAAGAGATAGAGCTGCCAAACTTGACAAGTTATAAACATCAGCAAGTTTTTCAGTGACATATTTTAATGGCTCAACATTTTATTTTGATGGTTTGACAGATCCAATTTACTTTAATCGCTATCTGGGGCGTATTTAATCAAACCGACAGGCGACAGGCATACATTTTGCAAACCACTTTCATAGATTTTCTGTTTTATTAGGCAGCACCCGTTATAAAAATGTGTATTTTTTTTTTTTTTTAGCAAATATGTAAAATCAAATCATTTATTCGTTTGTAAACATGGGTAATTAGTACATGTTTTCTTTTTGACTTCTCATTGTTAGTTATATTAAATAGGGCTCTGGTTTTACCTATCTACTTTTAAAACGCAGTATGAAGTTCAATTGGTAGGTACTTTACACAAATCGTCGCGCGATCTTTTACACGCGTCTTCAAACCGCGCCACTCCAGTGGGCGACGTCCTTTAGTAATAAAATCGACTGGATTATATTTTGCAGTATCTGCAGAGAGGGTGGTGTTAGATCTTGTGCTGTTTGACACTTGAAGATTGTTTCGTAAGGGTTTTATCTTTAAACAAAGGAAAATGTCGGAATGTAATACATATTTTCAGCGAATACTTTTCTACGTTTCGGACGCCATGATACTATTTTATTTAAGGTTACGACTGTGAAATATTTATTCTGTAGATAGGGTATCGGAATTACTTCTACACGTCGTATTAAAAAAAAAATTAAGCTAGCTGAGGTCGGCGTTTCCTATCTGACTACTCTGAGAAGAAAGGCCGAAACAAACTCAGAGGTGCGCTGTGGTGCGGTCAACAGCGTACGTTTTTAGGGTTCCGTTCCTAAAGGGTAAAAACGGGACCCTATTACTAAGACTCCACTGTCCGTCTGTCTGTCACCAGGCTGTATCTCAAGAACCGCGATAGCTAGACAGTTGAAATTTTCACAGTTGATGTATTACTGTTGCCGTTATAACAACAAATACTAAAAACAGAATAAAATAAATATTTAAGGGGGGCTTCCATACAACAAACTTGTTTTTTTCGGCGTTTTTGCCTTGTGGTACGGAACCCTTCGTGTGCGAGTCCGACTCGCAATTGGCCAGTTTTTAAAGTCTTGTTTTTATTTCTTTAATGATATTATGAAACTTGGAAATGTGCCCAATGTGTGACATTGGTGGATCGCGGAATGAAATAGTTAAATAAACTATAAAATTCTTCAGCCAGGATTCGACCATTCGCATAAAAAAGAATAATCAAAATTGGTTCATAAACGACGAAGTTATCCGCGAACACACATAAAAAAAAAAAAAAAAATATACGGTCGAATTGAGAAACCTCCTCCTTTTTTGAAGTCGGTTAAAAAATAGTAACAAGAATAGTGCGCAGACAATACGAGTATGTACCAGGCCGCTAGACCTTGTAAGAGGTGTCGCATTACTATTGTAGACCGCGGGAGTCCGGTGACTCTTTGTGTCTTGTGTAGCCCTAGTACTTTGCATTTAATCTTAATAGGCATAGTACCTACTGACGGAAGGAACTACATATTTCAATTTCACTTTGAAACTTGTATAAGGCTTATATCTGACTAGGACACCATGTGGTGGCGCTATCATGGTCGCGCTGCCAGCGAAATATACACGGCTTTATAGTAGGTATCTCACCAGGCGTCCGATCGGTTGCGCAACCAACCATCAACCAATTTTATGACAGTGCGACCATGGTTGGGTTACCCTGACAGTAGGTTAACCATGTGCGTGTGGATTGAGAGATCTTTTTAAAAAACTCTTCCAATCCCAACCAAATTATATGAGGATTTAGGAAATAATTGTGAAAACTTCATGGTAAGGTATAAAATTTGTGAAACCTAAACAAAGAAATTAGAACTCATTAACTGGATCTCTCAATCTAAACAACTAAAGAAAAAGCCATAACGCGTATCCAAGAATATACTGCCTATGTGTTTATAATTTGCATTTTAATTAATTGTGAAGGATTTGTGAAAGCTGCTAAACAAAATTTCGATTCGTTTCAAAGCCACTTTGAAGATTTATAACGGTTTATATGAATCACTCAGAGTGGACAATGTTCAATTGAGTGATCTTGTAAAACACGACCTAATACTGACAAAGTATGAATAATTATCATGTTTATTGCAAATTATGCTTCTGGGAAAATTTGTGAAACAAAAATCGTGATTGAAATCTTACTAGTTGAAGAGAAAATGAAAATCTTGTTGTTTGTCGATCGTCCCAACTGAGAGATCATTATTTTGAACTATATTTAATAAACCAAAACTTATAGGTAGAAGGTAGATACATCAGAAATTGTGAAAAATGTTGTACTAAAATTTGACGAATCAGTCGTCCCTGTAAGTGTTATACTTAAAAAGATAAATCATTTTTTACAATCCTTAAGGAAAACGTTGAGTATCTTGGTTAGCTAAAAACTTCTGCGTATATCCTATTCGGGGATAGTGCCCCCTGCATTCAGAACTGTTCTATGAAGAAGCGAATCGATTACGTTATGAATAATTGTGATGTCTAACCAATGACAAATATTAGGCCAATCCATATGGATTTAAGCGCCGTTTGAACTACATATCACTAAATCCGTTTAGCGCTAAACATATTTAAAACATCTATCTCGTGACATCTTCAAACTCAACTCAAATATTCGCTGAACGCTTATTGATTTATGGTGTAAGCGCTATAGAGCGAGCTATACTCGGAGTCTCTTTGAAGGATAAAATCAGGAATTAAATCATCCGGAAAAGAACCGGAGTTACCGACATAGCTTGCAGAGTAAGCAAACTGAAGTGGCAGTGGGCTGGCCATGTCTGTCGAAGGATCGATGGCCGGTGGAGCAGACGAGTCCTGGAGTGGAGACCGCGTATCGGCAAGCGTAGTGTGTGACGCTCCTCAGCTAGATGGACGGACGACCTAAAGATGGTGGCTGGGATAGACTGGATGCGGAAGGCGGAGGGCAGGGTGCTGTGGCGCAGCCTGGGAGAGGCCTATGTCCAGCAGTTGACTGCGATAGACTGAGTTGAGGTGTAAGCGGGCCTATTTTTGAATTAAAATAAATGACAAAGCACGGTGGTCTATGGAATTCGAACGTAGGTAGAATGAATTACTGAAGAAACTGTAAGAAATCGCCAGGACGCAGTGAGCAAGCGTTGTAATAAATTCCTTCTTCATGTACGAGAAATCCCTCCCCCTGCACCTGCGCAGTGGGGCAGTAACAAGCTGGTAACGCAAGCAGGGTATCTAAGTGAGTAGGTCGCCGGTAAGTTGATATGCGTCCACTTTGTAAGGCTTCCTTTAGTGTTATGGCTTCAGACAACTGTTCACATCGACCTAAAGCCGATATGGGCTTATAGGCTATATCGAGGAAGGAATTACGATGATAGAAGTATTATTACTTAACTGACTACGAGTTAAAAAAGAGTTGTAAGTTTACCAGTCTGTGTATGTACGCATGTCATTAGTAGATCTTTGACAGTCAGTCAGAAGCCCAAAACTCTAACAATAAGTGTTACTAAGGGGTATCGTATAGAGATGTCAGCATCGAGGAGGGGCCCCATAGGGCCGAAGCCTGCTGGGTCAGCGGGATTGTCCGAAAGGGTTACCGCTGGCCCGGAACATAAAGGGCTAAGGAAGGAACATGGGTGGGTTTTAGTCAGTAAGAGTCTGACACTCCCTTCCGCTCCACCCAGAGCGGGAGGGGTCAATTGATGATTTCCCATCCGCAAAAAAAAAAAAAAAGGGGTATCGTATACCCTGTACCTGTGTAGTGGAGGTCAAATAGGCAGTGCTTCATGTAAAATACTGGTATTCAGCTGCATCCGGTAAGACTAGAAACCAACCCCAACATAGTTGGAAAATGGGTAGGTAGATTATGATGTATGTATGTATGTAAATTCAGAATATGGTCTTTACGAAACGGCAGAAGCTAGGTGCACGGTTCCAATTGGTCATTTTCTATGGAGAAGAGGAGACAGCTCCAGTTACTTTTTCTCAAATGTATGCACGGATATTAGATTCCTATTATTTCGTCTTTAATTTAAAAGTTTCATCTTGAATTACAACGTTGAAAACTTTTTTTGAGTTGAAAAAACAGAACTTTACGCTAACAGCTTTAGTAAAAGACCAATCAAATATACTTGTATCTGTTTCCTGGCCAATCATAGCCAAGCTAAAATATCTCCTATTCTAAAGCATTCAAGCTATAAAGCATAGGTTACCAACAACACAAGCACGTTCATAATTATTTATGCTCACAACGCCGCTACGCCGTAGCGCCGTAGCCCGTAGCTGCTACGGCCGTGTCTACGCATCTGCTACGCCATCTACAAGGTACTGGCTTGCAATAATGATGATTTAGTTCTAAATTGATGGGCTCTTGTGAATTCCTGTGGTCTTGGTACTTTGTGGGATTGAAGTGTGCGTGTTGGAGGGGGGATAGGCAGAGAAAGAGGGTACTCGTAAAATAGGTCAGGAGGAAACGGACTAAAGCTACGGTTTCCTAAAAGAGCGGTGACCGGCAAATGACGGCAGCGACTTTTGACTTTATTGTTTTAAAAAACTCTCTAGAAAAACACGAACTTACTTTCATATATAACATTTCAGTGACGTCATTCGACGGTATATTGCAGACGCCACCGCAGGTTTAAAAAAGCTTTATGGTATTAAATCAATCAATGCACATTTCTTATCTCGAATCTGTATCAGAAGATAAATGATAAATGATTTATTTTCTGTAAGTAGGTTTGTACAAACACTTCCCAAAATTATTTTTTTTGAACTAGATGAGGTCGGCGTTTCCTATCTGACTACCCTGAGAAGAAAGGCCGAAACAAACTCAGAGGTCACAGTCTCTTTTAAAGTCCAGACATAATCTTGGTCAGGTTATAAGAAGACCATGTAGATCGATGTCTGAGATGGTCTTTTGAGGAAAGAACCACACAGATTGAGCGGACCTGTCCAGTCAGTGTACGCTTTTGTCAAAAATCTTGCAGCTCAACTCAGAACTTGAGGAGCTCAACGATTGAGGAGCAAACGACGAACGAAAGAGGCCCTAGACACAGCGAATAGAAGTTGTAATAATATATAATATTTAAAACGTAATGTCCTTTCGAACAAACAGCTTCAATATACAATAGGATAATTATCCTTAAAACCAATTAACTTTAAACTAATCGTGAATTTGTGTGTTATTAATTTACCAAGTGATTTCCTACATATGTGGTCGGCTCCCAGTCTAACCAGATGCATCTGAATTACTATTTAGCGGTTCTATTCATCTAAATTGCGTGGCTTGACGCGTGTCGGCGACAACAGCAATATCATATGTCTGGTGTCGCTTGCAGCCGTCGGTGAGTGATGCCTGCGATATGAGCCTAGATAAAGGCTGGAATGTAGGCAATAGGCATTGTTGTAATATCAGCTTGCAACTGCAGGGCAAACGCCTCTTTTCATACTGAGAAGGAACGAACATCTCAGAGAGGCAATTCCCATATTTTTAAGAACGTTTGGCATTCTAATCACAGTCACAATCTGTCAAAAATACAATCAATTTACATACATTTTTGACATTGTTTTTTTTTATTGCTGAATGGGCCCGCTCTTGGCCTCGATCACGCCTGATGGATGAGGTCTATGATGGAACGAGCATGCCCAGAAGATGCCTAAGGCACTGGAACTCCCACGCATCGACGAAACACAGCAGGCTGCTTGACGCCGGAACTCCCCGGAGTCCGGCGTCAAGCAGCCTGCTGTGTTTCGTCGCAAACCAGGCGGGCGTTAGCCCTACCACCGCAAGGGAAGAATTGGCTAGTCAAATAAGGTGCTGGGTGTGACTGTCCAGAATGCGCCGAGCGCTCGGTTCAGTTGAGTAACTGGCGGAACAAACTGCGCTACACGAGGAGGCTTCTTCATGTATCCCAAAAATGTTCGCTGAGATGAGATTGCGACTTCAATTAAAACGTTTTTTAATTACGAGCATATTCCGTGTTTGTAATTTGAGACTGTTGTGGCCAGGTTTTTCACGTGATACATAACAATAACATTACGCCTGTGTACCTTAAAGGAGTAGACAGAGGTGAATATTCCTTCCTTAGGTATAACTAATGATTAATAAAAATTTCAGTGGGCGCTGTACATTAGAACTGTCTCAGGTAGATTAAGTCCGTAGTTTCGGCCGAAGTAACGAGCATTTTCTACTCCGTATTGCTTACGAACTATCTAAATGTCCATACTACCATACCCTTTCGAAAAATGAATCTGTCTTTTGTTTTTGCGGGTCAACTACTTTTGGACGGGCTCGTAGATTCGTCGACGGACTTAGAGAGTATGCCTCCAGCTGCATTTGCAGTAAAGAAAATAAGGCAGTTGACTGACATGGCTACAGCTAGTTCAGTACACTTTGCTTATTTCCGCACTCGCGAAAAAAAAAACAGCTGTCTGATACATTTTGTCGATTTATGTGAACATAACAGCAGATTTTTTTTCGCTATTTCAGGTTTCGTCCCACGGTAAATGTTGTTCATAATTATGAGTACAGATGATCCCTTAAAAGGTTTGGAAAAACTAAACTTACAGGTCCTTGGTGTTCGAGAATCAGCCATTTTATATTTTTGTTTGTCTACCTGAATAATAATGTTTTTACCATATTGTGTCATTGAAAGCCAGTACAACATTTGCAAGGTATAAAAAAAATCCACCAAAGAATTTTCAACTCTTTGAACAATATAATAGCAGCCGATATTTGGCAACGGGCTTTGAAATGAAGCAGTACACCTCTTTGAGCATGAAATTATAATTAATCAATTTAATACCTTATTCTTAACTCATTTAAGTAACTAATTGCTGAACATTAATCCTGTAATTGAACTCACATCCTGTAATTAAATGAGCTTTCAATTATACACCTTACCCCCTTTGACATAAGAGTTATAAATTATTTAACGCAATTATGAGCTTAAATCAAATGCTGCCAGTTTCGTATCACTTAATTTTACACCCTATAATATTTGCAGTAAAGTTGCAAATCGCTTAACATTTATCATAATGTGTCCATACTAAAGGACTATTTTAAACCTTGGAGTTAACGAAATAAGGTTGTAGATCTTTGATGCGTAAAGACAATTTAATATTCCGTGGTTTTGTGAAGATGTCGGTAATTAAGTCAAATTATAATTAATACATAGACAAGCGTGTTGTATTATGAGACTTGGCAGAGTCATATTTTAGCCAATAAACGTCGTGTGCTGAACATTGGGCCGTCCCAGTGAACCGCCTTAGTCGTCGTTTATGGCAGCTACTGGTGGAGGAAAGGTCACGTGTGTCTAAAATATTCTCCTTGCCAACTTTTTCTTTCTTTTTGCAGCTATAACTAGAGGACAGCAATATTTTAAGGTAAATGTATAGTCCACGCCCTAGGAAGAGCATTTAATGTAATTATTAATAAGTAGGTAATCATAAAAAGACCTTTATAATAAGACCTTTATTTAGTAGCCTGAAAATAAAGGTCTTATTCTTATTATAAGTGGGTAATAATGCGTCCCATAGCTCAGAGGACTTTACACTTCAATTTCTGTTTTATCCTGCACCCTAAAATTGTAACACGCTTTGAAGGCCGCGGGAACCCGTTGGATGCGAGAAGCACAGAACCGGTCGAAGTGAAGGTGCTTGAGGGAGGCCTATGTCCAGCAGTAGACGTCTTTCGGCTGAAATGACGATGATGATGATGATTTTTCTAGTCAATTAAACAACGCCAATCATTCAAATGGCCTCCAAAACTCTTAACAAAGACAAAAACGTCCCCTTCACAATTATTTCTAACCGCATAACTCGCGGCTATCAAAAGCAGACGAAAACTACAATTAATCTGAAGTTACGCAAACGGGAAGCGAACCCGTCACCCGCAGGGAGGCGTGTCCGCGGAACATCAATAACGTGGTCACAGGCACTGGAATGGACAGGACTGTCTCCACTTCTAAGGGGTGAATGGACATTGTGTACTACTGAGTAATTTGATATTCGATTTGTGGCTTTTCGAGAATTCGGGAACTAGTTATATATCCGGCCCAAGTTGTTTAGTTCGGATATAAAGGTTTTCTTTTGTATGGCTTACAGTCATTTGTAGATCTCTGAAAGTCGTTACGGGTATTCAAGAGCCAGAAAGCCCAAAAGGATATAGTTTTACCAACTATCTGGGTTGATTCTAGGTCAGGTAGGCAAACGGCAGATATCGCTGCTTGGCGGAAGAAATGGTAGTAGCAGGTGGCAGTAGGAACATTTTGTTATAGGTATTTCGTCTTACCTAGGGGTATCGTATTACACCGTAACTGGGTTGTGGAGGTCTGATAGGCAGTCGCTCCATGTAAAATACTAGTATTCAGCGGCATCCGGTTAGACTGGAAGCCGACCCCAAAGAAAAGACAGGCAGATGATGATGGTTCTCACCCGGACGAGCTCCTTCACAAAGAACTGTATCGAAAACGTGGTATTTAGTTGAAAATGTAGGTTGCTACAAAATGGTGTCTTAACAAAAACGTTGTCATGGCAACAGTTTTGTTATTTCGATATTTAGAACACGGGTCAGTATTGATTTTCTACCTCTGCTTGGTTCAGGCGATTATTTTCAACTTATGAAAGGTGAATTGTGAAAATACGCGTCAGATACATAACCCCTTATCTTTTGGAGTCGGTATCCTAGCATGTTCCCAACCATGTCGTGGTCGACTTCCAGTCTAACCAGATGCTTCTGAATAAAGACTTAAAGATTCGTAACATTAATACCCGTTATTAATTAAAAAGAACAGTGGTAGCCGAGTGAAAACGGTCGCGAATTACGAGGTAGGTTCGAACCACCTAAGTTCACATTGTGGAATGCAATAAATATATTGATAACTAGCAGCGCCTCGCGGTTTCACCTGCATAAGTGTCGATCCCGTGGGAATATCGGGATCAAAACTATCCAGTGTCCTTTCCCGGGACTCAAACTATCTCTATACCAAATTTCTTTTAAATCGGTTCAGCGGTTTAAGCGTGAAGAGGTAACAGACAGACACACTTTCGCATTTATAATATTAGTATGGATTAAGTAATTAACAAGTTCTTAAGCTTTCAGACTAAAAGCATATTAATATCACAACATATAGTTACTTTCGTCACCGGTACAGTTACTATATCGGCTGTATATAGCGGTACTGTAAGGTTATGCGTTGTAACGGTTATACATGGCTATGTGCAAGGCAGTTGTAATGTATCAGCGTCAACATGGGTGGTCATGTCAACGAATGATTATTATAATATTCCACAACTATCACACAATTATTGGATGAAGTCTTGAATTTGCATATATAACCTCACGCTTTCATCCCATGAGGGTAGGCGGAATCTGTGGAACGCCACCTGCTACGACACTTAGGTACAGACGCCAGCACATTAAGCTACCCGAAACTGTCAAATTTTCCCAATCAACTTTGAATCTTATACTTTAGCGATAAAGTTGAAAATCTATTAAAGAAATTTGACAGATTGTAGTAGCTTGATGTGCTGGCGTCTGTACATACTCCTTTTGCTTCGTTTACGATCATAAATCCGCAGGGTAATTGCGTAACACACTATCAGTAGCAATGGGTTTCATTTTGACAGTTCAAAAACATTCATTGCGTTATTTACGTTGTTGAGCAGACACATTTTTCGAACATATGGAGCAATGGATTAGCAATAGCTTCACAATGATTCAAATTGAGAGTAATAGTGTGTTACGCAATTAGCGTGCTGGTCATACACGCTCGCCGGTTGCGAGTACTATGCACCTGACCTTTCTGAAGAACATGCCTAAATTATCATCATCAGCTTCAATCATCTTTTTAGCCTTTTCCCAACTATGTTGTGGTCGGCTTCCAGTCTAACCGGATGCAGCTGAATCCCAGTAATTTACATGGTGCCACTGCCTGCTAAGGTATTATAATTGGCACAAGCGCGAATGCTGAGCGAAATATTGTCAATTACCGTCATTAGAGGTGTAAAAAACAATGCTTTTACTTCATCATGTAAATTAAAACCAACAAAAAAGCATCTTCAAATCTCTGCAGAATGCTAATGTAAGATAAACACCCGCTAAGGCGGCGCTAATCGCTCTGCAATGCTAAACTAATGACAGCGCCATCTGTTGTTGAGAAATCGGAACTAAGTTGAAAATTATATGGTAACTTTTTTTCCTATATTGTATCAAATTCGAAAAGAGATCGGAAAAGGTTTGTTATCAAAATAAACGATAGAGGAAACAAAAAGATTTCGTTAAATATTATTAGGTAATCATAATTTAGGCACGCTCCGATTTCTAAAAACGATTGATAGTTAAGTAATGGTTAAAAAAACTCGTTATCCCCAATGTCTAAAGGTTTAGAAATGATTGACAAGCAAACCCAAGAATAAATATCTCAAACGAAAAAACTAACTTTCACTCTGCCATAAAACCAATTTACCAAATAACAGTTTTTGCGTGACTTTCACATAAATAGACCGAAATGGGGAAAATAAATGTCACATTCAATTTAAAAGAAACAATAGGATCGGTTTAACTTCGAAGACATTGAAAGAACTTGTACTTACCTACTCATTTTAATAACTTTTTAAAACATTTCAAATTATTATGTTAAAGTCGCATGGTTCTCAACGATTGGGTTTCACGAAAGTATTTAATAGCTATAGTCGGACTTTTAATTAGCTGCAGTAAAGTGACAGTGACAGCTTATGTGTTACTTAAATGACTGAAATTGGCGTCTTTTTGTTTTTTGCGGCCATCAACCAAATCTTGTTTTTCTAGTACAGAGTAGTGTAACAAACGAAACTTATTTGACATGCATATCCCTAATCTCAGTCCGAAATGAGTTATTAAGAAGTGTCATTTTACTGCAGCTAAAAAGTCGGACTATATAGATGGATAAGCCAGACAGCAAAGTTGACAGCGCGGCGCTGATTGCTGATTGATTGATTGATAGGTAGGCAGGGGCAGATAAGCTCTGGTCAAACTGCCCCGCTCGGGATGTGGGACGAAATTAGCTCGCGCCGACTTTATCAACTAACTTGTACGGAAGTGTTCACCACACTCTGGTGCGAATCGCGTGGCCTCTTAATCATTAAAACAACAGACGCCCGTCGCTTCCCGCAGCTATTCGCCTCAGTTTGAACAGAGCTTAACTTAGTTAAACCTGAGTTTGTAGTGATGAACGCAACATACTAAAACACAAGCCAATACTTAAAGTTAACACCTAAACAGTTTACATCCTTTAACACGTAGACATAAACAAAAAGTCCTTACTCTCACGAGCGCCTATAAACACACCTGTTTCCTTATAGGTAGGTACATTGGTATTTGGGAAGCAAATCCTGCTTTATGGTGATAGAACCTCAGTTGTATGCGCTCCTGGTACCTCTGTAGCTTACTGACTTTATGTTATCCCTATGTGGATGAAGAAGGGGATGATAGGTGTGGATGAGATGCGGGATATAGGGAGTTTGATTCCAGGGTGTGGTATTTTATGGGGTTCAATATTATGTGAAATATAACGGTACTTATACAGGGCTTCTTAATAGTTCTAACTTATTAATACCAAAGAAAGCTAACATACTCTTAAGTTACTTTTTCTACAAAATTGTCTATATTTGGAGCACTCCTTGAGAGATTTATAAAGCCTGGGATGAAGTTACAAGATAACCGTAGAGGGGGGGCCCGAGGGATTGCCCTGGCTATAGTACCTAGTGATACCCCGACGCATCACTAGTTTTGGAGAATAGGTGTAACTAGCTTTTGCCTACCGGGATGTTATGCGTTCTTCTAGGTCCTAACCCAGGTAAAGTCTACTTGTGTACGTATACGTTTAGCTGATAAGTTGTAAAAAGGTAAGCCAGACTGACAGAAAGCATTTATAACATTAAGAAGTATGGATGCTAGAATCATCTCCAATTTTTCTAGTTTTAATAGTCCATCGCTTTAGACTCGTATGAAACACAAATCAGATTCAAATCAGCCTATAACTGTCAGCCAGCAGAAGAGACACAACTCATACAAGAAGGATGGATCACCACCCGCGAGCTAATAATCTATGCTTCACTAAACACTAAACAGCATGCAAACAGCACGATTAACGACTGCGCAGTCGCACACAGCCGCGCAGTCGCACATAATGAGATAGTCGCGATTTATGCACTCGCCCTTATCTGTGTACCGAGGAGCGGGGCACGGTGACAGCGAGTAGCGGTGAGCGGGTCATAAAACGCTGTGACACTAATTATTTTGACCAGGCTTTGTCAGTGCTCTAAAAATAAAAATAACTTAGGTATAATGATTAAATGTGCAGACGCCAGCACATCAAGCTACTAAAATCTGTCAAATTTCTTTCATAGAATTTCAACTTTATCACTAAAGTATAAAGTTCAAAGTTGATTAGGAAAATTTGTCAGTTACGGGTAGCTTGATGTGCTGGCGTCTGTACGTTCGGTGCACCTTGGACAGTCGGCTCCACTACCATCTTGTTGACTGGCTTATTTATTTACCAACTTTACATATCTACTGAAGGAGACCTAGAGCTACTTAACCCTAATTTCGTAACATACTCGGAATAGCAATCCCCTTCCGTCCTCCTCCCCCCCTTTGCAGTCGAGCAGTCGAGATTTCAAACATATGAAGCAATGGAGTTCTTGGTATTGTCAAAATGAAAGTAACTGCCTTTCTGAGTATTACCGAGTGTGTTACGAAATTATTATGGTGCTGAGAAATTACTATCTGTAGACCAAATAATAAAATAGAATACTCTTTATTGTGTACTCCATACGAATTACATTTAGTTTATATAGGGGGCCAAAAATGATTAATCTTGTTTCGTTTTGAAATTGACCCCGCAAACCGCAGTAAAGAAAAGATTCACTCAACCACTGCGCCAAATGCCCTCGCATTAAAGAATCAGTTTCATTCTGATCGCTACGCGCGCCGGTTATCGCTGCGCCTCCCGCGGGACCGCGGTCTTATCGGCCGCTACATTTAGTATTAATCCGAGCACGGAGGCTCATCTCATATTTATTGGGTAGAATGCTAGATTCAGCTGAAGAATTGTTTTCACTGTAGCTTGTAAGAGATGAAAGGGTTTATTTTTAATGCGAGCTCGCAAAATTTTGTAAACACACTTCTTGAAAGTATTTCATTCTTACTAATATAGCGCATTATAATTGTAGCGAGGCAATATTGTTATTAGGTTTTCAATCAGGATTTTTTCAGAGGGCTGGTGTTGTGTCCGGTTGAGGGCAAAAGGTGTGCCCCCTTTTTATGGGACTTAAACGTACCTACTTAGGGAAATATGGTAGTAAAGACGCCAGCACATCAAGCTACTACAATCTGTCAAATTTCTTTAATAGATTTTCAACTTTATAGCTAAAGCATAAGGTTCTATGTTGATTGGGAAAATTTGACAGTTTCGGGTAGCTTGATGTGCTGGCGTCTGTACTTTACAAGGTGTAAAAAGACCATTACCTAGCAATTGTCTACGCATTCTGTACATAAAGTAAACATGATAGCTGGGAAATTACTTTTATTTTTGGTGTCAAAATCGTTGTTTACGGCAGCGCGTAATGTAACGCGCGCAAAATAATGTGCTTTTGAGTTCACGCAATGGTACGGGAGTTGTGGGGGTATATAAAGTTAAGTTATAAGTATACCATTAACTTGTTTTCGTGAAAAAACTTGTAACATTGACCTTAAATATCTCCGCAACCAGAAGGCTCCCAAGTATGGTGTAGTAAAATCACAATGACAGGGAATACAAAGGACTCTCAGGTTCTACCGTTATTTCGTCCTCCGGGGAATACAGGCGGGTTCCATAGCACATTTAGATTTTTCTCAAGTTTTAAGGCGCCTTAAGAGAAGGACAGCTTATCTGTCTGTATGTCTCTGTAGAGAAATTGCGTTTACAAGGAAGAAAAGATAATTACGTTGCTAACCTTCAAAATGACAAACGTCTTTTGAATCCCCATTTAAACTTTTATACTTGTTAGTTTAGTCAATACCGGTGACATCGCGGCGTTGCGTGCTCAGACCGAGTCGCTGTAATCTATACCATCACGCTAGCTGAGAAACTTGGCCGGGTAGGGACAAGGTACGATGCTCAGCAATGATACCTAAGTTGATAGCGTTGTGCACTGCAGTCGTGAAGATATTAGAATTGCTGCGGTACCTTGAAGTATCAAGGTTTCGTATTGCGTACCTAACAGTTATAAACAATTTCATGAATTTGCTTTGTAGATAGATATTATTATCTTGTATTTGTATCCATACTAATATTATAAATTCGAAAGTAATTCTGTCTGTCTGTCTGTATGTTACCTTTTCACGCCTAAACCACTGAATGGATTTCGCAAAAAATTGGCAGAGATAGATTGCATCCCGGGGAAGGACATAGGATAGTTTTTATCGACATACCTCGCGGGCGAAGCTTCGGGCGGAAGCTAGTTTACCTATAAAACAAAGTTATTTCTAGAACAGGACTTCCATCTTGATAATGTGAATGTCATGAGTCAAGTTTTTTTTCCTTTGTGTTGAAACTCTACGCCTAACTCTTCACGTGATGAGGGCTGGCCGATTTTTTTGCCATTACGGGCACTTTTTCTATTAACACCGATGTGAACGAATTTTTTGATGTCCTTTATTCCTTCCTATCCTTTTGTAGGGTTCCGTATCCAGAGGGTAAAAACGGGACCCTATTACTAAGACTCCGCTGTCCGTCTGTCTGTCACCAGGCTGTATCTCATGAACCGTTATAGTTAGACAGTTGAAATTTTCACAGATGACGTATTTCTGTTGTCGCTATAACAACAAATCCTAAAAACAGAATAAAATAAATATTTAAGGGGGGCTCCCATACAACAAACGTGTTTTTTTCGGCGTTTTTGCCTTGTGGTACGTAACCCTGGCCCTGGCCAGTTTTTTTTATATACTTGTAGGTACATATTATATTTAAGTACTTTAAAATATAGGCAGGGAAGTTATCATTTTTAATAAGTACAGTACATACAAAATCACGTTCACGAATTGAAAACCGATCGTAATTTATTTCTCAATTCTATTTCCCCAACCGGAAGCTGGGAGATAACCCAGTAATATCACAGTGCATAGTTATCGCTGCATCCGGTGGAGCATCGATCTCTGCTGCGTAAACCGATGCTACGCTTGTGGTAGTTGTGGTTAGTTCAGAGCAACTCTGGTGGAAAGGGCGAGGCTATTAGATTTAATGGAATGAGTAAAATTGAGATAGAATTTTGTTTTGGTATTTATTTTGAACTAGATAGGTAAGTTTTTCTAGTTCTAACCATTCAAGACGGCGCTGATATAAGTACATAACACATACATAATCAGCCTATTTCGTTCACCTCCTCTCGGTGAGAGGGAGTGGGCCGTAATCCACCACGCAGGCCCGGTGCGGGTTAGTGATGTGTGTAGGTAGGCAGATGATGATGGTGGAGTTAAATGGAGATGGACTTTTGTTTAGGTATTTATTTTGAACTAGATAGGTACTTCCATGTAGTTCCAGCTACAAGACTGAGAAATGGCTCTGATATAACTATGTATGAGGTATAAGAAATTAATTACAGTAGTAGGAGATCTGATAGTGACAGAGCTCGGCCCAGGGAAGTACAAGCACCATACCTATTTCTGCGCCCAAGCAGTGATGCAGTGTTCCGGCCGGTTTGACGGGTACATACAAATGAAAGAGTTTATTCACAGACAGAAGATTTTCACAATAAATACTACCTCTACCAAACTGTAAAACAGCTTATTTTCGACAATTTCAGCTTTGTATCTATGACGATAACTTCTAAATTACAATCTGCGTCACACACTCGACAACTATGAAAGAAGGACTTTTCTTTCGTTAAATTTTTAGGCGAGCACATTACAACTATTGCCTACAATTTGTGCCTAGCCTGGTTGGTGATCTTAGCCTTTTTTTTTTGAGGATGGGAAATCATCCTACGACCCCTCCCGCTCTGGGTGGAGCGCAATCCCAGTGTCACACTCTTACCGACTAAAACCCACCCGTGTTCCTTCCTTAGCCCTTTATGTTCCGGACCAACGGCAACCCTTTCGGAGAATCCCGCTGAGTGATCTAAGCTTGGATTTACTTCTATAACACTTTAATAAAAATTTGTCCAAGCATTTACAAATTTAGCGCGGTTCATAAAAGGTTAGGATAAATTGACGTTGACGTCCCTAAATAAAAATAGTATGTATATTCCTCCCCTGAATCAAAGCGGATAGCCACCCCAATTACCAGGAGCGCATAAATACGAAAAACTTTCTGCGAGAGAAACAATACAGAGAGGTCAGAAGGTTCAATATGGTTTCATTTAAGTTAGAAAGTGATGGAATGTGCATAAAGTGCGCAAGAGAGAAAGAAAGAAAAGTGTTGAATCTGCACATGTTTCAACAATTATTTCGAAGATGAATCCGGCCTAATATTATAAATTCGAAAGTAACACTATCTTTCTGTCGGTATGTTACCTTTTCACGCCTAAACCACAGAACGGCTTTTGATAAAATTTGGCAGAGAGATAGATTGCATCCCGGGGAAGGACATAGGATAGTTTTTATCGACATAAGTCGCGGGCGAAGCCGCGGGCGGAAAGATAATAAAATGTAATGCGGTATAATAAGATAACAACAAAGCTATTCACAAGCACTTGATACGGTTCCGTATCATATCGAACATCAATCAATGTTATCGTAGGAGTCAAACAAGTCCAAGACCCAAATTTTGTCAGTTTAAGGGCTGATTTTTCCAACGCCAGATAACTGTATCGCAGGAATAATTTAGATTTTTTGACAGTTCTTCAATACAAAAATTGTAAGACGTCAATTTCATTCCACGAATAAAAAATATCTGCCAATTTAAAAATTTAGGGCTGTCTAAATCAAATAGACGACCGCTATTCTTCCGACAGCTGTTTTCTGTCGGGGGCAAGGGAAATCAGGTTATCAAAATGTGTTATACGATATCCTGTCGAAGGTTGTGAATAGCTATACAATTGCCATTTTTGAGCGCACGGGGTTAAAAATGGCAACCGTCTCACCCACCTCACCATAAATAAAAGCCTTTGACCATTTACAGAACTATAATTATGACAAAACAAGGTTTTGAAATAAGAACACTCAAAATTTTAAAAAAATTGCTGCTTGGTTGAAAGCTAGCTCTGAAGATAAACTTTGATTTGTAATAATCCGGTACAAAACCTGCCTATAGGCCACACTTTTATTTGTTGAGAAGAATCGCGATATCTCTTTGCCCAACGCTGTAATCGAACCAGGTCCTCACGCCCAGCAGTCGTACTAGTAGACCTGCAAGAAGGCATTATTTCCAGGATTTCTTATGATTCTTTTTCGCAGACCATACAGACTTGTCCTTCTGTGATTTCCTTCATAGTAGTTGCCCCGGCTTCTCCAGTAAACATCCCGGGCGCCAGTGTGTCTGGCTATATTGATTGCGTAGATCCGACACGTACGGGTACGGCGATACGACGCGACGTACGAGTGATACGCACCGCCGCGCGTATTATAGTAATCATACTTCTTTGGTTTCTGGCGGGTAGACTGAGATTTGTTTCAAAGTTTATTTTTGTATATTTTTTATGGTTTTAGTATTGATTTCAGCTTAACTTAAAACATTACATTACGCTGACTTCATCATCTGCCTAGCCTTTTCCCAACTATGTTGGGGTCGGCTTCCAGTCTAACCAGATGCAGCTGAATACCAGTATTTTACAGGGAGCGACTGCCTATCTGACCTCCACAACCCTGTTACTGGGTAATACGATACCCCCTGGTAAGACTGGTTGTCAGACTTTCGGGCTTCTGACTACCCGTAACGACTGTCAAAGTGCCACGAATGAAAGCCGGGTTCAACGGCTTAACGTGCTTTCCGAGGCACGGAGGGGCCACGGTATGGAAAGATGGTCACCCATCCACAGACCAACCGCGACAAGCGTAGCTTAACCTGATCGATCGACCTGTGCGGCTGTTATTATTTAGCCACGGGCCGACTTATAAAGTAATTTTATAATAACGAAAGACATGCAAATTAGAAAAAAAACTTTTTTATCGACGACGTCAAGTATAGGGATGGGGAGGTTCTCATTTACATGACCAATGAATCTATCTAAGCTAAACAAACAGACCGCAGTCATAATGTGCCTGACTAAATTCAACACAAAAGCCATTTTCCCTGTGTTACCGACCTTAAAAACAAATAAAAAAGCCTTATGTGACTGTAACGTCGTTGGCATTACCATCCATAAAGATAAAGATTAAATTGCTCATACGCCTGTAAAATAAAATGGGACTTCAACATAACTGGCGAAATGTGAGTGTACTATAGGTACAGTCACGAACACTAATATGTCAACACTTGGCAACTTTCAATTGCAATTTTTTCACAAAATAACGAATGCAACGTTGAAATACGACACTTTACATAAACCAATGGGTTCGAAAATACTATGTTCCTAATAATATAAAATTTAATTCAAAAAAACTTTTTAACAAAAAAAAAACCGACTTCCAAAAAAATCACTACAAACTGAAAAATAACTTTAATTTCGGAAGTCGGTGTCTTAGGGATCAGTATTTTAGTTTTTGCCACCGACTTCCGAAATTAAAGTTATTTTTCAGTTTGTAGTGATTTTTTTGGAAGTCGGTTTTTTTTTGTTAAAAAGTTTTTATTTCTCGCTTTTTAGTGGGTCTATTTATAATTTATCTAAGTTACAATAGCCTAATGTCAACTTGCCCATCGCCTTTTTATAAAATATTCCTTTTCTCGATACAGGGACGTTAATTGTTGAGGAGTTCTCCTTTAATTAGTTTTTAGATTAGATGCTGATAATCCTGGCTGCAGCATCAGGTCAGACTTATGTCAACATTGCATTGAACTTAAAATTAGTCCTGTTTAAAAAAAAAAAAAAAACATACAAACACCCGAACATAGTACCTCCTCCTTTTTGTAAAGTCGGTAAAAATAAAGGAGAAAATCGCCTTTGAATAAAGCCAAGTGTATGACTGTACAACTCTGTCTGACCCTACGGGAAATACAGGCGTCATGACATGTTTATGTTATGCCTGTAAAATCCCTGCCACACTTCAAACCGGAATAGCAGCGCTATTTAGCTTTGTTAACAGCGCTAAATAGCGTCGCTATTTCGGCTTTTACAATGTGTTTGCCAAATGGCAATAGCATTGTGTACTCACTCATCACAAATGTATGCGCTATCTGTCTGCGCATAGCTCATATTCCATACCCCATTACAAAGAACACGATAATATACAGGGTGGAGTTTTTGAGACCGGGCAATAAGGGCTGGTCTTAGCCGTTGAAGCTACAGAAAAACTTTTTAAGACTATTGTCCTTAGCTTTTTGAGAAATTTTGACCTGTGTTTACAGATATTGAAAAAAATATACAGTCAGCAAGAGAATGGGTAATTGAGTCAATAAGTTTTTTTGTTGCCGATCGATTCTGTTTTTTTTAAGGATCAAAAACTTAATCTGAACAATCGCTGTTAGACATTGAAATGTTATCATATTCTGTGCAGGAAATAGAGGGGCAATTTCCGCATTTTAAGAGCGTTTACGCCGTACGGCATTACATACTAACTTTCAAGCACTTGTTTTCCGAAATGATGAAACTTCATACTCATAAACAGGATACAAAGGTCTAAAAAGTTACTTATAAACATTTACGAAATGTCAAAAAAAAGATAACTGGAAATCTCTGATTCTATGGAAAATTTAAAATCAGTCTAATTTGGCTGTAACACTATTTTTCGAAAATGTTCTTCCTTCTCCCTTGACCTTTGTATCCTGCTTATGCGTATGAAGTTTCATTAGAATCGGTTCATTCATTTCGAAAAACGAGGGCTTGAAAGTTTGTATGAAATGCCGTACATGCTCATAAGAACGTTCGCATTCCAATAACAGTCTCAATCGGTCAAAAATTCAATAAATTTCCCTACATTTTTGACAAGCTTTTAACATTGATGGCGCTGAGATAAGAATTTTTAAGACACGGGGCCTTTTGAAAACTCAAAAGACTTCCGCGTCCAAACCAGGCACCCCGTACCCATCCCAGACAGCGATGTAACACCTTACCGACTCATGTTTACGAGGGCACGTGTCTTCGACCCGATGGCGACACGTTATTGCATATTGCTTGCCGAATTATTATACCAATAGGGCTTTATTACCTATGGTGGTTTGGCTATGAACACGCATAGTTGGTAATAGTTTGATAATATGCTAACTGTGTAGCGCAATAGTCGAAGATATCGTGTCGCCATGGACTTGTCTTATTGACAATTTGGTAGCATGAAGCTTTGTACCCATTTCAGAATCACAGGAGGTTATTTTTACTAGCCCACGCTGTCACACAGTAAAATACATAGGGATATGACATAATTATCATTTGAGTTTGTAATATGTATTTTTTTACGAATGATAAGTAGCATAAACGGTATTTGAAAGCTCAGGCTAAGAATAAACACGTTAATATGACGTAATGAGAATCTCTCGAGTGATGGTGAAACCACACAATGCTTTATTATAAAAAAGGGAATTTTGGTGAAATAAGAGAGCCTCTACAGGTGACGATAGTCAAGAAGTTGCCTTGGACAGTCAACCTCGCTGACAACCTCTTTGACTGGCTTGTCTAATACCGTGAGCTATTTGTGTATTACTCGTAAAGATCTTGAAAGTCTACAATGATTATTTTGAGCTTAGCATATCAATAATCAATCCAAGAACCCGCACTGGGCGCGCGTGCTGGGTTACGGCCCACTCCCTCTCACAGAGAGGACGCCTGCCAGTGTCCCAGCAGTGGATACATTATAGGCTGATTATGTATATCAATAATTGAAAGGCAAAGGGTCGCCACTCAGCCACTCTCATCCAAAATACAAAATTCATCCAACGTATCAAAAAGGTATCTCACTGAAATAACATTTTATTTATGCCCACGAAAAAATAATTAAGGATTCCATAAAAGAACCCATACATCGCAAACCCATTCCCGCCAGCTGTCATCAAAAAATTAGCCAACGTTGTAGAAAAGGTTAGAGGACCGTGATTGAGCGATGGCCGCCGATCGGATTAGAATATTTGGGCCGTTACAGCCACGTGCCAGTCATGGCCGCTCGTAACGGTCGAGAATTTTACGGTAAATTACTTCCTGGGTAGTTGTACACTGTATGTTAATGTGTGTGTAGTTAATAGCTTTGTTTTAGGTAAAGGGCAAAGGTTTGACACGAAAATGGAGTAACTAATTGCCTATTTTGTAGCCTTTGTTGTTATGACGTTGCTACTTTATATTTAGTCTACACGTCAGTGGCGAAGGTTCCATACAACTCGATTCCTACCGGCTTCCCTTTGAAAAATGGCACAGTCAGTATTCTATAGACAGATAATATAATCAATCATATTAAAGATATCTACTCCGGCTTACCTCTTACAAAAATTGACCCTTCGCTACTGCTGCACGTAGTACATGTCGGGACGAGCTGGAGAAAACAAGCGACCAGTGGTCCACTTTAGCCCTGGAACGAAAGAGCTGGTCATGAGGAGAGGCCTGATCCCAGCAGTCGGATGATGCAGTAACACATATTACAAGATGTAAGAACCTGGACGAAACATAAATATGTAAGAATCGTAGCACATAGAATTCTTATAGTTTCTGTCTACCCAATCAATCCGTCTGGCCTTTTCCCAACTGTGTTGGGGTCGGACCCCAGTCTAACCAGACGCAGCTCAATGCCAGTATTTTTAAGGAGCAACTGCCTGTCTGATCTTCACAACACAACTGAGTAACAAGATAGATACCCCTTGGTAAGACTGGTTATCAGACTTTTCGGGCTTCTGACCCGCAGCGACTGTCAGACCTACGAAGGGTAGCTGGGACCCGTGCTTCCCGAGGCACGGAGGGGTCTTGATAATAAAAATCGTATGTATCTACTACTTATTCATGTTAACATCAGCTGCAGTATAAGTCAAAGTTCAGCCCTCGTGTTTGCTCCGTGACATGTGTCGTGTGGCTTTTGATCCTCCAAAAAATATCTGTGTATAAATTGTTTATGGCCCCGAAAGTTGACATCACAACGGATTGCGGGGAACAAAGAGATAAAAGACGACGTTCAATTTATGTGTAAAACAATGTTTATCCCACACAGACATAAAAAAGTCGGGAGCACATACCTTTTAATACGTCTAAAGTGTAAAACAAAACAGCCAGGTACACACCGCTTATTCTCAACACATTACGAACTTATCTAAATTATTACTAAGTATACTGTCGGTCAGTCCGACACCGGAAGGGACCGCCGCCGCGCCGGCAGGCGTCAGGGACTGTCGGCTGACTATGTGAGAAATAGGTCAGGGAGGCAGGATAGGCAGATAGGTAGCCCGTTTATGTTGAGGTGTTAGTTTTGATTAGTTGTGATTTGTTTTAGTGGTAGTAACTAAGTAAGAGATGTTTTTAAGCTTATTTTTAGAGTTCCGTACCCAAAGGGTAAAAACGGGACCCTATTACTGTAACACTCCACTGCCCGTCTGTCTGTCACCATGCTGTATCTCATGAACCATGATAGATAGACAGTTGAAATTTTCACAGATGATGTATTTCTGTTGCCGCTATAACAACAAATACTAGAAACAAAATAAATATTTAAGGGGGGGCTCCCATACAACAAACGTGTTTTTTTCGGCGTTTTTGCCTTGTGGTACGGAGCCCTTCGTGTGCGAGTCCGACTCGCACTTGGCCAGTTTTTTTTATTACCGACGAAAATTTTAACGCAATGAGGTTCAGAATCATGTAGTGAATCCATGCTAACAGGCTGCGTGTCAATGTTCCTATCACCCGGTTTAACTCCCCAGTTTTAGATCATTCATAGAAAGTTTACATGATATGGCAAAGGTCATTATAAACAAGGCAGGTTTACAACGTTGTTCGTGCTTAAGAAACAGGATCACAAACCTCGAAGTTACACCAATTAGTGTTCCAAATAATACGTAACAAACAACTACAAATAATACGTAACAAACAACTACAATACAAAGTACAAGTTTCCAGCTCTCCCAACGCCATTAATTAAAACTTTCAAATGAATCACATCTACAATTCGTTTGCATGAGTTTTATTTGATTTACCTTTGTAGGGTTCCGTACCTAAAGGGTTCCAACGGAACCCTATTACTAAGCCCCCATTGTCCGTCCGTCCGTCTGTCTGTCAGCGGGCTGTATCTCATGAACCGTAATAGGTTGATAGTTTAAATTTTCACAGAATGTGTGTTTCTATTGCCGCTATATCAACAAAAAATAAAACAAAGTTAATAACAATTTATGGGGGTCTCCATACAATTTTTTTTTTGTTTCGGTGTTTTTTGCCTACGGAACAACTGTGTGCGAGTCCCACTCGCACTTGGCCGGTTTTTTCCAGTTGTTAGATCCTTATTAGTAAAACCTTACTGTGCTATTAATAGTTTGCATTAATCAACGTATAGCCTCCACGTGCGGCCACACTAGAGTGCCTCCCACGTACAGTTACATATGTGGCAGGTGGCAGGCACTCTGTGCACTGAACCCCGGTGACTTTGCTAAGTGGTAATGGATTAAAATATTTTGAGAATGAAAATCATGCTGATTTTAATCCATGCTAATATGAGAAGAATCATTTTTTTAAGTGTCTGCCTGTCTATTGCTGAACATGACTTGTCTGCCTGTCTATTGCTGAACATGACTATGTTCAGCAATAGACAGGCAAAAAAAAGTCAGCTGTTCCCTACATTTATGTACGTATAACTCGTCAAAATGTAGGGAACAGCTGTTTTTTTTTCGCTATTTCAGGTTTGGTCCCATAGTAAAAGTTGTTCATAATGATGAGTACAATGAGGTTAGAGGTTGTTAATGTTTTACCAATAACCCTGTATAGTCGTAAATAGTCATAATCACCAAGCTTAACTGACAAATTGGTGATCGCAGTATGTTGTTATTACACAGGAGGACGCTGCTGCCTATACTCTTAACGACATCCATTAGTCGCCTGTAAGTCACACACAGAAAGTGTTTATTCAACCTTTTCTTTGCCAAAAGAATTTATATTTATCACAACAAACGTAAA
This sequence comes from Oligia latruncula, assembly GCA_948474745.1. Lineage (NCBI taxonomy): Eukaryota > Metazoa > Arthropoda > Insecta > Lepidoptera > Noctuidae > Oligia > Oligia latruncula. Next base: position 8,155,908 of record OX419713.1, on the reverse strand, counting down.
AAATGCGAATACCAATCCGCCTACAAAGCGCTTTACTACGAGAAGTCTACGGCGTAGACCTACGATTAATCGTAGCGGCCTACGCCTCTACGAGCGAACACAAAAATAAAACGAAAAGAACTTTTTAATACAGAAAAGTTAATTTGATATTCCGTAATACGATACTTTAAGAGCAACATTAAAACATAATGTAACCCAAATATAGTAACTCGGTTGATCAATATCATTTGCGACACGAGAGGCGCTGTGCACGCAATTTAACATTGAAATATTTCAATGAGAGAGCGTGGAATCAATAAAGTACCATACTAAATGAGGGAACTCGTACATAATTTGATTTATGTCAACAGTAAATTTTGCACAGGGACACTCACAAATAGTCTGCAAAATAAGCGTCCCTCACCCCAGACGGTAGGCGTAAATCAATAAATTCCATTGTGCAACTGAAGTTGTATTTTGCGCCATCTAGTAGCGTGTAGATGTACTATTGTGAAGTGTTGTGTCGAGTGAGCGAAACTTTTTTGTTTGGAAGTTGCAGCTGATAGATGGCGTTGTACTCAATATTTTGTTTGTTTGTTTCAGGTACATTATAAAAGAATTCATTGTTGGAGATAGTTGTGGCGGTGTTCCAGATAAGTTTAGGACATACGAGTATAAGGCAGATTCGACTTTTGCTAACACAAATCTTTAAAAAATGGCAAGCGCTTTGCGCTCAATGACACACTTGAAGGATTTTAAATATCAAAACAATCAGACTATGAACCAATGTTTTTAGTATTGATTTTCCGCAATTTTCCGAAATGCTCAAACAAAGGTTTTCATATTATGTAGGACCTACAAGGTAATTTATCAGTGTCCTTCCCAAAATCGACAAAATTGAGTTCATAACAGGCACAGCACTATTTTATTGACAGAACAATAAACCGAAGTTTACCGAAGTTCGATTTCACATTAAACGAATCGTAAATAATGAGGAAACGTTTTACGACGTTCCTCGAATTAGTTCCTTTTGAAGAAAATACGAATCCGAACCGAAGGGTAGGTAAGTAGGTAATTGATATTTTTTCCTTTGCTAAAATTTGTAATACCTACCTCAAGAAGGTAATTACATTATTTGTTGATACATAGAATATAACGTTAAGAACCTAAGCAAATTATTAACAATATACCTACTATCAATAGGCCCTTCACTAATTTGATTTTGTGCATGGCTTTAATAATTAAATTTACGATGTAAGACGTTTATTTCTCAAATATATACTATTCACCTAACATGAGAAATACAAGTATCAAGTAACTTCCACGGATGAATTTTTCGACGCAATATTTCAGTTTGTGAATAGTTTTAGATATAGTTAGGATATAATTTTGTTATTTTAATTATTGCTTAGGTTATTTACGTACCTACATTTATATTTTAATTCCTAAATACATGGATTACTTGCGAAGACTACTTGCAACATAGATTATTTGTGACATCTCCCAACTCACACTGGACCCGCATGGTGGATTACAGCCCACTCCCTCACACCGAGAGGAGGCCTGTGTCCCAGCAGTGGGACAGAGAGTGCCTAGAACGTTTACAGTGTTGTCGATAAAAGCATTAGGTTAAAACATGTAATGATAGTTTTAAGGAATTTAAATGAATAAAAGGAAAAGTACTTGTAGTTCCCAATTCGGAGTAACTAGGTACTTTGTAATTTACTATGTTATTTGCTTTCATAATGGATATGCGCCATTTATCTTACTATAAAATAGTTTTCCCTTACCCATGTTAATTTATAATAGAATCTAAACTCATCGAATCGTAATTTAACCGTCATAAAAGATATCATAACGCAAAAGTTATGGTCCATTTAATATCCACATCAAATAAATGGAAGGTTTGCCTGAAATATAATTTGCAACGAATTAGAAATCCATTACACGTAAATTACATAACGAAATAAAATGTTATTTCATAATAATAAGGATATATTGGACGACCAACATGTTCTTTTTTTTCGCACGTATTTTAAATATTATAGGTAGGTAGGTACCAATACCAATGCATTGGTATTTCTATCCAGCGCGGTTATAAGTAACATTGCCACCGAGTTTTATGCTTTAAAAATCTGAATTCAGTAATCGCACCCTCAGTAGCAATGGCTTTCATTTTGACAGTTCAACAACATTCATTGCGCTATCGACGTTGTCGAGCAGACAAGTATTTCGAACTTAGGAAGCAATGGATTAGCATATCTTTCAAAATTATTCAGATTAAGATTGATAGTGTGTTACGCAATTAGGGCGCTGAGTTGCCTTAGAATAAAATAGAATCAATATGTAAACATTTTTTTTCTACTGGCGAGTTTGTTGCGCCACTTTTTCTTTCCAGTTATTAAGTAGAACAGAACACTCTTTATTATGTACAGACTGAATGGCGGTAGGGTGGCCAGTATTTATCTTGGTGTGGAAATCTGAACATTTTAAGAGCGTTTACGCCGTACGGCCTTTCATACAAACTTTCAAGCCATTTTTTTTTCGAAATGAATGAACCGTTAAGTAGGATACAAAGGTCTAAAAAGTTACATAAGAACATTTTCGAAATATCTTATTTAAAAAAAAATATCTGGAAATCTCTGTTTCTATGGAAAATTTAAAATCGGTCTAATTTGGCTGTAACACTATTATTCGAAAATGTTCTCAACTAACTTTTTAGACCTTTGTATCCTGGTTATGCGTATGAAGTTTCATTAAAATCGGTTCATTAATTTCGAAAAAAATGGCTTGAAAGTTTGTATGAAAGGCCGTACGGCGTAAACGCTCTTAAAATGTTCAGATTTCCACACCAAGATAAATACTGGCCACCCTACCGCCATTCCTTATAACATTAACTGCAGATAACTCATGAAAAATGATCTCCACCCTTTAATGGCGCTATGAAGTACCATTGTGCCCCGTAGTGTCAGACGGTACCGTCGAGTGACACTTCAGTAGGCGCGTCATAATCTATTCTCTGAATAAACTCAGTTAGGTGCTGTAAGTAATGAGAGCGATGCGAAAGATAGCGAAGTGGATGAGGTACAGTAGACGCCAGCACATCAAGCTACTACAATCTGTCAATTTTTTTAAATAGATTTTAAACTTTATCGCTAAAGCATAAGGTTCGAAGTTCATTGGAAAAAAATTACAGTTTCGGTTAGCTTGATGTGCTGGCGTCTGTACAATATCTAAGATTGTTTATTTATTCAAAAAATGTATAGTAAGTACTAACACCACATAATAACAAAAGGGACAACATAAGATCGGGGGGCACGGCAGTGCCCTCACCAAGTCGAGCAAAAAGCGGCACGGCCGTACCATCCTTTTCTCGAAGCAGTTCAAGCCATTTTCGACCCCCTATAACTTCGTTGTGGATAAAACTAGAGACCTGAATTTTCAGTAATCAAGCAGGTATTGTATAAACACGGTATATTTCAAATTTCATTCAATTTGAACCAGTAGTTTAAGAATTATAACTAGTCAAAGTTTCTTAATTTTGTCACTCACTGACTGACTGACCGATCATCAAAATTCTAAGGCACTTCTAGCAGACATAGAAGCTTCAAATTTAGAATTCAATTAGTGTTTAGTGTATAAATCAAGGAAAAACTAAAATATTTTGCAATTTCGGTCCGCTTTTCTAGATACACAAACTGCACAAATAACTTTGTAATCCCATATAAATATATAGGATTACAAAGTTATATTTGCAGTTAATGAATCAGTGTACCTGTATAATTATGTACAATCTAATGGAATAATAGGTTGAACATAATTATATCTAGGTACCTATCTACACCTATTATTCCATTAGATTGTACATAATTATACAGGTACACTGATTCATTAACTGCAAATATAACTTTGTAATCCTATATATTTATATGGGATTACAAAGTTATTTGTGCAGTTTGTGTATCTAGAAAAGCGGACCGAAATTGCAAAATATTTTAGTTTTTCCTTGATTTATACACTAAACACTAATTGAATTCTAAATTTGAAGCTTCTATGTCTGCTAGAAGTGCCTTAGAATTTTGATGATCGGTCAGTCAGTCAGTGAGTGACAAAATTAAGAAACTTTGACTAGTTATAATTCTTAAACTACTGGTTCAAATTGAATGAAATTTGAAATATACCGTGTTTATACAATACCTGCTTGATTACTGAAAATTCAGGTCTCTAGTTTTATCCACAACGAAGTTATAGGGGGTCGAAAATGGCTTGAACTGCTTCGAGAAAAGGATGGTACGGCCGTGCCGCTTTTTGCTCGACTTGGTTCTCACAACTTTTTACGGTAGAAGAACTGAGTTGCGAGACTTGGCTTTTTTTACAAGGTATGTTTTTGATGGCATTGTTTATTTTAGAGGTCGATAAATCAAAATATATTGTCCAAAGGGAACCCAGAAACATCAAAACTTTCACATTTATAATAATAGGTATTAAACGAATTCAAAGACCCCAGCTTTTGTGTGATTATGTCAGAGTAAAGAATAGCTTTATGGTAATTGAAAAATCTGTTAAAAACATAAAAATTGATAATCATAAATATCGATTAAATAAATGATAGAAGACTAGGCGCTATCTACCAAACTGTAGGTTTCATATGACATTTTGTAGACTACCCTCACTCTAAGCAAAAAACACACTTTCCTTGTTAAATTATAAACGGATTAGTCTTATTTACTTACGCCCAGAATAAAAAAGATTATCTACTCGTAGATGAATAAAACACAGAGGAGAGGGGTCCGTGGCTAAATAATAACAGCCGCACAGGTCGATCGATCAGGTTAAGCTACGCTTGCCGTGGTTGTTCTGTGGATGGGTGACCATCTTTACATACCGAGACCCCTCCGTGCCTCGGAAAGCACGTTAAGCCGTTGGTACCGGCTGTCATTCGTGGATCTTTGACAGTCGTTACGGGTTGTCAGAAGCCCGAAAGTCTGACAACCAGTATTATCAAGGAATATCGTATTACCCAGTAACGGGGGTTGTGGAGGTCAGATAGGCAGTCGCTCCATGTAAAATACTGGTATTCAGCTGCATCCGGTTAGACTGGAAGTCGACCCCGACATAGTTGGGAAAAGGCTAGGCAGATGATGAGATGAATAAAACACAATTTTCTCACACTTTCCCGAAAAAAAAACTCGCACTCAGCAGCTTCGCATCACATCGCATCGCCCCCACTGAGACACGACCTTTACTTAACTTTAGACACATCACACGCAGACAAGGGTGTATATGATAAACGATCATTACTCACAAGACACGTACAGTCTACTGCACGTCCATGTCATTGACATCGCCTTTATTCTCAAGCAGTAAGGGCGGGTTTCGCAGTTGAATTTTAACATGGGGTTGACCGTACCTACCCGGTTTTTGCGCGTCCACCTTCAGAATGGGTAGTTAAAGTAAATGGGCTGGAGTTGTTGTTCAGGAGTGTTTCATATAGTCCCTTTGCGGACCTGATAATGTTGAATTTATAATACGGTAGGGTTATGATATTTAAACTTTAGTTTTCTACCTTTTTGACTCTGCCCGTAAAAGATTAGTTAAAGTCAAAATGCTTAATGAAGGTGTACACAACTAACATAACATCACGCATGTAATGCTAGAAGGGTTAGGTAGAGGTGCAGCTATAGTCCCTACACCCAGAATTTCCTAGTTAAGTTTTTAAGTCCCAAACTCCCAAGTAATACGGCATGGTATGCAGTCTTAAAATTAGCTAGGTGCGTTCTTATTGTACCGGGTGTGCAAATGTATGGCAGGTAGATAATTTAACCCCATTAAATCACGAATTCCTCACTTAGTTTTCCTCAATGATTTCAAAAGTAATATATAAGTCAGTGGTTTTCCTGTTCCACGGAAAGCATAGCCGTCATAATTATAACTGCCGCAAAATGACAGATGTCACTAAAATGGCAGACGTCACAAAAATCTGCGGTATTTTGACATTACAGTGTAAAAATCGCTGTCTTTAAGAACTGTCGTCATGATATTGAAGACGGCACCGTTTTCTATGGAAACCCAAGTTCAATCAACTGAGAAGCTGAGAACTCAAATTCTATTGTTTCATGCCAGTATCGCTGTAGAATCCTGCACAAAGCGTGTCTATAAACCTCCATTCTTCCTCCGTTTTTAATGGATAATATCTCCATAATAACCCGCCTCCTCCCTGCTCTCTTCCACATCATAAAACGCAGGCGATCGTCAGCAGAACTGGAGATTATCTGCAGATATTAATTTATACAGTGACACCCTACGCCGCAATTTTACTGTTCGCTCAGAACTGTCAAGAGGCTCTCGATCCTCTATACTTCTATAGAATGTACTTGTAGCATGAGTATGAAGTATGTAGGCATTAGAATTTACTAAGCGTCTTGCAATTTAAAGATTAGATAAACGAGAATTGACATTAAAAGTACATCTAGGATGTATTCATAAGTGCTACGGTTCATGGCGCTCAAACAAAAAATAGTTTAAAAAACTCCCCAGGATTTAAAGGAAAGCTGAATCAAAGCAATGTTCCTTGGCTTGTTGTGCTTCATGTAATGTCTATATTAATTTATTGTTTTAATTTTAATTATATGCATGCACTGCTTTACTACCTACTCTTGTACGCCCTAGAGGCAAAGCATAGCGCCCTCAACGTATCAACAAATAAGAACTTATAATGTACCTATGTTTTACAATGAATAAATGATTATGATTTGGCGACAAAAATAAGTCCTAGTCAGTACCTACTGTCCCAGAGAATATTTTACGAGAAGCTTTACTAGTCAAAGTCTGTAATAGCTTTCCGAGAAATTAAAAAGCTTTCATCTGTAATTTCCCGCCATCAGCACTGTTATGACAAGCTATTGTTATTGACGGGTAGTGACGTGCGTTATCAATTTAGTCGATTTTAACACTAACGTGCCATTATTTCACTTTTGATATAATAAGAATAACATAGTGAATTAGGCGACATTCCCTCAGGACTGTCTACCTAGTAAATAACTTGATAAAAAACGTTTCTAAAATGAATGCGGCAAATGGGATACAATTTTCCAACATTAAAACCTCCGCCCTAGATAGGCGGGAAGCATCGTCGCCCATAGCTCGTTACTGGCGGGAAGTTTTTATCAACACCCACCATTTTCATACCACTTCATTAGTCTATTGACAACGGAGATACCAATTCCATTTTGCAGTCCTCCAATTGTCAAATGATCTGTACGTCAACGGACTAAGGTTGACGTTCGAATAAATTTTGTTTGATCGACTCGAGTTTATTTTTGCAGTAATATCATTATATCAAAGTACCAATGACATGACGTGGCATTTCTTTTTGTAAAATGAAAAAATCACGGTGATTCGGTCACAATGGAATTAACTTAGATCGAAGTAGGATGGGCCTATTTTTTGCAACGGTTTCCATAACAATGACTCAATGGAACGTCCCTAAGTGAAATAGTTTTGCGAAAAACAAAATGGCGTGTCATTTCGCTTTTTTTTTCTATTTCATTTGATAAAGGCGGGTAGATAGTGGACGCAATTTCGTTCTGAATTCGCGTTTTTTGCTTGTTTCACATTTATCAGCGGGAGTGGTGTGTTTCTTTTTGTAGGAGGCTTGTTTTTTCATTTGGTGATAGACTGTTTCACGTGAGTGTCGTAATAATATGATTGGTAATCTTCAGAAAAAATCAACTTAAACTCGTAGCAATTGAACCATTTACAGGCACTTTTGAATTGTCAAAGAGTCGGTCAGTCAGTAATATGAAGCTAGTTGCCCATTCCAAAGCGTAGCAGGAACCTATGGAGAAGAACGGGCAAGAAACTACATGGACATTTTTTTTTTATTATATTGAAACTGTAAAATTTTCCCAATCAACCTTGAACCTTATGCTGTAGCGCAAAACTATTAAATAAATTTGACAGATTGTAGTAGCTTGATGTAGTGGCGTCTGAACAAAATATTAGTTACATCAACAACGCCATGCATGAGAAGATTCTCCTGCCTCTCGAGGTGCAGTCTGACATAATTAGTCATTTCTAAGCATATATATTATTTTGTCGTTGAAATGATGTAATTACCCCAAACTCACCGCATCAACAAAGCCGCGGAAAAGTAGTAAAAGACTGGTAAGGTATAGATAGGTACCCAAACACACATAAACCAGCTTTTTTCATTTCCCTGTAAAGCCCCGATATCCCCCGTATTCCTCTGAAGATACGAGCACATTACATTACTACTTTTACGTCCCATATTCGGTTCGACGAAACAAAATCTGTTTTTCTCCGTGACGACAAAAGAGATTGCTGAATGCTGATGTATGTTCTTCTGCCATTTTTGTTTTTAGTACAAAATTACTGATATTTTAGCTAGATGTGATGACGGTTTACCCATTTTTAGGGTTCCGTACCAAAATGGTAAAAACGGAACCCTTATGGTGAGACTAAGTCTGTCTGTCTGTCACAGCTGGATATCTAAAGAACTACTAATGCTATCAACTTGAAATTTGGAATAGTTTTAGATGACGTTTGCCCAACTATTTTGCAAAAAAAAAAAAAAAATAAGAAAGAAATAAAAATCCGTTTTTACCATTTTGGTACGGAACCCTAACAAACAAAGACACTACTACTCCTTAGTAAAAAGCAGGTGCAAGATTTCAATACATACATATTATTATAAAGTACCTACTTACAGTTCGTGTCATAAAAAAAGATCGTCATCTTATTCTAAAGATGTTTGCTACGCCAGTGCTACGTAGTACGTAGGCAGCGCGCGTAGCACGTAGGTGGCGTAGTCAGTCCGACGTAGACCGGTTACGGCCTACGCGGCTACGAGATGTTGTCTCATTTCATTGTTTACTTTATTAAAGCGTTTGTGTCGCTAAAAGGAAGAAATTAAACTAGGTTTTATTATCTAAGACTTTTCCTTTGCTGTTTTTAGGGTTCCGTACCAAAATGGTAAAAACGGAACCCTTATGGTGAGACTCGGTCTCTGTCTGTCTGTCACAGCTGGATATCTGAAGAACTACTAACTTGAAATTTGGAATAGTTTTAGATGACGTTTACCCTCTACATAGGCCTAATCAAAGAGATTGAGATTGGATTTGGATCGGATTGATTGGTATTTTAGCACAGACAAAAAAAAATAACTGAAAAATCCTTCACCAATGGGATTGTATACGATTAACTTAACAGTTAACTGTCCATTATGATTCATAATGTTATCCTTCTATGATTCTGCCAAAGTGGCCTTTTTAAGCCCCCTGATCAGTCTCAATCTGTCAAAAATACCTCATAATCCCTACATTTTTGACATTAACTGTCACGGACATGAGATTGCGACTAGATTTTTAAAGTTTTTGTTTACGGGAATTGGCTTTCAGATATTTGTACCTAATAGTAGTAGCAAATACTAGACTAGTCCAGCATCCCAAAAGTCTGAGCAAATGTGTAATATAGAACGCTAGCTAAATGCGACCAGCCATTTCAACAATTTCCAAATAATTACATTCATTTGCTAAACTGCTTGTGTGGCCGACTGAGAATCGAACGCCAGACTAAGGTCAATGACCTCTGTTGCCATGCTTCCGCCAACTGGATTTAACCATTAAGGCAAGATATTAAAACATTGCTTTTAAATAATCTTAAGTAAATGCACTCAATCTCTAGCATTATCTCTGGATAGGATGTTAATGAGCATTTAAAAAAATGTAGAATTGATTAATTTCTACTTTTATATAAGACTAAGGGCTTTTTACAGTTTGATGTTGAAAAAGTCTTACCAAGGGATAACGTGGTACCCAGTAACTGGGTTGTGGAGATTAGACAGTCAGTCACTCCGGCCAGTATGTAAAATACTGGTAGTGTAGGTATATTAACGACTTCATACTTCCGTCAAAAATTTTGTTAAGATCCTATTTCGACTGTGGGGTAATTCTAACTAATGAGAATAACTGTTATTGAGGGGCCCGTGGCTAAATAATAACAGCCGCACAGGTCGAGCGATCAGGTTAAGCTACGCTTGCCGCGGTTGGTCTGTGGATGGGTGACCATTTTGACATACCGTGACCCCTCCGTGTCTCGGAAAGCACGTTAAGCCGTTGGTCCCGGCTATCATTCGTGGATCTATGACAGCCGTTACGGGTCGTCAGAAGCCCGAAAGTCTGACAACCAGTCTTACCAAGGGGTATCGTATTACCCAGTAACTGGGTTGTGGAGGTCAGATTGGCAATCGCTCCATGTAAAATACTGGTATTCAGCTACATCCGGTTAGACTGGAAGCCGACCCCAACATAGTTGGGAAAAGGCTAGACGGATGATGATGAGAATAACTGTTATTCAGGAAGGCGAAAACTGTTCGCCTTCCTGAATAACAGTTATTCTCATCATCATTTCGAAAAAAAGCTGCTAAGGCGATTACTGTTTGACCCACACGCCTTTTTTTTTGTCAGACGTCATGTTATGAATGTGTTCAAAAGACGTTTGTCACATTTTTGGTCAAATGTTGTGTTTAAAATGCTTGTTTTCACAGAGAGTAGTGAAAATATAAACAATACGTTGTTTCCCACTTATTTATTCTTTAAAATAAAACGTTTTTGATGTAATTTTGCTAACATTATCCTCTCTGTATCTATCATTTTTTTCTATAATTAAGTCCGCAAGAAGATCAAAACTCAAACTCAAAGCATTTATTTTAATTAAACCAATTACAGGCACTTTTGAATTGTCAAGGGGTCGCCGGCCAGTCAGAAAGATGAAGCTAGTTGCCCATTCCAAAGCGTAGGTACCTATGGAGAAGAACGGGCAAGAAACTGATGTAAACAAGACTTTGTAACCATATTATTTTGATTTAAAATAGTGTCCATGGAGTTTCTTGCCCGTCCCTCCATAGGTACCTACGCTTTGGAATGGGCAACTAGCTTCATCTTTCTGACTGACCGACTTCTTGACAATTCAAAAGTGCCTGTAAATGATTTAACCTTTTGACCGCCATGACAAACCAAAATGTGCCCAGCACGCCACGGTTCTACTACATGACAGGCTTTGACGCCGAGGGTACGTTTTTGTTGTTTCGACGTGTGGCGGTCAAAAGGTTAATTGAAATAAGTGCTTTGAGTTTGAGTTTATGCTTGTGTAACAAGGAGACTCAAGGCAGCCTTAGATAATTTGAGAATCCTACTAATATTATAAATGTGGAAGTTTGTGTAGATGTTTGGATGTTTGTTACTCAATCACGCGTAAACCGTTGAACAGATTTGGAAGAAAATTGGCACATAGATAGACCATTTCCTGGATTAACACATAAGATACTTTTTATCCCGTAATTCCCACGCGATCGAAACTTACGCGGGTGAAACCGCGGGGCGCTGCTAGTAGATTATAAACAAACCTACTTCTCTTAACCACATGACATAACGCCTTTTTCTCCTGAAGGGATAAGCAGAGATGTAGGTGAACCTAAAGTAAACCCAACTTTTGCCAGTTAGGCACTCAATAGGGGGCGAGCCTATAGCCAAAACAAACCTACGTGGAGGTAAAAGAAATATTATGTAGAACAATGAGTTCAGTTCGATACCCCAGATATTGTTCCTAATGGTCTATAACACCCCGATCGTGCATAACGCCAACATTAAAGGCGCGGCCAGTATCAGCCATAATAGCTACAGTCAACTGCACGCACATGATAACAGTTTGACATTGACAGCCCCTTTATGTTCTAGCAGTAAGGGCGCGTTTCGTAGTTCATGTATACTGCCTGGCGTGCGGTTGAGCGTACAGCCATAAAGATCTCTGTGAGTACCGTCTGCTACCCCGTCGCTTAACAGTGCCATGGCAACGCCCATAGTTGATTCATTTGGCATTTCTTAGCTTGGTAGAATGTACTATTATATAAGTGTGTCTGTGTTTAATGTAGGAAAATAGCAGTGTTCTTTACCAGCACAAGATAATTTAAGTTTACAATGTACCAGATAATTTTATGCAAATTCTGAATCATTTTCTAATTTATCAGGTAGGTGGACACTGTGTAACAGGGCCCCTTATTTCGATTTTGTAAACTAAACCTTATAACTGCTAAACTTATGACATCAATTATGAGTCTATCAGCTATTTGCTAAAATTAAGCCATATAAAAATAAACTCTAATTAAACTGTGCTAGACAATAATATTATAAGTGTAAAAAGGTGGTGCTAGACTAGACAAATAATAATAACCGAGCATTAGCTAATGGCTAAAATTAAGTGACATCTATAACCTCTAATCAAACTATGGTAAATCGATCAAGAAAGCTATCGACTAAGGTAGAAATCGACTAACCAAAATCCATTACAAAATATAACCCTTATTATTATAGACGGCTAAGAAAAGGTCAACTGCCAAAAATCGACTAAAAATCCATTACAAAACATAAACAAAAGAAAATCGACTAGAACAACATTCAAAAATCGAACGTTCACTAAGCAAACACGCACAACCCTAATGTTGCCAAGTAATCAATTATTCCATTTCATTTTACTAATAATTTAGCGTGCAACGCCCTCTACAAATACAAGGAGGCTAACTAAACTAAAAGTGGACGTTGCAAGGTAGTTATTTGGCTAAAATGGTCTACATTGTGCAGAATATTGCTCTAAGTGTGAGGGTATGTTGCTACCCCGAGTACCCCGTCGGGCAATGGCGTCATCGGGCCATGACAACGCCTTTCGCCGTCAATAAAAGCTGTAGACAGCTTTTAAAACGCTCTATAGCTATAGATGGTTAAATAAACAAGGATATGAAAAAAAAAAATTCAGCAGGTATTGACCCCATGCAGGGCAAAGACCTCTCCCACCCCGCACCTCAGTTTTGTTTGTGCAAAATAAAATAATAAGCTAGTATACTAAACTCTATGCTACGCTAAACTAGAAACTAGACAGATAGGGGCAGATGAAGCTTTTCTAATTAATAAAAAATAGTGCTGTTCTTGTCTCCATGGAAATCTGTGAAATACTTAAGGAAAATACTGCAAATATTAGTTTAAATATTTTCATTCTGCGTATTTTACGGGGTAGGCTGAGGTCCTACCTAGATTCCACCCCTTTCGCATCACCATCCGGGGCTCAGTCCCTTTGAAATCAATGAAATGAAAACAAAACTAATATATCCTAAGGATTCTAACACTAACACGCTAAAAACAACCTAAACATAACAAAAATAAGATACAGTTTCCCTAAAATCGAATAGAACACGATTCGCGAGTAGAAAATGGCCGGAGTTTCAGATGCAGCGAAAAAATGTGGCACGCATGCGCACAGCGCCGCTCGATATATGCACCCTCCGGTGATCATGTGTTGAACCACTCTCGGATCTACGCGAAACGAACGATATTACAGAGGAATACGCGTTGTAACACTCACACAACACCACGCAAACACTTTACACGACTGAAAAATATCAGTCAGAACTTTACAGCAGCTTCCCTTATGTTTTCTCAAATATAACCTGCAAAGAAAGTTATTAGTACAGTTGACACGAGAAATACAGAACAATATTGTGGGGCTTCAGTGATGGGTGTGCAACGCCACGGCCCTCTTGTCCAGACGCAGCAGTAACTGTAGGCAACACGTACTGCTGTGACAGGACAATATGGTCGTAACGCGCGGTTCGGGCGGCGGCCCGTGGGCGAGTGAGGCAGCGTGGCCGCGCCGCGCCACCGCGCCCCTCCGCCCGCCGCCCCGCGCACGCGCCAACACCCCCCGCGGCCGCTACGACACCCTCAATGAACGCCCACAATCAACTATCGATTTTCCAGTAAAAAAAATGGTTTAATTCATCAGCACGCATCTTTGGGGTTGTCTATGTTTCTTTTTGGTGGGTGTTCGAATTTGGAAGGTGGTTAATTGATTCGGTTTGAGACACCACTAGTAGTCCTTGATTACTGTATTTTGTAAACCATAGGTACTATCCATTTCCCTACCCCCGGGGGCCATATTCTCCAAAAAATCTGGATCATTTGATCACGGAAGACTTAATTTTCCATAATTAAGGACTCCTATTCAGTGAGGTTTTCATGACGACATTCATCAAATCATCGAAGTATAAAAATCCACTTATCTAGGATGAAATCCAAACCTTATCTCCAGATATCAAATTCTCTTTACAAACGTGAACTTCTTTCTGTGAGTTTAACAAAAGCCTCGCAGGAATATCGGTCATTGCTACCTCCATTTTCTATATTCTATTTCAAGCCGGCATTGCCTCTGAAATGCTATGGTTTTATATAAAACCTGATACTTCATCGCTTTCAGTTGAGAAGTTTATTTCTAACTGTGCAAACCTGAAGAAAAGGTGCATTGAGATTTTAGCTCAATCATTCGACTGAATCATGACTGATTCTATAAAATTAACACATTATGACCTCTTGCCGTATAATACATTGCCATTTTCATCTTATTGGAATCTTTTATTTTAATCACTGTTTTAGCTTTTCTGTATTTCTCTTTATCTTGATCATATGTCATCTGAGCGTCTCATGAATCAAAAGCAGTATTTTATCTTTCAATTCTTTCAATTTTGATGTCAAAAACGTTTCCTATTTCCGAGTTTGTATCTAAAAGAGTATGTTTTTGTCCCGCACAAGTTATAAGAGGCAAACTGTGAGAAGTAGGTTACTGAGGGGCTCGCAAGCGTTGTCCTGGCAACGCTCTCTACTAGTGTGTAGCGATGTTTAATATCACACTTGCCGCTTTGATTCTGTTTGTGGGTAGTTTAATATCACACTTGCCGCTTTGATTCTGTTTGTGGGTAGTTTAATATCACACTTGCCGCTTTGATTCTGTTTGTGGGTAGTTTTTCATTGTTGCAGCGAGCGAATTTTCATTCGAGTTTAAATTTTTTAGATAACATTCTTTGAAATTGGACTGTTAATGAGATCTTTTCAATCGTCCAAAAGTACAGAAGACAGCCCCCATAATGACCAAACTTTAACTTTATGCTGCATCCAAGACAAAAACTGAATCTACCTATATTTAAAAAGGCCTCTAGACTATTCTACTCTTATTGAAACCATAGGTATCTAATATAAAGAAATCCTCAACTAACCCATTTTAGGCAATCATAAGTACTATAGTATAAACCTTCAAATAAAATAAATCTGTTCCTAATTTCTATGAAAAGCTGAAAACGTTACTAGCTTAGAAGCATGAAAATCATGAATTAGACATAGTACGTACATGATTACTTTACTTAGTCCGTATGAATACTCTACAGCCTGTAACTCAATCTCTGTATCCCACCATCTTCGATCCAAAATTGGATTAATCTTCAAACGCTGTGCCCTATACAGTATATCAGAGTCAGAGTCAGCTACCTACTATTGGTATAACTCGATTGAACAGCCTGAATATCAGTATTTCATTTGGAGCATCGACATCAGATCTCCATACCCCCTTTGATACGGATCGATATTCTGAAATTACACCGGTTATGAAAATGTTTAGAGCTTTTGAACGCCCGAGAACTATCCCACGCATTATTATGGAAACCGCGTCGACAGTTAACAGATAAACGAGATATATTTACTATTATCTACAAGTACCCACTACCCACGCATAATAATAATCACTTTTATGAGAAATCACGAGCACGACATCTTTGTAAGAAAATAGGAGATTTACTGTTCTTATATTCTATTACAATCTGGCTAAATTAGATGATATTTTTAGTAACAGAAGAGTGTAAATACAGGGTCTTCTGCTTGGTAACTCAAAACTGTCCAATCAATCTGTATGGTTCTTTCCTCAAAAGACCATCTCAGACATCGATCTACATGGTCTTTACATGATCTGTTCAAGATTATATCTGGAGTTCAAAAAGTGGGTAGATTGACATCAGTTAATCTGAGTAGTCTAAACTGAAGAAGAGAGAAGGTAAGCTTGTAGTTGAATTTTTATGTCTGCTTAGGAACTCAAGGGTTTGACATGATCAATAGTTTACCTCCGGAAAGGAAGAAAATTGTGCATTAAATCTAGTAGTTTCAGTAAAAAAAAAACAGTTTCATCGAGGACACGACAAAAAGTTTAAATTGTTTCATGGTATTATGTGAGATCACGCATTCGGCCGCTTGACCTCATATGGTGATAGCTGGTGAGCGAGAAAAAAGAGGTAAAAATAAGAAATACCCGTGTAGTTACATTTTCTCACGCAATTTCAACACGTTTGAGTAACGTTAAGGCGATCTTTTGCATGGGCACAGTTTCAGAGTCCAGATGGCGGTAGCCTTGTAAAATGCAGATAGGTAGAATCCTTTTTAAGTACGTATTGCACACCGAAAAGAGAGGACATGAAAACACAAACGTTTTAAAATAAGGGTGACAGAATGGACGGTCTTTTCTTAATCGACGATTTCTGCAAGACAATCTTAGGTCCGTGTTATTCTGATGCATCGAGTAAGACAGAAAGAAAATCATGATCAACCTAGCTTTTCCAAACTTTGTGAGGATGGCTTTAAAGCCAATTAAAGCAAATGTAGTAAAATTTCACAGAGGATGCCTGGACTGGAAGCTTTTGCCAAGCCATGGCTTCCAATCAAACGAGAAGCGACTGAAACTCACGGAGCGCGACTGCTAATTGACCTTTGCAACCCAAATACTTGGGAATACCGACCCTTAGGTTGAAAATGGTGGTCAAACTTCCGAGCCCCTGACTACCCGTAACGACTGCCATAGTTCAACGTGCCCTCCGAGGCATGCAGGGGTCTTGAGTCAGTCTACCTGTCGGGACGGTCACCCATCTGCATAGTTAAGTGGTTGCCATTTAGCGACCAGTTAAGCAAGACTAGTCGCCTCAAATAATTATAACTTTTGGTAGTGAGCTCTTTGCTTGACAAAGAGCTCTCCCGGCGAAATGCTATTCTGCCACCATACTTATTTCTGCTGCCAAGCAGCGTTGTTGTTTCGTATTGAAGGATATGGGTCTGTAGAATAGGACCATGAGCAACGCACCTGCGATACCTCTTGTATTGCGGATTGTTATCAGCTACGGTGACCACTTACCGCCAACTAAGCGCTGGCGACTTACTACTACAACTTACTACTTACAGCTTGTTACTCTTGTTAGTTGTTAGCCACCGTCTTTTTTTTATATATTTGGTCAAATCCGTTCCCTAACCTTATGCCTTTAGGCATACATTATTACATTCAGATTAAAAACCAATAGCGAAGCCTAAAAGGAGGGCCTTTTGGGCTTAGCCGCAGTCGAGTAAAAACTAACAATACAAGAAAATCCACTCACCCGTTTAAGAGTCAAAATGATATTAATCTGCGCATTACTCCCTACAGTTTTGTTTTGCAAAACTGAGTTGTTTAGCTCAGTTTCGTCTGACTCATCCCTCTTGCGATGTAGGTGGGGTCATCGACCGGAGGGTGGCTCGCAGGACAACGTACCTACCAATATTCACAGATGAGCGGGGTTCACTCGGAATATTCAGTTTAGTTATATAATTTGTTTATAAATTATGCATTTGAATAATATATGTATTAAAGTCATTTAAGGCGCTACCTCGAATTGAGGTAGCGCCTTAAATGACTTTTGAAATAAATCGTAGCGACTGATGTACTAAGCGAGCAATTACTTTTGAAACGCAAAAGAAGAGAGACGGCTATAATGTGCGTGCGCTCGGAATAAAACGACGTATGTGCCAAATCAATTAAGTTTTAAAACTACTTTGAGTAAACTTTGTTATGATAACTCTCCATGTTTTAAAGTAAATTCCATTGTATAACTCTTAAGCTTTACGCCGTGATGTCGATTAAAGTAAAAAAATAGATATAACTTTTTTTTTTTGGATTTTGTTTGAACGCGCATCTCTTGAAAAATTATTTTACATTTAATACACCAATTCTTATGGAAAGCTATAGGCTATTTAACACCATGCTATGATCCTCAGAAGCCGAGCAAAAAAAGTCAGAAAGAACGCTAAGCGACGAAAAAGCCTGCGCCTGGTGACGGGGACCATCACGGGTCACTGCTCGCTAAATAAACACTTTTACACATTAGACATACATAACACACAGTCCCCTGTGCAGGGCTTGCATGGAGGCTGATGAAACCATTGCGCATGTGCTCTTTGAGTGCACCGGCGTCACCCAGATAAGGTCAGAAACCCTCGGGACACCCAGATCGTACACAGATGTTCTCAACAGACCAGGAGACTTGATCAGCTTCTGGAGGGAGGTGGGCTGGTTGGAATAACCACAGACGGCCGCCATGGTCCACGCACAATGAATGGTCCACTGAAGGACTAAGTGCGGAAACCAAACCCATAACATAGAACGGTAAGCGACCACGAAGTACCTAATAACGTGAGCAGGCGATGCGATGGGTTGGGTCTGGGGAACAAGAAATTTCATGCGGACGAAGTCGTGGGCAGAAGCTAGTAAAGGATATTTTTATAATAGGTTCTGCGGCTTCTTGCTATAGTTTCCTATGTAAGCGGATACGAGTGTTTTTCCAAGTAAGAAACGGGATAAAAAGTTTTGTTCATATTATCTATAAATGACTGAACTTTTCCAACTGCACTGTCCTATTGAATAAAATCACTGGCAGCTTAAATTATCCTATGCAAAGTCCTTGTTTTGAATCTCTGTGGATTTCGTGCCATGAATAAAAAAGGTTTTAAAGCTACATACTCCAAAAAATAAAAAAGATGGTGTGTTTTAACCACACTACGTATAGAAGTGAAAACTTATATCAAACTCAAAGCATTTATTTCAATTAAACCATTAACAGGCAATTTTTAAATTGTCAAGAAGTCGGTCAGTCAGAAAATATGAAGCTAGTAGAAGATACCTATGGAGCCCCTAAGACGACCCACTGACCGAAGAACGGGCAAGAAACTCCATGGACAGTCTTTTTAAATTATATTTTACAAAAATATTAGTTACATCATTACTTTTGAATTGAGCCGGCTATACGCGATTAAGCTTTATTCGCCGACTGGAGCCGAGTATAACCGATTTAGCGTCACCGACTCGAGCGTGACGGTTAATTTTCGTTCACTGTTCAGTAAGAGCGCTAATTGCGCCTAAAGAACTTCAAAAGATTTATCTCGTCCGTGTATGACTTACCCAGACCCCGGCGCCAGAGAAGCATCACAAAAAGTATGTTAGGAGAATATAAAGCAGCGTCCACTTACCTACAAGTAAAAAAAAAACTGTTATCCGTCAATCAACCGTTATTAACTAAAACAATCCTAGTCACTGTCACAGCCCCTAAGCCTTTGCGAGCAACATCATACTGGTCGCACTGTATATTAGATAAATGCTAAAAATAGATAAAAAGGTCCATGAACTGGTTAATTTTCTTAGACGCAATGCGCCTAGTGCGCCTGGAAGATACAAAAAAATAAGGCGTCAACCAGCAACCTTGAATTTACCAGAAACTCGCCGCCTTCCTAATCCCTTGAACAAGGCACAAGCCCCCGTACCCCGCCTTAGTAACAAGAACTTTGGAATACAAAATGGCGTAATAAATTCACTAACTGTTCACTGATCACTAATCCCTCCTAAAATGTGAACAAGGTCCTTAATTTCTTAGCCAAGCTTAATTAACAATACCTATTGCACAGCATTAGGAGAATCTAGTAGATTAATACCGAGTGAACACCTAGTGAATTTGAGTGAATGTAAAGTTTACCGAATTTTGCAGCTCAAAAAAGTTTTTTGTAGGTTATGTTTCTGTGTTTAGCAAAATAAAGTTACATTAAGACAGTTCACGAGTCCAGTCGGGCATAAATATTTCAGTCATCTTTCTTTATCAAAGAACCAAAACCAATAACGACATCCAAACTCTTTCTACACAAACTAAAAACAGAATTACAATCACAAATAATAGAAATTATTTTAAATATACAACTTTTCGAGTTCCCACAGTCCACACTTCCCACTTCCGGCTTCCCACCAAAACAATTTTCCGTTTCCGAAATTCGAAATTTCGAATGCAGTTCAAATAGTGCTGTCATGTCACCAATTCGACTAAACAATCAACTTTTCAATAAAGCAATTTACACCAACCAAGAAAACACGAGTTTATGAATTATTTTTTAATTATTATAATATTCAACTTAGAATGTAGTCAAAAGCACATCACAAGTAACAATAATTTGGTAATTCGACACTGAGCTGTTTGTTGACAAACCAAAACAACGCAGTCATTTTTTGTGAGCCATAGAATGTAATACTTTACGTTTCAAAGTTACAGAGCACAATTTAATTAATTATTTTTACTTTTAGCCATTGCTATTTTTACTTTTAGCCATTGCTGCAAGATCAAGGCTCTTTTAAATAAGCTGCTGTAAATGCTTAGTTATAATAAAAAAATAAAATTAAATTCAAATTATTTACCGAGTATTCAAACAATAGGTACCCTACAATATACGTGCAAATAACGTCCAAAGTTTCAAATACATGAATGACTCATTTCGTTCTCCCATTGACAGGTCGTAACAAACAGCCGCCCGCTTCGCCTCTGACCCGAAAGCGAATTAGAGAAACTATTTGTCACGGCTTGCGTTTTTCTCACTTTACGGTGTCTTAATTTATTGAAACTGAATTCATTGCGGTACAGTGTTGCGTAATTTGTTAGAGAAGAAGTAGGTATTAACTGGAATTTCCATTTAAGTAGAATGATGATGCTACTCAAGCTGATGGCGTTGGAAATACGTTTCGTAAGAAGATGTAACAAAATTAAAACTTTCGAAATTAGTTTAGATTGCGTACTTAACTAACTTACCTGTAAACTTCAAGGTTTAGTTGTTACATTATGGTTGTTAAGTGTAGTTGTTATAGACAAGTTGATCATCATAGTTATTGAACATTAAAGTGTTTACAGTAATTATGAATAATTAACAATTTAACAACGAAAGCAATATCGTAACAAGAAAATAATTTCGTTGCTAATGGAAAATGCTTGCAAATCGCACATAATAAATCAGACACATGAAATATGTATTTTTAACGACTGCTTCATAAAGAAATTTCTATGTGATATTTTTGATACAACACAGAAAACCTCTTGGGTCCTATTATCAAGAGGATAGTGTAAGGTCGTATGGAATGTACCCCACATCATGTTCAGACGAGATAAATTCTGCGAGTCTACACTGATTTATAGTTGGACAGGGGAATTCATTAAAAGATCCCTTGGAAAAAGCGAACATCTATCAAACTTGGCGGAAAAGATTATACCGTTTAACATTTTCTTAATTTGTATAAAAGTGGGATTTAAAAGTTCTCAGTGCAGATGTGATTAATTTATATTCAGTATGAAAAATTTAAGAAGCTTTGGCCGCTGTCAAGTTTGTGTTGGAAAATAATAGGGGTAGCTAAGCCTTAATGAATGAACCACTCAAAAGAGTTTGATTTTGCTACCTTCAAGCATAGTGAGGAGCTTACTTGACCCATAATTTATTACTCTTGAGAAACTCCTTTGTAGACGCTTTAAATTATCGTTTTATTTTGAAATGCGTTGTTTGACTAAATAAATTATTATAGTTACACAAATATTTCATAATTTTTGTCCATTAAATGAACGGTGACTTTAATTATACACTAGTTATGCATATCTTCCTTTCGGTATCCTTCTGAAGTAAAGTAGTAAGTGTTGTGAAGTACAAACTTGATCCACTGCTTAGTTTATAGCAGAGAGTATTTTAGATCTTTCAGTTCATCAGGGACCTCTCTCTCTGCTCAAAACTAAAATGTATGTGGTCTTCAAAGAACCGCAAACTGGCAGCAAATTTAAATTTCAAATACCAAAGAAAGTCGCCATTGGCATATTCAATATGAATTGTGGAGTGAATTTGAGTTTTTATGTAATCCTGAGGTCCAAAAAGCAGTGTTCAGTTATTGGAATAGGTAATAGAAAAAAGTTCAATTGAATTGAGATGAAACTCGTAAAACTTGCACCTTATTGGTACAAATAATGCGTATGTGTTTATTTCAATAAAATTACTCCGCATGCTCAAATATTTACATTCGACAACACGGCCGTGTCCGATAGCTGCCGCCGACTGCCCCAGAGCAACGAGAACTTGCCCTCCACACCACACCCTTAAACAACAAGCAGGACACCAATACATCCAACAGCTATGCCAAACAAGAATAGGTATATTGGTTCCAGAGAGAGACAGAGACACACTCATTTCGGAAAATGTATAAGTGTGAAAGATATAGCAATAGCTTCGTAGAGATGAAATGCGCAACTCGTAGGAGGGTAATTTTGGCAGAGCAGCTGTACGGATAAGTTCATTTTCAATAAAATAAAAGCTTTTCCGGCAGCGGGCGGCGCAGCGCGGCTGCGGCGTGCGCTTTTCTATTAGACTCGACCGTCTAGAATTTTGAAGAGAATATTATATTTCTTCGAAAGCGATTTGGATATGATCTAATTTTTATTGTAGAACTGAGACTAACTTTAAGAATTTTAATGTAACAGGACAGGCTCCGAGCGGCAAAATAAAGGCAAGTAAATGTCTTTCAAAGCAGCTATGGGGGTTATACATCTGTTATGGAAGTAGGGGAAGAAATCACGCAGCCACTACTCTAAACCCAAGAGCACGTCACGTTGACTGCTAGTATAGTCTTTGCTGCCAGTTAGCAACTTACCGCATGACAAGTGGCACTTCATTGCTCGGAGAAACATTAGGACACGATTCATTTCATTATTGCACAGTATGAAGTCATATTTAATTAAACGTAATATAAATATGTGAGGCTCATGTTGTTTTATATGACCGAGTTGACCAACGAAACAGATAAATCTCGCGCAAAGCGTCTGCTATCGCATTCGTCATGTTACATCTTAAATGCACATACAATTTGCCTTCCTCAGGAAACCTCCAGAGATTCTAAATTTTCTGAATGTGATGACGGGAACGATGTATGTATGTACAGACGCCAGCACATCAAGCTACCCGAAACTGTAAAATTTTCCGAAAATTGAACCTTAGGCTTTAGCGATAAAGTTGAAAATCTATTAAATAAATTTGACAGACTGTAGTAGCTTGATGTAGTGGCGTCTCTGTACGTTTTTTACATAAACGAGAACAAAATACAAATCTACACTCAAGATGGAATAATTATTTCCTTCGTCACGGTCAGACGTAATTATTTACATTCTATCGTATTTTCACCTGTCATGTAAATCATGTAATGACGTTAGGATGAATTACTAGATCATAGACAATAGTTTCTTAATGACAACCTTCGCAGTTTTAAATTCATTCGATTATTCACATTCACGAAATATACGACAAAATATCGAATGTTTGCGCTGTGTGAAATGTAAACTAATAATCATTTATAGTAATTATTGTGTACACAAATAGATTAAATTTCAATTTATTCAGCGATAGTTACTTTTGAACTTATTTATTTATATAATATCATTGGCGGGAAATTCGTCTGAATGTAAACAGAACAGATCGTGTTTTGTTTTTTTCTCTGCCACAAAGTGAAAGCGTCGTTGGATCGAATCGTGATTCGGCCATCGATATTTACGTAAATTCGTAAATAATTTAGTTGTTAGCCGTGATTTGTTTGGTGCGGTAGTGACAATGATGGGATTGTATTCTAGCGGAGCGCTGGGTGGTGTGGAGGTGCTGGATGGCGGGCTGGTGGGCGGCGAACTGACGGCTCACGTGCTGAGCGCGCAGGCGGCCGCTCATGCCGCCGCCACGGCCGCCGCAGCCGCACATCAACAACACCAGCAGCAACAGATTGCTGTGCAGCAAATAAGTGAGTTTCAATTTGAATATTACCTTAAGGCCACCAACGGCCTAAAGTAGCGTTCCCCTGTCATAAAACAAATGAATTTCTTCTAAGTTTCTCTCGAAATGGAGCAATGCTGACAAGAAAACTATCCTATTCAGTTCCAAAGTATCAACGCTTTGTGGAATTATGATTACCTAATTACTCCTACACTGGGTCAAGTGTGTACCATTGAAATATAGGTTTTTTCCGAACCAGTGTCTATTTTCTATCACAAAATAAGTATTTCTAAAACATGGCTTCTTTCCAGTGATTTTGAAATTGGTTCTTGTAGGAATCTTACTGATTGTTGTTGTCTCTTTGTTTGGTGTTTGCAGACACCATTTGCCTAAACAGATTTTAACAATTTTAGTTTTCAATGCCAATGCCAAAATATGAAACGAAATATAATTTCTATTATAATGGAAGGTCAAACTCAGATAACTTTTCACAATTTGAACAATAGATTGTTGCTGATTGATCTAATTAAACATTGTTGTTAGATAAATTAGTATTTTCTAGTTAGATGAAAACACAAGTTTGTTATGAATATGGATGGCTATAAGAATAGGGGGTCAGTGGGTCGTCTTAGGGGCGGGGAAGAGCAAAGAAATGATGGATAGACTGTGTGGAAGATCAATTATGCGCTTTGGAATGGGCGACTAGCTCCATCTTTCTGACTGACTGACCTCTTGACAAATCAAAAATGTCTGTAATTGGTTTATCCATACTAATATTTCATTTTTCATTTCATTTATTCATTAACAACTAGAACTATCCGGCAAACGTTGTTTTGCCATATAAATTATTTTGCGTGGTGTCCTACCCTACCCCTACCCTACTCCTACCCTAGTCCTACACTACTCCTACCCTACTTCTACCCTACTCCTAACCTACTCCTACCCTACTCCTACACTACTCCTACCCAACTCCTACCCTACTCCTACACTACTCCTACCCAACTCCTACCTATAAACCTCAAGGAGCCCGAGACCTTTCCAACGAATGCAAAACCGTGGAAATCGGTTCGTGCGTTCTGGAGTTATAGCGTCAGGAAGGAAAACCCGACTTATTTTTATATAGTAGATTAACAAATTGTGTCTGAACGTTTACAAAAATAATATTTAATATTAATTAATATTATAAATTCGAAAGTAACTGTCTGTCTGTTTGTTACCTTTTCACGCCTAAACCACTGAATGTTTTTTGATAAAATTTGGTAGATAGATAGATTGCATCCCGGGGAAGGACATAGGATAGTTTTTATCAACATACCTCGCGGGCGACACCGCGGGCGGAAGCTAGTTTGAAATAAATACTTATGAGTTTTGAATTTGTGGCTAGATAGTACCCCTATCCGAGATGAGGACCAATAGAGAAGTATGGAGGAAAAAGACATGTTGCACCAACCACAAATAAATTTGAATAAAGACAAGGGAGTTATGATGATGAGATGTAAACACAAATTACCACCTTAAGATAATTTAGTATGTCCTGGCATAGTTTTTTTAACTAGTACAATATTACAGGTTAGGGACCCTATTACTAAGACTCCACTGTCCGTCTGTCTGTCACCAGGCTGTATCTCAAGAACCGCGATAGCTAGACAGTTGAAATTTTCACAAATGTATGTATTTCTGTTGCCGCTATAACAACAAATACTAAAAACAAAATAAAATAAATATTTAAGGGGGGCTCCCATACAACAAACTTTTTTTTCGGCGTTTTTGCCTTGTGGTACGGAACCCTTCGTGTGCGAGTCCGACTCGTACTTGGCCAGTTTTTTTATCAGCCATTACATGTGTTACTGCTGGACAAAAGGCCTTCCTACTCTTTCCACCTCTCACTGTCTACAGCTGCCAAGCACCAATCTTTATTAAATTAGTCCAGCTCATAACACTGTTGTTGGAACAATAAAGTTATTCATTATTAAAAAACCGGCCAAGTGCGAGTCGGACTCGCACACGAAGGGTTCCGTACTGCAAGGCATAAAACGCCGAAAAAAACGTTTCTTCTATACTCCTTTAAATTTTAACTTTATTTTATTTTTATTATTTGTTGTTATAGCAGCAACAGAAATAAATCATCTGTGAAACTGTCTAGGTATCACGTTTCATGAGATACAGCCTGGTGACAGACAGACGGACAGTGGAGTCTTAGTAATAGGGTTCCGTTTTTACCCTTTGGGTATGGAACCCTAAAAAGTATATATTTGTTTTATCCAGTGTAGGTATATATTTTAAACTGCTTTAATAGATAATTTTCTTGTAAGAATTTCTGATCTAATGTGTACTTTCAAACATTTCTAAGTTTATTTTATCATTCAAGAACAGCTGTACCACTATTTCTATAATTGTCAACAAGTTTTATCAATTACTTAGGATTCCAACTCCAAACAAGCTAATTCTAATTGTAAGTAAGCAAATAGGTTTCTGATGTTAAAAATAAAAATATCACATTTCACATAGAGTTTGACTTTCATGGTTATTGATATTATATCATTATGTCATGTTATTCTTTCAAATCGAAATAGGAAACAATTACAGCCCCATGTTACTATTATTTTTCTAATTTACAAACTCTAATGCTATGTTCACACGCGCGCGTTCAACTCGACATTCAACGTGCACATTCACATTCACGAGCGTGTAAACGGTACGCCCGAGCCCGTAAACGCGCCTGTGAACGTGAATGCCGCGAACCGGGCGTGCTGACTGACACGACGGCGTGCGTGTGAACAGCTTGAATTTTCGCCGACCTGGGGCGGGCTGTATGCCGCGCAGCCCGCCAGGCAGCCCGCCGGGCTGCACGGCGTGCATGTGAACATAGCATTAAGTTGATTAAATTTAAATAGTTTTACCATGTTATATCATTTTATTATGTTTGATCATTTTAAGAAATGATAAGGAATTTACTTTTTTGTATATTTATTTCTGCCGATATGTCTTAGTCAGTAGGATACTTATACAGACATCCACATCTTTTGTAATCAATCCAGCCTGAACATTTGTTAGTTTTACAATTTAAATTGTTCAAAACATTAATAAGCAAAATAACTAGATAGATGTGTGGTAGGTACCTCTTGTAGGTAGTATCGTTAAGGTCATAGCACACGTATCAAATCGGAAAGGGATCGGCACCGTAACGCCTTTCGCCTCGCCGTCAAATAGGTGCCAACCGTAAGCACGTAACCAAAGCGGATCAGAAGCTCCGATACGTTGACGCGGCTACGGCTAGGCGACGCGGCGCTTGATGGTGCAGCAGGCAGGCCGGAGGGGTGAGAGGGGCAAGGGTGGACGAAGAGACGTAAGCTCGGGTACGGAGCGACGTAAGCGCGGAGACGACGAGCCGTAACGCACCGCACCGCTGTTCGTGAGCTTGTCCCGAGGCGAGGCGATTACGTTACGATTCCGATTAGCGTGCGATGCAGTAGGGAGTTTCATACAAAGAATACTGAACAGCTCGATTTGATACGGTGCCGATCCCTTTCCGGTTTGATACGTGTGCTTTGACCTTTATAGTAATACAGAACACTAAACTTGTTAATCATCCAGGTACAGTTCTCTCGCAAGGCGCAACCCAGAAGTCGCTAAACACCTATTAGTCTAGCTCATATTACAATCTAACCAAGCCGCAACTGAGTTCATCTCAACATTGACCCTAGACCCCTATTTCCCTACAGAAACTTCCCCGTCATCCGGGCGTTCAACCCCGGTGACGTCAACAGCTAACGGCACACAACCCGCACCGACGGGATCCACCTCACCGTCGCCCAGCAAGCTGTTCGTGGGGGGTCTCAGCTGGCAGACGAGCTCGGAGAAGCTAAGAGAGTACTTCGCAATGTTCGGCCCAGTGACCGATGTTCTGATCATGAAGGATCCTGTTACGCAGGTAAGAGGGGATCGTGGTAGTTTGGTTTTGAGGGAGGGGTGATGCAAAATTGTTGTGTTGGAGATTTAACAGAAACCTTTATTTCTTGATAATATTAATTTTATTTAAGACGAGTAAAATTACAGGTATATTATCATGCTGATTAACAAATTAAAGGAGAATTACAAAGGAATAATATTCGATTATTTGAGCTACCAAAGATTTGATTATTCGAAGAACTATGGTTAACCGAGGGGCTCATGGCTAAGTAATAACAGCCGCACGGATCGATCGATCAGGTTAAGCCACGCTTGACGCGACCAGTCTGTGGATGGACCCCTCCGTGTCTCGGAAAGCACGTTAAGCCATTGGTCCCGACTGTCATTTGTGGATCTTTGACAGTCGTTATGGGTCGTCAGAAGCCCGAAAGTCTGACAATCAGTCTTACCAAGGGGTACCATGTTACCCAGTAACTGGGTTGTGGAGGTCAGATAGGCAGTCGCTTCATGTAAAATACTGGTATTTAGACTGGAAACCCACTCCAACAGTTGGGAACCGGCTAGGCGGGTTGTTGATTTGTAAAATTAACCAGACAGCATTGCTATGATACATGAAATAGAAAATGTTACCCAAATAATAGAAAATACAATGAAACATAAAAAAAACATGACTAATTTTCAATAATATAATTTTGCATCACATCTTCCTATTATGTTGATTTTATTATTTCAGTAGATAAGTATGTATAGTCGCCTTAGCAACATGCCAATTAATAGGTACAACATGCTTTTTATTACTCCCGTACATAATTTAATGTACATATCTACCCATATAAACCAATCTTTTAATACAGGCGCAACAAAATATGTATAATATTTTTTTGTTGCTCCCTGTAGATGTTAAAAAAAATATGTTATACAGGGTGCACAAAACTAACGCCCTGAATATATTTTAAAATTAAAGATAGATAGAAGTATACAGATATTGGCATCCCACTGATGTCCGAATCGAAAGCGTGGCGAAAGCGCGAATCTTGAACGGAGCACGTTTCATTACAATTTTGTCGTTCATCACACTTGCTACAAAGAATCTCGAAGTACGCAAGGCATAGAACTTGTGAAGATAAGTGAGATGTCGCAAGTGGACCATAGAAATGTTTTCATAATGTTTAAACTTGTTACTTAATAATAAATGGCCGCGGTCGGCCCGTGGATGGGTGACCATCCAGTACAAATTGAAAGTATTGAAACCCCTCCGTGCCTCGGAAAGCACGTGAAGCCGTTGGTCCCGGCTGTCATTTGTAGATCTTTGACATCTTTGTCGTTACAGGTCGTCAGAAGCCCGAGTCTGACAACCAGCCGTATCGTGTTAAGACTCCTACAAACAGGCGCGACACGCGACATTATCGCGCGCGATTTCATCGCGTGTCGCGCCTGTTTGTAGGAGCCTTTACCCAGAAACTGGGTTGTGGAGGTCAGATAAGCAGTCGCTCCATGCAAAATACTGCTATTCTGCTGCATCCAGTTAGACTGAAAGCCGATACCGACATTGTTTGTAAAATCATCATCTGCCTGCCTTTTCCCAACTATGTTGGGGTCGGCTTCCAGTCTAACCGGATGCAGCTGAATACCAGTATTTTACATGGAGCGACTGCCTGCCTGTTTGTAAAATATAACTGATAAAATTGGCCACATCTCACCAAGTACTTTAGAAAATGAATTCGCTCCGAAAGATTTTTTTTTTACATGAATTCTATGGCACAATGAGTGGTTGACCGCGCTTGCTATTGCTGACTACTCTATTGCATAATTTTGACGTCAGCTACTGCTGTTTGCCTGGTACTACTCAATGGGGGGTTCTAACTCATTCTAACTTTAAGCTTGAGTAATCTGCTATTTAGCTCGTAAGAGTACCAATAGATTGTTATGAGTGAAAAATTGCGGCCAGGTGCGAGTCGGACTAGCAGACTAGGGTTCCGTACCACCGTACAATATGTAACAATATATAACTCTTAATTACGCTTCTTGTATATGCAGACCCTCTTTATTTTTTTGCCGTTAATGTCCCAATGCTGGGCAAAGACCTCCCTACTCTCTTTCCACCTCTCTCTGTCCAGAGCTGCCAAGGACCAATCTTTATCAAAGGAGTCCAGCTCATCCCGCCATCTCCGTCTGGGCCTGCCGCGATGTCGTTTGCCATTAAGCGGAACCCACTGGGTCGTAGGTTTGGCCCACTGATCGTCTGACATGCGGCAGATGTGGCAGCTTTCCGTGTGACATGGATTGTTGTATTCTTAACCCGGTGCACAAGTTTAATACCCAGATTACTCTGTTCCATAGCCCTCTGGCTAACCTCGAGCGTGCTGCTGAATTGTCAAAGACCATGTTTAGGAACCATAAGTGAGGATGGGAAGAATACACATGTCGATAAGTCTTCTCTTGAGCGATGGGATAGTGGGACATCGCCCTTCATTTGATCTTTCATGTCCCAAGAGCCAGTCCAGGCATTTTCCCCCTTTATAATATAATTTTTATTACTTGCTCTCATAGCGCCTATAATAGTAGCACACTCTGTGAAAATTCTATGTGTCTATCTATTACGGTTCAAAAGATACAGACCTGTGACGGACGGATGGACATCGGAACCTTAGTAAAAGGGTTCCGTTGGCACCCTTTGGGTACGGAACCCTTAAACAAAACCTATAGGACAAGTATCTATACCTACTTATTCCTGCCGAAGTGCCGACAGGCAGTATCGCTGTTACCAGTACTCTTACTACATATAGTCCGCGCGGAACTAGTTGGTCGCGCCTTAGGTGGGGGTAGGGGTGAGGCGGCGGGTGGCCTAGTGTTCACAACAACGCACATGAGATTAACGACAGCAAGCGCCCCCGCCTCTCCGTCCCACCGCTCACATACCTAAGGCGCGGCCAACTAGTTCCGCGCGGACTATAAATGCTGGTTTAATTACCAGCACACATGGTTAATTCCGATCCAGCCTGTCCCTTGCTGTCCTCTTCCAGCGACGCCCTAAGCCGAGGTCCAAACCCCACCGGGGGTGCCCTTAGCGTGTAGTCGCTTAGTTTTTAAGTTTGTTATGCCCTGGCTGGAGGCCTTAATTTATTGAGGCATCCACAGAAAAGCCCGGTTAAGCAGTCAACAACCTCACAGGTTGAACTGCGAGATGCCATTCACTAAAAAAAAAAACAGCCCACGTGACTTTCAGCTTTGTCTCTCAAGTGCTCATACACACGAGCGACACGCGTCAACGCCGTAGGCGGCTGCCGTCGACAACGTCTCGCTCATGTATTTGAGCACCTTACTCAAATAGACTAGCGGGGGGCCCGTGGCTAAATAATAACAGCCGCACAGGCACAGGTCGATCGATCAGGTTAAGCTACGCTTGCCGCGGTTGCTCTGTGGATGGATGACCATCTTTACATACCAAACCCCTCCGTGCCGCGGAAAGCACGTTAAGCCGTTGGTCCCGGCTGTCATTCGTGGATCTTTGACAGTCGTTACGGGTCGTCAGAAGCCCGAAAGTCTGACAACCAGTCTTACCAAGGGGTATCGTATTACCCAGTAACTGGGTTGTGGAGGTCAGATAGGCAGTCGCTCCATGTAAAATACTGGTATTTAGCTGCATCCGGTTAGACTGGAAGCCGACCCCAACATAGTTGGGAAAAGGCAGACAGATGATGACTCAAATAGACTAGCGGCACGTTGTCGACGGCTGCAATTGCTTCTGACATCGAAGCGTGTCGCTCGTGTGTAAATTCCGCAATCGGCTGTCTGGGGAGGCCCTAACCCAGTAATTTATGCTAATTATAGAAAAAGTGTAAATATAATAATTTAGTTTAAACCTTACCCTAACTATATCCCTGGCATGTTGCTAAGACAATAACTTTGTTTACATTAGTCGATAACTAATTTAATATAGGTACATAAATTTTATGACATCAAAATAGATCTAAATCTTCAATAAATAATATTGTGTCCAGATTGACTCATCGCAAGGCCGCCACGTATAGTTTCGGCTCGATAGCCATACTTGCAGTGGAGCCATGAGCGAGTCTAATCAGTTATTATAGAATGGGCTATTGCCTTATAATTGTTTGAAAATCATTGAGTGGACCAACAGTCATTCTAAAACGACAAATCAGGAAATTCAAAAGTTTCCTTAATAACTTCACTTAAGTATCTTCTTGCAAGTTATCGACTAACGTAATCAATTAAACTAGACATTAAGAATATAATAACGCCATTTTTTCAAGACAGCAGTAGGCAGAAGACGGAGCGCATTCGGTCAGTCTTAGTATCGTTGTATAGGTTGATTTGGACTAGGTAGATTGTAGGTTCGTGTGGAAGACCACGGCCATGTGCAAAAAATATCATTTTGTATGTTCTGTATTGAATTTCCCTCAATTTGCCCCCAAAATATCTCTGAAACCTGTTGTGTGACCCCCGGAATCCCTTCTTTCTTCTAAATAAAAATGTCCAGAGTAAATTCTGTTTCCCTTTCACTGTACAAATACCAATCAAGATTTTTGACTGCCCTCCTTGTGGATTTTAAATAAATCGTTTTTTTTTTTTAAACATTGTGTAACCCCCAGTATTTTAATGTATACGTATTGCATGAACTATTGAAGTATTTAAATAACTTCAAAAATTTACTTTGTGTAAACTGTATATGGCTCATTTCGAAAATGTTATAATTAACGCTTTTTCCTGTCCTATTTCCTGTATATCCAGTCTTTTTTTGCATATGGACCAAAATCTCCATACATAGTTGGGCTATGGTTGATCCAAAGTAACCTAGGTACACTAATAAAAGTATATCCATTAAATAACATAGACAAACCGGCATGCTAGACTCACTAACATAGAACGTTAGGTCTAGAAATATGGATTTGATAAAATACTCCTTCTATTGACTTCTATTTTTGAATCTGGTAGTTCCCCTTCAGTCGGTGTTGCAATGCTTTTACTTTTTATACTTATTATGTAACTTTTGTCAAGTAGTACATAGACCTGTTTTGTTTTCTTTGGTTTTTATTGGTCACACTTAAGTTGTAAGATTAGATTTTTTAATTATGATTCTATTACATTTTTAATCAGTTATTTTTATTCTTCTTATCCTAACCCAAAGTTAATCTGTAGCAACAATTAGTAAAAACTACAGTTATAATTATTAATTATAATTAAGTAAAAAGTAAAGAAATTGTAGTTGACCGAGTAGTCAGCTTTAAAGTTAACCATTATCTTGTATTTTGAATTTATTCACTTTAATTGTGTAAGTAACAATATTTCTATAAATATGTGTTCCTCGCGAGGGTTCGCGGCACTCTTTTAATATTTTACTACAAATAATTACCTATGTATATTTTAGTGTAATGTTTATTATATTAAATATTAGTTTCTTCCTAGTTAAATGTGACCATCCCCAAAAACAATAGTTTTAAACATAGCAACACTGGCTTCACCCCTTTAATTATCTGCAAAACTTCGATTTTCTACTAATTAATTAATAGTACTTAGCTAAGATCACAGAATAGATTGGAAATACTCTTTTTGGTAGAAAAACAGTAAATAGTAATTTTCTCACTGAGGTAACACTGAGATGCTCAGATGAAAATGGTAGAATTTTGGTACACTTTGAGGGTAACATTGCTCGGTTAGACAGATTCGTGCTAATAATAAGAAATAGTTGTCTGTCAGTAATGTGATTAGTATGTATTATTGTGGCCATCTTATGCACGTCGTCTTTGATGATTAATGTATGTATTTTGGCGAATAAGGTACTAGGTTTATAATGCTAGCATGGCCGAGATCAGTAAACGTAGAAGAGCCAAGTGAAAGCCTGTAGCTATAGAAAGAATAAAAAGAAAGAAAAAAATATTGTTACAGAAACGTGCATATAAAAAAAAAATGACAAGCTAGCCTCAATACCTAACCCTGCGACTGCAGACTACAACCCATACATTTTATGATTAAATGTGGAACTCTCTGCCAGCGTCTGTGTTCCCTTAACAAGCAGAACCCGTCTGCCTTTAAAGCAAGAGTGAACAGGCATCTTCTGGGCTTGCTCGTTAATATAATAGACCTCATCCATCGCTTATCACCAGGCGAGAGCTAGGTCAAAAACTGGCCAATTTTGCAATAAAAAAGTATTGACCAGCTTAAAGTAGTAATATTCAATTGTGGGATATGTTTTTATCCCTCCCGACAGCCATCCCTCCTGATACTGAAGACAACTTTCAAATGGCAGAAATGCAAGTTACATTTATTGCACTGACAAGCTTACTCTTTAAGATAAAAAAAACTGCTTACCTAATACTTTATTTGCCGTTTGAAAACATGTAACTTTGCGGGCATAGAATTAGTCTTAGCATAAAATGGTCATAAATCATCACTAACTCCGACTAGATGTACCACTGACGGAAGCATGAGTACTTAGGACGACCTCTGTACAACTACTAGTAAACTAAGTAATATACCACGTATATCTTCATATACCCTCATTTAATAAAATATTTGTGACTTGCGAATATAGCTCTTAAATGTGGGGACATAGTGTGATTTTTTTATTATTGTTGTGTGTCAGTGTTTTGGCGTGGAGATGGGTTCAGTTATATTATTTTATCTTGTTGCCGCTTTTTAATTTTTTCTCCTTATATAAAGTTGCACATGTATGATTCATTAAGAGCCGATACCTATCAGATAAATTCAATAAGAACAGAAATAGCACGAAATTAACTGCCAGTTAATTCAGCCGGCACTTAGGCACTTGTCACACCGCCAGCCAACGCGGAAGCGACTGACTATCGTACAATAGATGTAGGTACTGTGTCAGTAAAAGAAATGCATAATTATTAATAACTAGCCTCCTTCATTGAAAAGGAAGAATCTTCGAAGAACCGTTCCCTGGGGTTCTCTACCACAGCCCTTTCGACTTTACTCTACTTCCATACTCTCATATTTTTCTTTAGAAAATATAAATTGTTACCAAAAAATCTCGTTCAAAATTTAAAAAATTAAATCCTCATAAGATTTTTATTGCTCGTACTAGCTAGGTTCACGCACACAAATACGCATATCGGGACACGTCACTACTACAACCTGGCTGAGCGGACTTCGTGAGATAGATCATCTGTAACTTTAATTGTAAATTATTTATCTTAAACTTTGCCGTAGCATGGTAAAATAGAAACGTTTTATCTGTAACAATGTTCTCAGAAATACGTTTCACTTAGAGTTTACATAATCCTGAATTTGTACTCAAGTTTAAATTGTCGTTTCTTAAGTACTCTGTAACAGATTTTGTTTTAAAACTTCGTGTTTTCTTTTTATTAAAGAATGTTTTTATACTAAACTTCCGGTAGGAACTGGGTTGTGGTAGGGTCAGACAGGCAGTCGCTCCGTGTAAAATACTGGTATTCAACTACATCTGGCTAGACTGGAAGCCGACCCCAATATATTTGTGAAAAGGCAGATAAGGACGGCTTTTTATAGTGAAGCAACTTTAGATAAAATAAATGACTTGAGCCACGTCTCCCCGCCTACGTTTGATGGTGACACTGATGGAATCTAACCTAAAAAGCCTGTTTTGTTCAAGAGCGTATATAAATCCGTACATAACATAGCGTATACTCAAGATTTTCTAAATAACTTATAGTTTTATAGCTTTCTATAGCTAGGTTTGCCTTGTACACAAGTATTATTAAAATTAACATTAGGTAATTAAATTTTTGCTCTGTAAAACTTTTATGAAGTTGAGTATTATAGAATATAATAATTGGTAATATTTTTAAACTACCTACTTACACTTTTTTTTTTCAACCGTAGAGTATTAATACCTACTTTTTTTTTTAAGATTTTTTTTTTGTTTGTATACGCTCTTGAGTCAAGTAAATTAACATTAACCGTTGATCTTAAGTTTTGTTTGAGACTAGTAGTTCTCGTTTCACTCGTAGGTACTTAGGTGTAAGTCACTAAACTCCCTGTCACCCTTATTCAAGAGGAGTTGGGGAATAGACCTTTATAAACAGATTTGTAACTTGTTACTCTTTATCAGATCATGCATTTTGATCTTAAAATGTTCGAACATTTATATCAAGGATTACTTTTGGCTATACAAAGGTCTGTCCCCCCACTTCTTCACCTATAACCAGACATACGACTGACACAAGCCGCGCGCAGAGATCGCGCGGCTTCGGTTTCATCACGTTCCAGGAGGCGTCTTCGGTCGACAAAGTCCTCGCGGTCCCCGTACACACGCTGGACGGCAAGCGCATCGACCCCAAGCACGCCACCCCCAAGTCGGCCCCGCGCCCCGCCAAGACCAAGAAGATATTCGTCGGAGGCGTCGGACAGGACACCTCCGCCGAAGAGGTCAGGTCTTACTTCTCACAGTTCGGCCTCGTAGAAGACGCCGTCATGCTCATGGACCAGCAGACCAAACGCCACCGCGGCTTCGGCTTCGTCACCTTCCACTCCGAAGAGGCGGTGGAACGCGTGTGCGATATACACTTCCATACTATTAAGAATAAGAAGGTGGAGTGTAAGCGCGCGCAGCCGAAGGAGGCCGTCGCGGCCGCCCCGCTCGCGCTCGGCAAGAGACTGGTGCTGCGGCCGGGCAGGGGGCTGGTGTACGCCACGAGCGGCGTGGGCGCCGTGCCCACGGTGGGCGCGGCGCACGCGTACCGCTACGCGCCCTACGCCCTGCCCACCGCGGCCTCCGCCGCCACCGCGCTGGTGGCGCCGCCGCAGCCGCAGCCCGCGCCCGCGCTGCCGCAGTTCGGCACCGCCTACTCGCTCGCCGGCGTCGACATGTCGTCCTTCCAGGGCGTGGACTGGGGCGCCATGTACGGCCTGCCCATGTACATCTAAACGGTAACGAGCAATATTGACATGAAAACCCCACCCGCCTACAACGGATAGGTTCTTAGCTCGGCTATTTTATTTCTTACGATAGAGTTCCTACGTACTTTTTTTTTTTTAATTAAGGTGTTTGTCTTGCCGCGTACTCGAAGTGGCCACAAGAGGGAATGATCAGTATTCGAACGTAGTTAAGATGTTTATTGGCTCATTAAACTTAGTATAAGGCAGATACAAGCAATACTTTGCCCGCTACGGGCGTCAAAGAGAACGCATTTCATTTTTTTTTTTTATTAAAAAGTTAATTTATTAAGGCGATTCCCAACGGGTACGCTCGAATAGGAGAAATTGACGGTCCCATGTTTATTAAGTGTTTTTGACAAGTCACTTGATAATGTTTAATTTTTGTTTTCTGAATTGTGAGGGTATTTTGAGGTTTTCACAAGTGAATTGACAAAGAATACCAATAAAGATGTCGTCTTCTTTCGAAAATTCGCGTCGTTGCGTGTCCCCTTAACTTTTAAATATTAAGGCGAAGATCTCAAATAATTTAGTTGCGATAAAAAAAAAACTAATTTTTCTTATATTTTGTCTTTGATATTTTGTAATTTAGTGGTAGACATAGTGCACGTTTGTTTGGCAATACATTAACCTGATATTATTTATGATGACTCGACTGTATTTTTATGAATCTCATTCGCAGCTGTATTTTTTTAATGATAAACAACATAGGAATTAATATATATATATATTCGCGGTAAGAGTGACGCTGTGTGACTGCGCTGTTATTCAATTATTATTGTTAAATAAAAAGTTTTATCTACCCTCATATTTCAAATATTGGTAATATAAAAATTAGAAAATTATATTGGATAACTCTTCCCACAGACACGGGAATGTAGAAATTAAATAAAAATATTTAGGCTAAATAAATTTCAATGTATCTATAAAAATTAAAAACAAAGAAATGGTAGGAGGTGTCAGTATTATTATAACGGTGCCATTTCGTTAGGAACATACGTTTGTGCCAAAATTTCGCTCAGTTTTGCGTTTTATGAATCTCTTTTATTCTTTTTATTATTAATTAAGCACTTCTATTTGCTAAAATAACTGCTTTTTTAGATTTTCCAATTGATGCAAAAATATCAAGACCGTTTGATGGCAAATTTTGATCTGTAAACTAACTTACACCTCTTGATTCCACCGCGGCTATAAAGAATCGCAAGTGTCGTATTTTTCCGTGCAAAAAAGGATAGCGTTGTACTTCCTCGTATAGCTCCATCTCCTTCTCGCATTAATACTTCTATAAACGGCCTCATTAAGAAGCAGCTAAAATCTCGCTAATAATTTTCCCCGGTCAGGGCTGGTCCCATGACACGTCATCAGTCATCGATAGAACGTCTTAAGTGCAAGACGTGCTCACGACTACGTCATAAGCGTTACGTCACACGGCGTCGACCGCTCTGCTCACGACACACATATCTGACGAGCGGAAAGCAATCTCATTCTACAATAGTATTATATATTATTGACATACGTAGATATAGTACGAGTGGTGGAGTTGGTGGATTTTGTGGTTACCCTACAATAACAAAAAGAAAATCTCTAGCCTTTTGCCGTCTGTGGTTGAAAAGAAGCCCCAACAATGCATGTTAAATAACTAAACTTAAATTACATACAGTGATGAATAACTGTTTTCATACGAATGTCAATATTGCCACATGGTATTCGAATACTCTGATATTATCACAAAAGCCACCAAAATCAGTCTCGAAGTAAATTAGTTTACATTAATAATAATTTAGTTTAGCGTGTATG
This sequence comes from Oligia latruncula, assembly GCA_948474745.1. Taxonomy (NCBI): domain Eukaryota; kingdom Metazoa; phylum Arthropoda; class Insecta; order Lepidoptera; family Noctuidae; genus Oligia; species Oligia latruncula. The sequence goes on along the minus strand of OX419713.1, from coordinate 8,117,548 downwards.
AGCGTGTGGACTAACACCCTGTGTACCGTGACAATAAGCTAAGTATATAAGCCGCTGTAGATTGTCATGGCCGCGCAGCCTCGCCCTCCGTTCTCGTCTATATTTACATTTTAGAAGTACGTCCTTTGATTTTGAAGTTTACTGAGTTGGGCCCATGTTGGGCGCCAAATTTTGGAGGACACTGTCTTGGTTTTACGAAAAAGGTTTTACGTGCACTTTCTGCTTCACCGGGCGATACACTGGACTCCTGAGAATAAGCTTTTGCTTGACGGGTGAAAGGATAGACCACAATAAGAATGGGGGTTCTTTGCGAGTCCTGAAACTGGTTCCAGAATTGGCATTCCAAAGCCCGAGCCTCCTAATAGAACAGACCTAAGTCTTGAGTGTGGGATGGTCCAATCTTCTAAAATCATTGTGCTGTTGAAATAACTGTACTTAATTTCGTTGAAAATATCGAGTATGTACTTAAATTCTACACTAAAACTATCAATTTAGCTATCCAAGACAGTATTCTCCAAATGATATCCTCAGAAACCCTTACGTCCTGTATTAGAAGTACTTAATTTATCAATCGTAGCGTTAGATCCAAAAGCAATACAATATGTGATTAGTGAGTGTAAAAGACAAAGATGGTTGTGTTTGTGCAATTCCTAGATTTAAGCGCAATACTGGACTTAGTCCTAAGACCAGCAGTATTAAAACCACTCGTGATTTTCCAGAATTATCGACTACTATGTCATAGTTTTTGATCTTTGGCAAGGTCCTTTAAAATTCAAAATGTTACATCCAAATACTCGTATTAGTCATAGTTTTGATTCTATTACAATTATTTGGCTATCTCTAGAGATTTCATTTTAATTAAATCTTTCTTAACTTAGATAAAAATTCAGACATTTCGGAATTCAAATGTAATCTTGTACTTAACCTACATAGTTCATCCTAAAGACAGCATATTAATAATGAATATGACAATATTATATCATAATTAAATCTCAGATAAAACAATAAATAAATATAAAGAGAAATATCCTAAAATATATCATCAAACGGGAAAATTCCGAAAAACGTCTATTATTAAAGTACTTAATCCCTATATTTATATTAGCGTATATTTTGGACGTAGACGAGGCCGCGCGGCAAAGCGTAGTGCAGTATGCATGGTAGCTTAGTCGGCTACATTCCCTGCCAGCCGACGCACTTGTAACCGCAGCGTGTGGAAATTAAAATGATAAAATACTCTAAAAACTAGTTAAAGTTGAATATAGAAAAATAGAGGAAAAGGGTAGTTCTATCTTAGCAAGGCCCTGTTGGGCGCCACTATTTCGACTACACTTTTCATACAAGCTAAACTCGTAGTGTCATTTTCGGTCATCGATCCCAGTGAAATTATTGAAACCGTGAATGAGTTCTTACATGTTGTTCCCAGATAAAGATGTTATTATTACTTATTTATTCATGAATTTTCTTATTATTTTCAACATTACAAGACATTCTCACTTTGTTTTATTTTTCTTTCCACACGCCACGGCTACCATATGCTATGATATTCACATTATGTATACACATACCTATCCTTATTATATAGCAGTATTTTTAGCATAAGTAGGATTAGAACCTCCTGAGATTAATCAGCGGAGCGCGCGCTTTCTCGTCTCGAAAAGTTGCAATAACCGGATATGTCCAGTTTGAACTGGATCATTTTGAATATCAAAAACCCAGTGTGAGGCAGCTAAAATGTTTTTTTTAATTGATTTTGGTATAAGAACTACCTTTTGTGGCGATGAAAGCCAAGCAAGAATTGTTTTTTTTTGTATCCCTAACAAAATCAGGAATTGATTTTGATTTTTACGAAAATTGTTTTTTAATTATATTAAGTTGTCTAGAAAGCGCGCGCCTGCATCACCCGACTATTACACCTTTTGTACATTAGCGGTCGTTTTTCCTGAGACAGTATTAGAATGGTTGACTATGTGATGTCACAGCCGCCGTGCGCTTCGTATCTTGCCAAATTAGATAGAGGGCGGCGAGTGTGGGACGCGAAGGATATACCAACGTGGGTAGTTGTAAATTATTTGCTTAAAAAATGAGAGTAATTTGAAGAAACTTTGAATTGAAAGGGCGATTTGTGTTTCTGATGCAGAATTTGGTTCTGTATGGTGGAAATGAATGAATGACTACAGTTTTAAATGTAACTAATACCTATACATCATTTCAGTAGCTCGCAACTAAACCGCATGTGCAAACATCATCCTATTGCCATTTCTGATATAAATACCATACTGTGAACACTTTTCTTAGCCTTCTCACCCAAGGTCGTAGTTTGTGCCACGTTGAGTCACATCCCCCGCGCCCTCACACAAATGTTGTAATGTACTTAACTTTGTTTTTTCATATATTGTACTGTTCCAACTTCCCTTTATGGGTGGCGATATTCCAACACCCTTGTCTTAGTTACACTTGGTAACTGGTTGCTGTTGTTCGTTGCTGATTGCTGATTGAGTGACGTTGCTAACTACCCTACTTGGGGCTCTGGTTGAGGAGATTCACACTGAGTTTTTGTGATGACCGTACTTTAGTTGATTTGAAGTTGTCATGCTTTGGGGTAGTATGCATTATAGTTGGTGACGTCACTGAATCGTGACGGACCTCGGCAGTAGGTTTAGTTGTAGTTTTAGAAGGAGTTTGCCCGCTGTAAGGAGCACCTAGTAATACCTGATGTGTCATTACATGGATATAATATTAGAAATTAAAATTGTGTGTTTTATTTAGCGTGGGACTTCCTGCTGGGTTTGGTTTGTTGTATTTTACACTACTTTTTTATCTTTCTAGATAGTTTGCACGTTGAACTTGTAGTATTTAGTTATGGGGTTGCCATCTACACTTTTGGCTTTAAAACTGTGATTAATTACATTTTAATATTAGGATGAACCCGACGACAGAGGCAGTAATGAACAAAATTTTAACATTTCTACTAAAAAGTTGGCAACCCTAGTGTGAAAAAGTCGTGATCATTTGCCCCACGGTGGGCGCCAAAAAACCTCAGTTGGTATAGGAGGGTGGGACAGACCGGACGTATGGTAAGTCAAGTAACGCGAATCAGGCATGCGTATTGCGTATAACAGTTGTAAATTATAGTGTTACGCCGTAGTGCAAGCGCGTCTTCATACTCGTGACTAACTCAAGACTTCATGGAGAGAGATACTTGGACACCGCGCATTGACGACTTTCGGTATAATCAAAGGTATCACGAATCCAACTCGCACATTAGGAGAAAAATTGTAAGAAAATGGAATCTACGCAAATTGGTTTGACAATGATAGTCGTTATTCTACGTTATACCTTTGAAAGTGCGACTCGTCCTCAATCCGCGGCGAGTCCGGCATGGTTGGCATGTATGAATACGTAAACAAAATCTAATCTTCCATACAATATACTTCACTGTCAATTTATTAAGGCGTTTGCCACACGTTGGTTGTGATGCGTGCTATTAAAAATATTCCTTTTAAAGACCACCTTTAAAAGGAATATTGTATACGTAGACACGTAGATTAGACCTTTAGACGCTTCGCTTCGGGCCACAGGTCTTCCTGGTATAAGAGTTGTTTTGCCAAAAAAACAGGCCAAAATTTAGCCAAAAAATTAATTTTGCTCAACGTTGAGAAGTCGCAGATGTAGAGAAGAGGTAGAGAAGAGATTGGAAGTAGTGATCTGAGAACTATTCGCTATAAAAGCTAGAAGAATTAAGTAATAACAGAAATGTAAAGGAACTTACCTATTTAGGAACACTGCGACAAAAGACGGTATAAAAAATAATATTTTGCCAAAAAAACAAAAAGGAAATACGCCAGAGTAGCTTAAGAATGTGACAATAATAAGACGGGACGTTGCCAACTAAGACGCTATTACTATTTAATCACTTCGTTGCCATATACGTGAATACATTCCTCTCTAGTCATTTTATTTATTTTTTTCTCTCTAAAATTTGGCGGGAAACTGAATACAGAGTCTTATCTTGCTCAATACTTATTCTTGCCTAGTTGTAGTTAATTTCTATCGATAAATAAGCTTGACGCAGTAGTGATGTGCCATACACCAGATATGCCATAGCACGCAAACGATAAACTAGTGATGTGCTTGTTCGCTCCAGGCTCACTGGACCAAAATGTAAACAGCATTGGAAAAAAAATATTATATATTCTTAATTATGTAAGATTACTAAGATATACATAAATATACAATTTTGGATTGGTATAATGTTAAATTGAACATAAAAATACTATGTTGTGTGTTTTTAATGTATGGCAATGCTAGAGTAGTGTTGTAGCGTAGACATTTTGAAGTTTTACATACATATGATAAATAAATATGACTAACCGAAAGCAATAACGTTTAATATTACTACAGCACGCGCGCGCTGCGGCTTGCACAAGAACGGTAGTGAAGTTAACGTTGAGAAGTCGAACATGTGTGTATGTTGATGTTTGAACTTCGAACTCTGGGGAGTAACAGTTGAATTTGAAAAAATAATTACAAAGATAACATATAATTAGTGCAAGGCAGGCTTAATTTAAAATACTATCAATTAGAAACGGATTTTGGCTTTTTGCAACATAGAAACCATGTTCTAGGTGTTAATGGAAGCATTACCTAAGAATGACTCACTGTCTAATGCATTTTAAATACTAATAAAAAAAAGCTCTAAAAGAGCTAGCAAAAATAACATCAATATGACACACTAAATTAAATTAAAATTAAGTAATAAAATGCACTTGGCTAAGTAACGACTGGGCACGGCAGCGCGCGCAAATGTTAGATTTATTATACCTAATAATATACACAATGCATACAAATACAAATATTTTTGTATAATAGGTATCTGTGTACTAGTAGTGTGTTGGTTAAACTTGTATTTTTAAATGGTAAGCGGCGAAATGCGGGTAGTCTGTGTTTTACTGGGTGACGTCAGAGTTAGAAGATCGTAGGAAGTTTTGTTTGAATAATGGCTTTGGCATCTCACGAGAAGGTTTTATCCACAGCATGTTTTCTCTGCAATTTGCGACGTTCCATTACCTAGGCTTTGCAAAACAAACTTCAGGCAATTGGCCCTAAGTAAACCTTTTCATCTTAGAAATAGAACCCAGAATTTCAAGCCCTCCCAAAGATTCTTTAATTCGGTGAATGATCGTTTTCCTGTAACATCGATATCCAATTACCGAAGCCCGACATTGAAAACGGTTTTACAGCAAACTTCGGTTTCGAAGATTGCCTTCTAATTGCAATTTTCTAATTAAAAGCTACGTCAGCTTGCTCGGGCTACTTTATCTTTACAATAATCTTAAATTGGGACCTATATTTTGGGCTTAAGTGCGTAACTACATAGGGACACCCATACTATAATTTATCCGACCTATTTAGGCGTAATTCGGGTCAAAGTCTAGCCCACTGAGTGGTAAGTCCGCCAAACGACTCTCATGTAGATTTCTGTACATCTGGCAAATCACGGATCAGCTTATATGCATACTAGACCTCAACAGACTTCTAACTCGTGACGTCACTTAGCACACAGCCTACCTGTTTGTGTCGTCAACCGATATAATTACATTGTTGAATAAGCGACAGTATGTGGCGCAGTGTTTATTGTGTAGGGCGCTCGCGCCGACGCTTGAGGGCGTGCGGCCACGTTTCGTTCAGAAATTCAATTTTTTTTTTTTTTTCATATTTGTGTCATGGCATGTTGTCGTGTTTAAGGCGGGGGTAGTCCTCAAACTTACGTTACAATGAAGAAAGAAATGGCGCGGTTTCTCTTATATTAATTCTACCGTTCTTTCCAATCGCGCGATTTCCAAACTAGTCTTGATTATGCCTGAAGTAAGGTAGTTTTGTTGTTTTATTTATTGGATATCCTCTAAATTATTCTGTGATAATAGCCAGACACAGTCTGTCTTTGTAGTTTTATTATTTTTAAAATAACTTTGAATGCAACATGCCTCGACATGATATCGTTCAGAAACTTGGCGGCACTAACATGTTTTTGCGTCGAAATCCGCGTAGTCATATGTCTACATTCCTTTATTGTATATTTTTGAACGAATTACTGCATTTTATTTATGGTAGTTATATAAAACATAGTTTATCATAGACAAATTAGTGATGGGCTGTTTTTTTATTTACGTATCCACCGGCTAATAGAGGTTTCCTTATTTATGTTACTAGGTAGCGCTAGTGTGAAAAAAATTGTAGGTATGTTATTTGAAGTAGATTTAAAATCCTGTATTGGAATATACATATTGAATACTCCAATTTGACATAGTTCAAACACGTTTGGCCTAATTTTACAATTTAGGGTAGACTAATAATTGAACAATAAGTAAAGTAAGATTTGGGTAATTTTTCATGATCATTTTGTTGAAACTCTCGTCACCTAGCGCCATCTAGTAGCACACTATGGAAGTCCTCAGTTTGTGCAACTCAACAGACTTATTATATGTATATTTTGAGGTACCCCGTAGTTACGGTTGGGTTTGGGTATGTAGCTGCGTAGATATCTTCGACTACGTCAGTCTACGGTCCCCGAGCATAGTGTGGTGTAATGTCTATGCGCAGGGAGTAAGCTTTGCCGCAAGGAGTATTATTAATGAATGTTTTGTATAATGTAGATTATTATTTTAAAAACTAGGCAATAGTCGGGCTCTCTAGCGCCCCCTAGCTAGTGGACGCAGTAGTGCGCCGGCCGCGCGCCTCCTTCAGCCATTAACAATATTATGGTTCATCTTCACTTAGATACAAGTATTAGAAAAAAATAATAAAATGGTAACACAAAACACAGCTGTTCTTTCATTTATCCGCTTTTTCGTTAGTTTTCGTACCTCTTCGTTAGTTAAAACATTAGTTTGGAGAAGAATATTTTTTTATTGAGACTCGTAGTATAGAGCTTTTGGGCCCATGTTGGGCGCCAGTACGAATTTTATTAGTCGATCGACCCCAAGTCAGTAGTGTTAGTAATGTTTTGGAGATCAAAGACTATGGTTGGACATAGATGCATGACGTCATAAGGAGCTGTGTAGCGGTGGAGTGTGCATGCCTCGGTGTCGACGGAGCCGCCTCGGGACCGAAGACGAAGACTACATTCATTTTTTATACGGTGAGGCAATACTGAAGCTGCAGTCTAATCTCTTGTCATGTTAACACGCTGCCATCTTACATTTTCAACTGAACACCACTCTCAAAATGGAGTCTCTACCTAAAACAACACGTAACCTCTGCCTACCCTCACCCATTGTGAATATTTTGTTACAAAAAGTCTTAACAATCATTATGTAGGAAAGATTTTCAGTAAAACTAACTCTGGCTAACTCGAATATTAAAGTTAAACATTGACAAGAAATTGGATACTAAGTAATTAATATAAATACTGAGGGCATGGTTTTAAAAATTGTAGAATGGAGAAACAGTTTGTTGCGTAGTCGCTTCCGTATAGTACTCCGTGTAACCTCCCTAGATTACTACCTCGTGAGGACAATGCAGAGTAAGAATTACTTCAATTTGAAACTTCCTGTACTCGGGGGAAGAAAGAAGAGTCGTCAGGCAGACATTTGGTGCCATCACTGTAGGTACCTACCCACTGCCCTCTGACTAAGATGGTAAAACAAACTTCAGTTTTCTGAAACTGGTGATAATGGTCGTTCCCCAAGCTTGCCCAAGACGTGATTGATTTCTTAAACAACGCGTAAAATCTCTCACCATTTGCATCTGCATATATTTGCATTGCTCGACCAGCGAAGTTGTTATTGGAGCAGAGAACCAACCAACCAACCTGCAACCAACTGTTTCACCATACTTATATAAATAAGAAAATCAGTATTGTCATTCACATTACCGAATCTGCTGTTGAAAATATCGCTTAGTTTTTATTTCTAGTACCCATTTCCAGTAAAGTGCATCCCAGTAATTAGTTAAGTAGATAATAGAGACGTGGTACAAGCGGTGCTGGGTTCTTATTAAGTCAAATTCGTAGTTTTAGTTGAATGGTCGAATCGATTAGTTGGACTTACGAGAATAATAATATTGTGATGTATAAAACTCCATGGGAGCCGCTTTTATGTTTTTTTCGATTTTTGAATAAGTAGAAATAGATTTTTGTAGTTTTAGAATGAGGAGTCATATCAACCGAAAGACACAATCGTATTGTGCCTTAATAGTTTGTTTTATTACGATTTGGTTTGGAAACTAGAATCTTTTAGAATACGGACCAAAAGTTCAATTAGTTTGGAAATATAAATGAATAAAAACATATTTTTTGTACAATTTACTTTTCTGTTGAAAATGTTGATGAGGAAATTTTTCGAAACGACTTAGCTGTCTCGGTAGTGTATTTATTAGAAAAGAAATGTAAACGAGTTATACAATGAATGTAGGTATCCCGTTTTGTAGTAGTACAAAGTAATTTAAGTATTTTGTATCTGCATATTGTTAAAAAGTCTTCCTTAATAAAAAATAGACTGAAATATTAGTGACCCATGTAATTTTCTTTTGATATCCCGTTTCGCTGGGATGCACTAGATTTTATTAAGATATTTTATGTAAAGGGCACTTATTTAGATCTGTTGCTTATTATTTTAACAAACTTAATAAAATAATTCAACCTGTCAAGTTTTTCACCGCCATTTTGTTTTACTTTTTTTATAATTGTTATTTTAACTGTTAACGGAGATTAATAAAACAGCCTACCATGTAAAAGGTCTGAAAAAGTGCTTTTTTGTAATATCCGAGAGTATTGATAGTTCTCTCATTGTAGTTGAAGTGTTCAGTAGTGATAAACCCCAGTACAATGAGTCTATGTACGGAGAGTGCCTATGTGTGACAATATTCTTATCACACTTTATTTCTTCCATTTTTAGTAAATGGTCACCTACGATAGCTAGGTATTACCAACCAGTGATTTGATAGAATAATAATCTTACTCGGGAAATAAAAATTAAACAGCTGTGAAACTGAATTTTAATTGATTCAATTTTTAAACCGGAAGGAAGTGTTGTGATGGCAACATTAAAGTATAACAGGCGTGCCTCCAGCGACGGCGTCGATTAATTACCTATTTGTATCGTTAATCTATATGCAGCTGGTAGAATCCATGTAAGAGATCGAATATAATTTTCAATTTCCCGAGTAAGATTCCAGTGACCAATATTATTAAACTGCAGAAGTATCAAGTAATGTTTGATAATTAATCGCATTTAGTTTGATTTATCTAAAATAGTCTAGTCAAACAGAAAATTGTTAACGTTTTGTTTTTTTAAACCTCGAATAGATTAGGTATTGTTTTTTTTTTCAGTCGCACTTTTATCGACTCCGACGTTGAAGTTTTTCCATATCGCAAAATGGGCAGTAGATTCTACCCGCATTTATTCGTTTTTACAAAATGTATTGGGAGTGATAAAAGCGCGAAAATAGTTGTTTCTACGACCTTTGTACATATATTTTAGTGTAAGATTGTTACTGAAATAATAATGTGTGGTGTATTTTATTCATGTACTGAAGTTACGTGTTTAGGGTGGTTAGAAACTTAGGTATGTCTATCTCTTTCTCTCGTTTGAATATTTCGATTTGAAAGTAGAATATTATCTCCTTTAAGTACAAGAAGATTAGGTTAGTGGACTAAATGCATAAGCTTTATTAGTATTGTTGTATTTCTAAATCGAATTCTGGCGAATAGTTACCTACCTACATAATGAAGGTGCGTAACCACTTTGAATTTTAACTCTTGAACATTGTTTATTCTATTTTTGCCAGCTTGATTACTGGTTAAAATGGCAGCACGAAATAAACTTGAAAACTACATAGTGTTGCCACTTATTTTAGCAAATTTCTACCAAAATCATAAAATTTTAGTCCACTAATCCAGCCTAGTGATTGAACCTCTTAAAAATAACATGAAGTGCCCCGACGAATTTGTAAACCGTAAGCTCATTGTTCTATTTACATTCATTAGGCCGTAGTTTGTGATTTGTAATTGATCCTTTGGACGGAATGTATAGATTTTTTACTATATCTTACATTTTGAGACGTCGGCGTATTGTGGCGCGGTAAGATCGGTTTGAAGTTCAAAAACCTTACAATGAATAAACTCGAAATTGCTTAGCACAGTTTGGCGGTAGTTTTAACATTTATGTGGGTGCCACATTATTGTAATAGCCAATTGCATGCAGCCAGTGATATTCCTGCAATTGACTTATCTTTAAATAAAATAAGAGCTTTGTCGTTTTGTTAATACTTATCTCAATTTGAATTTAGAAAAGAATACCAGAGGTTTCAATATCGTTTGACCTCAAAAAGTTGAGTTGCCACTCCAAAAATCCTTCAAAACGATCACCGCGCCATATTTAATCGTATTAATACTAGTCATTGTAGTTTTTTAATTGTGAAGAGGAATTATATAATATGTAACGAGAGTTTCATGCTTCTTATATATTTATTCTAATTATTTACTGGCTACCGGCGGTATACCGGTAGCCGACGACGCAGTTTGAAATTGAACAAAACAATTAATTAATAAATGGTTTACATTCATTATTGTGTTTTAATACCCCTTATTTGATAAGTAAATGGAAATCTTTTTTATGGCTCTGAATGGGACGGGCTTTTTATAGCCAAGTGAAGACATTAGGCTAATGGCTGTGTTATGGTCACACTCTTAGTCTTACATATTTAGCCCGTCCCTGAGAGGAGTTGACAATCATACCCATACTATGTAGCCCCGTAGGTACTCTTCTGACTGTTAGGTACAAACAAATGCAACAACAGGCTCGAAGCAGCAGATGCAAAGGCTAGGTTACACAGGTGCGAGCTTGTCTAGCTCTCTATACCCGCATTATACACGAGTTAAGGTCATAGCACACGTATCAAATCGGACCGGGATCGGCACCGTATGAACTCGACCCGTTCAGTATTCTATGAAACTCCCTACTGCAACGCACATAACGTAATCGCTTCTCCTCGAGACAAGCTCACGAACTGCGGTGCGATGCGTTACGGCTCGGTCTCCGCGCTTACGGCTCGACGTCCTCGCGCTTACGTCTCGCCGTCCACCCTCCCCTCACCCCTCCGGCCTACCTGCTGCACCATCAACCAGCGGTCGTCGGCGTTACAATGTGAACCTAATGTACACGTGGGTAGGTATAAAACCTAACTTTTATACTACTCAACATGCCCCACAAGGCTGCACTGCTCGTACCTACCATAAGTGCCAACTCCTAGTCTGTCTATAAAACCTAACTTACGTACAGACGCCAGCACATCAAATTACTACAATCTGTCAGATTTCTTTAATAGATTGTCGACTTTATTGCTAAAGCATAAGGTTCAAGGTTGATTGGGAAAATCTGACAGTTTCGGGTAGGTTGACCTGCTGGCGTCTGTACTTACTACTACCTACCTAATATACTTATCTCTAATAAACAAAACACTTGTATTATGGACATAAAGACATACCTACATGATGGATATCAAATTGAAATTAGTTTCTCTCAAAATTATCACCTTAACAGCCTGGCTACGACTTTTGGCATTCGGTTATGTTGCACATATTTCTCCATTCAAACAACGTTACGAGAGAGAGGGCTTGTATTCGGGCTTTGTGCTATTAATGCATAATGCAAATGGAGAACCTACTCAGTGCCTCCAGCATTATGAAAAAATATCGTATGTCGGTGTAAGTTGGGAAGTTACAATTGTGCGCATATTTAATCAGTATGTTGTATTATTTAGCCTACGCCATGTATGAAAACACTAGATGCAACAGTTTTCTAGATTATTAGTTGATCACGATAATATGATCAACTAATAATCTATAAAATATGTTCAATTCATGGAGACTGCGCGTGGGTGCTGCGCTAGTCGTTACGAACGGGTCGCTACGTCGTAGCTCGCCGCGTAGCCACAGAGTACATTATAGTATACTGAAACGCGTAGCCGAGTGATCGGCACACTACGCTACATGATCCTAAAGCTAGGTTCATATTGCTGTGTCGGGGTGTGTCGGGGCGCGCCAGAACGCAATCGCTTACGTTCATTTACTATGCATAGATTCACATTAGTAGGTTGTGTCGCCACAACACAACACAACCTACTAATGTGAATCTATGTGTCTATCTATCTTATATATCGCAGTGAATTAATCTTTATCACACTAATATTATAAAGGCGAAAGTTTGTGGGGGTGTGTGTGTGTGTGTTTATATGTTTGTTACTTCTTCACGCTCAAACGGCTGGACCAATTTTGATGAAGTTTTGTATGGAGGTAGCTGACACCCTGGATTAACATATAGTCTATTTTCTAACCCGATATTCCCACGGGATCGAAACTTATGCGGGTGAAACCGTGTGGCGCAGCTAGTCTTCTATATATATATATAATTCAAAGTCTAGTAGATATAGGTAGTTTCAGATTGGTCCCATTGTCATCAGGTGCGGATCTGATGATGGAATCCTGGAGAAATCGAAGGAACTCTTCAAATATTATAGGCACACATAGAGCGATTTGTCAAAATACAAGTCGAACTTAGAATATTCTTCTTTCATTTTCAACTGTACCGATCAAACTCAAAACTCAAACTCAAAGCATTTATTTCAATTAAACCATTTTACAGGCACTTTTGAATTGTCAAGAAGTAGGTCAGTCAGAAAAATGTGAAGCTAGTTGCCCATTCCAAAGCGTAGGTACCTATGGAGAAGAACGGACAAGAAACTCCATGGACACTCTTTTTAAATCATATTTTACAAAAATATTAGTTACATCATTACTTTTGAATTTATAATTAAATAATGTGAGAACGATGTAAAAATAAACAAGACGTATGCGTTAAAAGCGTCCAGAGTACAACAAATAGTACTAAAACAATCCAAAAATAAAAATAAAATAATTAAAAATAAGCCGAGGCAGCTAAGTGATGACCAGCCCCAACTGACGGCGCCCGTTCACGAACATGACGCATAGATCAGCACCATTCAGCTCAACCATTTTGAAGGGAGCTAAATGATCCAACATACACGCCACCGTCAGCGAGACATTTGTGTGAGCATGACATACTATCAGCTAGGGATGTGAAAAAAAAATCGATTATAGAAAAAATCGATTAATAATCGATTTTTTTTTCAACAAAAATCGATTTTTATAATCGATTTTAATATTACAAAAAATCGATTAATAAAAAATCGATTTTTTATTCACTGTCGATTTTTTTCACCTAGAAGTTAGAACGGCCGCAACACAGCTTTTTAGTCAGGAGCGTGAAGCCGCAAAGTACCGCGAAGTGTACCACTGACTAATAAATGAATGATGCTAAAGGGCGCTACACACGGCTAAGATACTTTAATATTTTATCTTTGTAATCCTTTTGTAATTCCCTTAAATATTATCTTCGTCGTGTGTAATGGTCCATTGAATTATATGGTGAGCGATATTGTATCTTAAGGCGAAAGCGCCAGGTTAGCCCGCGAAATTCATGTTTTTTTACGTTTTTTGCAATTTGCTGGTCAGTATTAAGTTACACATTGATTAAAATATGATTCGCGGCCGTAACAAATATGTATTTACAGAATTATAATCATTAAAGTCATCAACACAACTCTCTAAGACCATGTAATTAATCCCCAAGAATGACTATTTCATGAAATCTTGACATTTGGGGATTACATGGTCTTAGAGAGTTGTGTTGATGACTTTAATTATTATAATTCTGTAAATACATATTTGTTACGACCGCGAATCATATTTTAATCAACGTACAACTTAATACTGACCAGCAAATTGCAAAAAACGTAAGAAAATTTGAATTTCGCGGGCCACCTTAGCGCTTCCCCCTTAAGGTGAATGGGTAGATGAGACCGCGAAATTCAAATTTTCTTAGGGTTTTTGCAATTTGCAGGTCAGTGTCAGGATGTATCTTGATTAAAATATGATTCACGACAATAACAGGTACATATTTATATAATTATAATCATTAGAATCATTTCTACCATTAACACTTTTTCATATGAGATTGGTGGTTGGTGGTAGAAATCTAATGTAAACGTAATGTCTAATCTAATGTAATTTGAATTTCGCGCGAAAGGAGAAATTTAAAAAAATCCTTTTTTGTGTGAAATTATTAACTTGTTGTGTAATTAATGTTTATTATTAGTATTAATAAAACTGAGTGCTGTGATAGATAGTTATTGGCGCCGATTCTGTTGTTCGCAAACTAAACTAAATTTAAGTTCATGCATCTTTTTCTTTCTATTTCATTAAGAAAAGGACAGAAGATTAATATTAGTTTAGTCCTGTCAAATTAAGATACTCCATAGACAATTTAGACGAGATTAAAAAATTGGCTATTAAAAATACGTCAATTTATGTCAGGCGCTGACTAATTTGACAGGACTAAACTAATATTTATCTTCTGTCCTTTTCTTAATGAAATAGAAAGAAAAAGATGCCTGAACTTAAATTTAGTTTAGTTTGTGAACAACAGAATCGGCGCCATTATCGATATTTCAGGCGTTTAAATTAAACTATCAAAAAAAAAAGGAAAAAAAATCGATTATTTTAATAAAATCGATTATTTTTTTTTTAAAAATCGATTATTTTATAATCGATTTTATTACTAGGCAAAATAATCGATTATTTAATAATCGATTTTTTATGTATACTGTCACATCCCTACTATCAGCCGCCAGGGCACATTCAAGTCAATGAAAGACATATTACCCGGTAAATGGTAAAATAAGGTATAGTACTTACATAGAACTCACATCTGTGCTATGCAATTATACAATACAAATGAAATTGAGTTTATACAATGCAAAGATAGTCTTACAATCTTCAGCAGCTCCAACAGTATTTTCAGGTGTCAATCAATTAGTTGTGGTTGTGGAGCAGGACCAGCATTGAGCCAGGCATTTTTATCAGCTATGTAATCCCCTAACTTATAATATGCCTGACTGCATAGTGTGCGTTTTATACAAGACTTGAATTTTGTCTCATTCAGTTGAAGAATGTGGGGAGGTATTTTATTATAACATTTTAAACAGTACCCCATAAAAGATGAGTCTACTCTAGCCAGTCTGAAACCTGGTTGAACTAATAGGTCCCTATTTCTAGTACTATAATTATGTCTTTCACCTCTTTTACTAAAAAGATGTAAGTTTTTTCTTACATACATGATGTTTTCGTAGATATATTGACAAGGTACCGTCATGATGTTAATTTCCTTAAACAGTTCCCTCAGAGAATCGCGCCTGCGGAGGTTATATATGGCTCTGATGGCTCTTTTCTGCAGAATAAAAATAGAATCGATGTCTGCAGCCCGTCCCCAAAGTAAAATACCGTAAGACATGATACTATGAAAGTAACTAAAATAGACTAGTCTCGCGGTATCGACATCAGTAAATTGACGGATTTTTCTGACAGCATAAGCTGCTGAACTTAGCCGTCCTGCAAGAGATGTTAAATGAGGACCCCATTGAAGCCTTGAGTCGAGCGTGATTCCTAAGAAAACAGTTTTATCGACGAATTTTAGTTTCTCTTGATTCAATATTATCTCACAATCACTACCTTTGACATTTGGTAAAGAAAATCTTATGCACTTAGTTTTTTTTCCATTTAATACTAAATTATTAGCAGTGAACCAATTTTGGACCTGCAGAAGGGCGTTATTTACGTCGTCAAAATTTGTAGCACGTCTATTTACCTTAAAAATTAAGGAAGTGTCATCAGCAAATAACACCATTTGTGGTTGATTTTTTAATAAATGGAGTAGATCATTAACATACACTAAAAAGAGGAAAGGACCCAATATCGAGCCTTGTGGCACACCCATTTTTACTTTTAAACCATATGAATTGACACCATTTATTTGGACTTGCTGTTGTCTATCATTTAAATAAGAACTAACTAAACTGAGCGCAAGTTTTCCAAGTCCGTAATGCTCAAGTTTCAAAAGCAAGGTTTCGTGATCGACGCAATCAAATGCCTTAGAGAGGTCACAAAAGATTCCAATGGCGTCTTGGGCCTCTTCCCACGCGTTAAAAATGTGTTTTAATAAGGTTACACCAGCGTCAGTCGTACAACGTCCTTTGGTGAAACCAAATTGCTGATCGTGAAGGATTTTATTCATGTTAAAATGATTGAGCATCTGATTAAGCATTATCTTTTCGAACACCTTACTGAAAACCGGCAACACGGATACGGGTCTATAATTATTGGTGTCTTTACTGTCCCCAGATTTGAAAAGTGGTATTACCTTACTGTATTTCATTAAATCGGGGAAGATTCCTTGATCAACACACAAATTAAATACTAAGGCTAAGTAAGGTGCAATAGTCTCAATTATGGAGGCACAGACTTTAATGGACATTCCCCAAAGATCTTCGGTCAATTTGATCTTAATTTGCTTAAAAGCTTTTATTATTGAAGCGGGGTTTATATGTTTAAATTGAAATTCAACCGGGCAGGCTGGAACGTTCGCTCTTAATAAATCAATTGATACGTCGGATGAGGAATTTAAGGCTTCCGTCGTTTTTGATGGTATATTAGTAAAGAAATTTACAAATTCCTGAGCTACTTCTAAGTTAGAGCTTATGGCACCACGTGAAGTCTCCAATGTGTAATCAGTGTTTCGTTTTTTATTCCTACTAGTTTCGTTATTTATAATTTTCCAAACTGTTTTTATCTTATTTTCTGCTGATTTGATTTTATTGCTAATGTACAGGGCTTTGGCTATTTTGCAAGTATTTCTAAAAATTTTGGAATATGTAGCAACATATTTGCTGAAAGTTTCAGTATTGATGTAAGGCTTAAGGCCATACAGCTCGAAAAGTCTTTCCCTACTTATCCTAATACCTCTAGTTGCCCAGTCACTAAAAACAAAATTAGGGCAAATGTTTTTTGTTTTCTTTTCAAAAGTTGTATTAAATTGAGTGTGCACTACTGAAAAGAAATCCTCGTACAATTTATTAGCATCATCCCTATCATGGCCCAGATCTTTTAACTTATTATTTAGGGTACTATTGAATCTATTTAGTTTACCAGTCGTTATTGGTCTAAATTGAATTTGCACTTTTTGCAAAGGTGTTTTAAACTTAAAAGATACCGTTTGTCCACAATGATCAGACGGCAGATAATTTACGATGGCTTTATCTAGATAATCACAATCGCAAAAGACATTATCAATACAAGTAGCAGAAGTTGGAGTTATTCTAGTAGGTTCTGCAAACACATTATATAAATTGAACGATTTAAAAAGGCTTAATAATCTACTGCTATTAGAATTATTTTCCAAAATATTAATATTAAAGTCCCCACAAATAATTGCGGCTTTGTTATTGGATGCAAGTTTCGCTAAGACATCTTCCATTATTGACTCAAATAAAGAAAAGTTCTGATGATTAGGGGGTCTGTAAACGCACACTATGACATGCTTATCTAGCTCAACACAGGACAGTTCGATGCAATGTTCAACTGATAAACCCACTATGTCATTTCGTTGCTTGGATTTTATACATTTTTTTATCAATATTAGAGAACCTCCACGCAGCATAGATTTACGGTTAAAACAACTGCCCACACTATAGTTCTCAAAATTAATTAACATTTGGTAATCCTTTAACCAATGTTCAGTACAACAAACAATGTCAAACTTTGTTTTTTCTAAAAACATTTCAATTTCTAATAATTTGGAAGAAATGCCTTGAATATTTTGATGAAATACTGTCAAGGCATTCTGCTGATCTCCTTTTTGATATTTACATAATTTAGAGCAAGAAGATACCTTGTTGTTGTTAGGTATAAGAATATTATTACTGGTACCTTCTGTTGTCTTACAAACTAGTTTCTACTACTAAACTAGTTTGATCATCTACATAATACTAGTACTTACCTACGAAACCAACTTGTAATATAATATAATAACGTTTATTTGGCCTCAATAAAATATAGTCTAAATACAATCATATTCCTAAGAACTAGGATACAATTATTGTAAGTAAGTAGACTAAAACTATATGAACTCCTGAATTCCAAACTAGGTAAAAACCTGTATCTTGGAAATCAGTGCTCTTCCGTGGTAAATTAGGTGTGTAAAAACTTACAAATCACACAATGACAAGGAGGTACTTATGTCTAAAACTTGACGGATGAGTTATGTATGTCAGTGAGTGTGTGTGGTGTGTGTAGTGTGGATGTAGGGTGTGAATGTGTGTATGAGTGTAGTGGGTAAACTAGCGGGTAACTTGTAATTATGTACTTAGGTAGGTAAAACTGGCCAAGTGCGAGTCGGACTCGCACACGAAGGGTTCCGCGTACCACAAGACAAAAACGCCAAAAAAAACACGTTTGTTGTATGGGAGCCCCCCTTAATTTTTTTTTTTTTTTTTTTGAAATGTGTTTGCTCTTGACTCTAGTCTAGGTCAGAGTTGACAGAGACAAAGTCGACGATGGATTGAGCTCACCCAGAAGAAGCCTGTTCACTCTTACTTTGAAGAGATTTGGGTTGTTGTATTTTATTTTGTTTTTGGTATTTGTTGTTATAGCGGCAACAGAAATACATAATTTGTGAAAATTTCAATTGTCTAGCTACCGCGGTTCTTGAGATACAGCCTGGTGACAGACAGACGGACGGACGGACAGACAGCGAAGTCTTAGTAATAGGGTTCCGTTTTTACCCTTTGGGTACGGAACCCTAAAAAAGTAGATAAGTAGGTACCTAAGTGAAAAAATTAAAAAAACTACGAAAAACCATTCTGCCTATGTTCGTAATTGTTTACTCAAATTAGGATTTTACTTTTTTTAAAAATGAGTACTTACCTATGTCACAGTATAAAGATATATGATATATGATCTTTATACTGTGCCTATGTCTTCTTCAAGTAGTGATAATGAAATATATAAACGTAGGAATAATTTGTATTCATGTTACACTTACTTAATTTTTTATAGAGGGTGATAAAAAGTAGAGTGTCCACCTCGGGAGTAACACTATTTTAAGCTTGAGTGGCGTACCTACTTTGAATCCCTCGCTGCGCTCAGGATTCTACTATGTACTTAGGTATAATTGTAACCCTTCGCTGCGCTCGGGATTCTACTCTAGAGTCCTTCGCTCCGCCCTGGATTCAAAAAAACACTCTCGCCTTCAAAATAGTTGTTTGAAAATATCTTTGTCCACTGCGACCAAAAAGAGCTTTCTAAACGCCAAAACCGTAAAATAAAACACCACAAACGAAAAACTCTTCACAAACATGTCAAAAATGCCTGTTCCCGCCATCTGCAGGCGCGTCACGTGTCGGCCATGTTTGTTTTACTTTTTCTAAACAATGCGGGCACACGTAATTGCGCGGTGAGCCTGCGACAAGTTTTTTAAATATATTTTTAATGTCCCGAGCATACGGGAGGGATGTTCGCATTGTTTTATTAGGAAATTAGTTTGAAACAAGCGGTGTCCCGTTTTTTAAATAGGTTCAAGTACTTAATTTAATTAATTGAATGTGAAAGTAAGTCATGTTTGTTATAGGTTTATTGTTGTAGCTAGGTTTCACGACAAAGATTCTTTGATAGATTTTCGACTTTATTGCTAAAAAATAAGGTTCAAGGTTGATTGGGAAAATCTGACAGTTTCGAGTAGTTTGACCTGCTGGCGTCTGTACACACGGCGACACATCAAGCTAGACATTTCCAGTTTAGCTGACCACGCATTGGTTCTTCGTACAATCAGAAGTCAGCTTATACTGGTTAAGTAATACTTAGTAGTAGGTACCTACTAAGGCGTCAGCACTAGGTGTACTATTTATTCTGTGGCACTAGGGTAGCCCGCCAAATACAAAAAATATTCTTACATTATTTTGGCAATTTGCAGGTCAGAGGTTGATATGATTCGCTACCGTAACATCTACGTGTTTATAGAAAATGATCAATACAACTTACTCTCTCAGTTTCTGAATTTTGAACAACTATTTTATGAAATCATATGAGGCCAATTATAGTTTAAGTATTGAAAAACCAGCTTTTTAATCTAAATATCGAAAATATCGTGTATTGCTCAACAATGGATCCTCCGCCCCCGCTGTGCCGGTGACCACAGATTACGGAACTCCTCTTATTTGGCGCGACCGCGACTAATAACGCGCCGCACCATTTAAATAATATTCACGTAGAGAGAGTTTTACATTTTTCTGTAAGGGAATGCGATTAATTTTAATTATTACCTTTTGATGACAGTACCTGGTATTTGTGGCGTTTCGTTTTGGTAATTTGTGTGCTTGAACATGTTTTTATTGTTTTACCGGTTGTTGCGGACAGGAATAGAACATTCTGGTGGAATTTTAATGTATTTTGTGAAGTATGCGAGCCATATGAAATGAAAATTAAATCTTTAAAGTGTAGTATGTTCGTTCCGTACCAAATAAAAAAAAACTTCTGCTCTTCTTAGCAAGTCGATGCCAATCTAGCTATAAAGTAACTACCTATTACACATTCACATTAGGTACCTAGGTACATATGTGAGCATAAAGCTTATGGGGTAGGTAAGTACTATTATCAAGACCGCGATAGTCTAAAGTGTTAGGTTTTACATTCTTTGTACGTAAAAACAGTAAGTGTACGAACTGAGTGAAACTGCGTCCAGCGGCGGAGCGTTCAGCGTTGCGTGCAAGCGGCGAAGGAAGGAGAAGGCCGCCACTCAGGACACCTACGTGTTAATGCATCTGTTTGAAACAAACGCCGCACGCCCCGCCCCGCTGAACGCTCGATTTCAGCGGGCACTCAGGCCGTACACTTACCGGCACCTTAATTGCGTAACACACTATTACTCTCAATTTGAATCATTTTCAAGCATATTTCTAATCCATTGCTCCATATGTTCGAAAAATGTCTCTGCCTAACAACGCAAATAACGCAATGAATGTTGTTGAACTGTCAAAATGAAACCCATTGCTACTGATTGTGTGTTACGCAATTACCCTGCGGGTAACGCAAAAGGTTGTAAGTATGATGTACAGACTGCAGCACATCAAGCTACCCGAAACTGTCAAATTTTCCCAATCAATTTTGGACCTTACATTTTAGTAATAAAGTTGAAAATCTATTAAAGAAATTTGACAGATTGTAGTAGCTTGATGTGCTGGCGTCTGTACATAAGATCTCAGACGATTTTAATACTCTGTAATTTATATGGTGCACAAAATAAAGTGATACTATTCTGCTGTCCCTCAAAACAATATACCTAATGGACGGCCATTTCTCTATCAGACTCACACACAACTGTGACGTCTAAAACACGCTTCCACATTCAATCACACATGTAACCACACACCATGGACGTAATATATAGAAGTAAAGTAACATATATTATGTCCATGCCACACACCGTTTCTACAACACTAGTCAATGTGTCGCACGATTTCATTCCCCTCCCTAGCATCTGTCATTGACGTTTGAGGAATTTTTTCGCGCGCAAACTAAAGTGTTGCCAGCCGTGAAATACAATGTCACTGGCAAGAAGCACGAGCCTGAAAAAAATTGTTTATTCTGTCCCTTCCTTTGTTTTTTGTTACAAACTTGAACGGAGTTCAACGAAACGTCACGTAGATCTGTGTACAGTCAACCGCATATCCCTGGAACTGGTAGCAGTAAGGGCGGATTTCGTAGTTCGAGATGCCTCAGTTGGCTGAACTGGAGACTTTCTGAAACATTCCGAAAAACGATCAGTCAGGGCTATGTATTGTTTATTATTAAAACCACTTGAGTGAGTAGTAACACATTTATTACTTATATCAAATAGTTGTCTTCATCTTAATCTGATAATCTTAAAGTGTGCGTTCCATCGCCCGCCCTCTAGTATCTGTGGTTATGGCGCCTCAGGCGCGTTCCATTACACACATTGTTACAGGCTATACCTAAATAACAACGACGATATAACCTCTCTTTGCTAAATAACCAGCACGATCACTACAACATTACGATGTAGGTAAGTTTATGACCGACGGACAGCCAAGTTTGCCTAAATCGATCATTGTTAGTTAGTGGACAGAAAAACTTCACAGCAAAGTTTATAATTGATATTAAGGGATTTTTCAGGCTTACAAATTATGTATAAAACCGGGCAAGAGCGAGTTGGACTCGCGCACCGAGGGTTCTGTACCATCATATGTTTTTAAATTTTCATCGGCGAGGCCTATTCGTCAGAGAATTTTAACACTGTTCGCTGCGGTGTAGAATATTGCAGTTTTAGGTCAGCACCATCTCTTGACCGGTAGTGGAACTAATGTAACTTTTGTTGATGATTTCTAAAAAAGTGTGCTATTTAGTGACTTCATTTTATTTTTCCTGTAAGTAGGTAATCTTTACATAAACTTCTATCACATAGAATAATTTCAGATTTTTCTCTTTGCAAACTTCGGAGATAAGGGGGGGGGGGGGTATTTTTTTTTTAATTTTTCATCAAAAGTCGAAAACTAAGTGGCCTAAAAAAAAACAAAAAATGTTTGAGAATGTGCAAACTGCGCTCTTTAATTATGATACTCCACATGGGTAGCCCCACTTCGAATTTTTCAGATCCTCTTTCAGTCCTTGTTGCAAAAAATATACATAATAATATGTATATTTTTATTTCTTTCTTAATTGCAAAATAGTTAGGCAAACGTCATCTAAAACTGTTCCAAATTTCAAGGTGATAGCATTAGTAGTTCTTGAGATATCTAGCTGTGACAGACAGACAGACAGACAGAGTCTCACCATAAGGGTTCCGTTTTACCATTAATTTGGTACGGAACCCAAATAAGGTAGGGCCAAGTGTCTGTGTCTGAAATGTGGCATAAATTTTGCAAATGGCGTTAAAATTTCAGTTTTAGTTGACAATGCACACAGTCACTGTCACACAACTCATGCAACGATGGAGATTTTGATTCAACAATTTCGGGGCCGTGTGATCTCCCGTTTTGGTCGGCCATCGGCCAGATCACCAAATCAGACGGGGCGGCGCCAGACTTCTTTGGGGCTTTTTGAAATCTTGTTTTTACCGCAACAAACCGCAAACCTTCCAAGTCTTGAAAGCCAAAATTTAAGAAGAAATTACCAATTTGGGGGCTGTTTTGCAAGCAACAGTTTAAAAAGCTGTAAAACGACCACGAAAGGAGGTGGTCGCTTGATTGACCGATATCATTTTTATAAATTTTACACTTTTATATAAACTTTCCGTGATAACAGAGCCCATTTTATTAAATTTCCAACCAAATGGCAGGCAATTCACATTATGACATTACTTTTTCAGTTTTGCCCCATCTTGTATGTAGGATCCTTTTATTACATTTCTCACAATCGGTAAAAATGTGTGTAAAACAGACAGAAAAAACAAATGAAAGTAACCACCACCGTAGGAACGCTGAAGCCGGAATCACCGAAGGTTGTCTAGTTTCTGCGTCCATCAAGGGAAAACACACTATACTTTTTATTACAGCATCTCAGGTTCATAACACAGCTCCAACCGTTGGTTTGTTCATAACATAATGACAAACGCTCGCTACATCGCAGAAACAAATGACGCATGAACACGAGATAATCCGACCCGTCGCGCGTCTGAGTTATAGCCAGCCTGCCCTGTGGACCTGTGGGGTAGGTACAGGGTACAGACGTACAGTGGTGGACAAATGTAAAGAAATGGTTGAGGGAAGATGACATCTGCAGGACTGGTAGTTGGTGTGTTTTGAAGGAGTTTATTGGGAGAATTTTACAATTTTTAAACCTGATTGGTGTGCAGATGTTTGGCCAATAGGACGGATATAAAGACGAGATGAGGAATCTCATAACTCGTCTTTATATCAGTGTCCATTCAAAATATATGTTTGGGAACCTAGATATTCTGTAATCCAATCGGAATAAATACACACTACATTAAGAATATGTTTGATTTACAAATTATTTTGGTATTACGTTTGTATGAACTACGCATGCTCCGCCGAAGTAGCAGATCAGATGGCTAAACATTTATAGGGGCAGAAGACCGTGGAAATCCTTTCACAAACACCTCCATAATATTACTTAACATGGGATTCTGAATTTAATGAAATAGTTTGTTTTGGTGATCTGCGGTACCTAAAGGTCCATTCAGGCGCAGATGCAGTAGACCCGAGCAATAACTCGATGCACAATGCACAGGCCTCTTCTTAAGTTTCTAGTATTTCGAAATGCTTACTCCAATGTATCTTAGAAAATTCTTTCTCTAGTCTTTTGCTTAATAAACAATCGATGAAAGTGGAGAAACATTAAAGTCTGAAAATCGTATCTGTAACTAGGCTAAGACGATGTGTTAGAAAATATCAATAGAATACATAACATATTAGAGGCAAAGTATCAAAGTCGTCTTTACCAGAAATTACGAATTTTGTTAAATATGAGCATAGCATAAATAATCATAATCAGCCCACTTCCCACTGCTGCCGGAATGAATCCACCACGCGGGCCCAGTGCGGGTTGGTAGATATCACATGTCTTCGAATATTTGGTTCAAGGACATGCCGGTTTCCTCACGATGTTTTCCTTCACCGTTTTTAGAGCAATGGTGATGAAATAATTTACACAAAGTAATGCGCCTGTCTGAGTTCGAACCTACTATGAACTCGAAGTCGCGGCTGTTCCCACTGGGCCACCACTGCTTCCTTTGCTAATAAAATTATAAGGCTAAACATCCTACGAAATGTCAATTAACGTCACACATCCCACACTATTCAACCCACTTTAATTCTCACTAACACTGGCAACACTGCGCTAATTCCAGATTACCTCAGAGAGCCAGGTGCCACAGACTAAAACAGGTGCTACGTCCGTCCGGTAACACCTGTAAGTACTTGTAATTAATCGCAGCTCGTCTCGCGAGGATGTTGATGGATGGACGAGCATGCTTAGTGTAGGATAATTTATGTTTTGTGGGATAATTAGGCTAAGCTTTAAAGCAGAAGCTTACCTACCTTATTAAAGATACAAATAAAAGGCCTACTCAGGTAGATAAGTACTGAAATTACTTAAAGGGTTATTTAATATGAAGATACATACATACATACATAGGTACGTCTATTAAATTTTTATAGGTACCTACCTATTTGTTTGCAAGCCCTAATAGATTGTCTTATTTATGTGAATATAATGCAATTCCAATACATACATACGGTGTGTCGAATTGATAACCTCCTTTTTTTTGAAGTCGGTAAAAAGTTGTATAAACATAAACTGTAGCGTTTTTAAAGCATCTCAACATTTCGAGATCCTACTGATGTAGGTCGGTAACTATATGACACTATATTACCTACTACGTGAAAATAGAGTTATTAATAGACATCCTAGCGGCACACAATGTCACACAATATCCCACGGTAAACACACTTTACCATCCATCGCTCTTTGTCCACAAAATACATCCATCAAAGTCACTAATAAAGCATCAATGTAGGTACACTTTTATTATATGAATTCAGTGAATCTCGAAACATCCCTTGTTTATCGAAGTCATTAGGCTGAATGCATCCTGTCCCTGACTCTCAAATCTTTTCAAACCCACCCCTTTACATGTCACGTTTAATAAAAACATGATTAACAAACAAAATGGCGGTATTTTGTCGTTTCCCGCCGTTTTCCATTAGCGCGTTCGTCGCGCCACAAAATGGCCGCTGCTAAATGACCTGTGAACTTGATAAGTGATGGGGTGTGAGCATAGTGGCGGGGGAAGCGAGATAATTACACTCAAATCAAATCAAATCATCTTTATTGTGGATCATAGGAAAGTGTACATTATAGGTACAGCTGGTGTTAATTTAGTGTTTTGCGAACAGCTATGTCCTGCCCTTAGGCTTTGTGTAGCACACTCACCCCCTGTGCTCTGGCACTTGCGGTAAGGCCGTACGGCTCACGAGTTCTATTCCCTCATGTCCAAATTGCCTGAAGTGTAAGATTTAGTTGTTTCTACACTTGAGCATGTCAGTTATCAGTGTCTTTATTTACACTCACAAGGTAGGTATACCATAGATAGATAGAATAAATAAGTACCTACCTACTCTTTATTATGAACACCATAAAAATTACAGATATTTATGTAGAAATTCTACAGACGAAACTGTAAAATTTTCCCAATCAACCTTGAACCTTATGCTTTAGCGATAAAGTTGAAAATCTATTAAAGACATTTGACATATTATAGTAGCTTCATGTGCTGGCGTCTGTACAAGGGGTAACAACAACACAACGGGCAAGGGTTAACACAACGGGCTGCCCTTATCGCTAAAAGTATCGTAGGTATATTATATCGCTTTTAAAGGCAAAGACCGAAGAAACGATGGATGGATTACTTGCAAGTTGGGGAGACAACTGAAATGGCGGCTGATGAAGATGTAAGAAGACATGCTTTGCCGACCACAAGTGAATTGGGATAAGGACAGAATCACAGAAGGATGACGTTGATAATCATAAAGATATGTAAAATTTCGATAACTTTGGTGCCACTGGAAAAATGTCTACCATAAACTTTTTGTTTGAAGGATGTTTTCTGGGTTAGGTCCCATCCTCCCATTACATAGTTCACAGCAACTTCATCTAGCCCCTGTCCACTACCCGCCCCCGCCTCCGCCTTCGCTACCTCCCCACAACATCCCCCAAACGTATCAACTAACGGAGATGATCTCCGGTTTCGCGCGTCACTTATCCTAGGTTAAACGGTTCGCGCCAACCGTTGATAAAACATTATGACTGAACACAATCCGCTCGGGCGCGCGATTTGATGGTTTCATTAAAATGATACGGACTTTGGGCTGTAGGGAATGTCGTGATAGCAGGAATGGATGGTAAAAATGGTCATCAATAATTTATTAAATATTGGTGATCTCAGTACAATGTCATCAAATGTAAAAGTGAATGTGGATCTGATGAAAACCCCTGGTCGTGTCAAGTGACGGAAGTTAACATGCAAATTCGAATTCAAGTATTCAGATTGCAAAGTCTAATTCACACTCTCCGTACGTACCCAGGGGTAGGTAGAGCGAGAGAAAGATTGTGTTTCTATAAAAATGTATTGTGTACCTAATTAATTATAATTTAAAGATAATCCTTCGAATGAACCGGTGCAGGGTGAATTTCTAATGTACAGTCGCCGCAAGAAACTTTGCAAGGTTTTGGCGAACTTACTAAAATATGGTCACTGTTTATTTATTTAAATATTTTAACTATTCACACAAAAAATACAATGGCGGACTTAATGCGTTAGGCAATCTCTACCAGTCAACCAAGGGTGGTGAAGTGATTAGATCACTTTTATTGTTTGTCATTATTCTATGGATTTTGCCATAAATATACATGTCTGTTTAGAAAAACGTTAAAGAGTTCTTAGACGGTCCACTTCTAGAAACGACTAACTAGGACTCTAGCCAAGTTACGTGCAGGCAACTGTACTATCGCTTAAAAAAGACCAAGCTTATTTGTTACCCTACGTTTTCAATAAAAGCCTCTCGTTAATTTAATTCCTGTAACAGGCTATCCAGATTAGTCCTAATTATGCTCTGCGGACTTCAACAAAGAGGTCAGAGAGTAATGAGTCAGGCTATTAGAGGACTTCGCCATATTTCGAGCTTGTGTTTACCAAACGTGTTCTCTGAGAAATCCGGGTCACGTACACACAGGCTTCTAAAAGAGACATTCACTTTGCCTGTTAGCTGCTTGTAATTAGCTAATAGCTTTGCAAAAGTACATACTTATTGTGGGTAGGTACAGTCAGCCTCGGAAAGATGAATACATAGACAAGAATCCTTTTAATTGTTTGCAAGGAACTATATAAACTAAGTACTGACGCCAGCACATCAAGCTACTACAATCTGTCAAATTTCTTTAATAGATTTTCAACTTTATCGCTAAATAATAAGGTTCAATGTTGATTGGGAAAATTGACAGTTTCGGGTAGCTTGATGTGCTGGCGTCTGTATTAAGTTAAATCGCTAAGTATACAAATAAATACAAAACAAAAGGACACTTAGGCGTCGTAGTAGGTACTCGTCCGCATCGCTGTCATCCGGAAACATGCCCAGAAGACTGGCAGCATTGCCACGTTGAATGGCAATGCTAATTCTTTGGCCAAAGAACGACCAATCAATCTGTGTTTAATAATACTGTATCTATTCTAATTTAACAGTTAGCAAGGTACTCACCATCACTTGCTTAGTCTTTTCCTAACTATGTCGGGTTCGGCTTCCAGTCTAACCGGATGCAGCTGAATACCTGTATTTTACACGAAACGTTTGCCATTCTAGCTTCCACAACCCAGTTACTGGGTAACACGCTAGAGATACTTACCCCTATTAGTAAGACTGGTTGTCAGACTTTCGGGCTTCAGACGAACCGGCAACTGTGAAAGGTCCACGAATGACAGCCGGGACCAACGGCTTAACGTAACGTGTTTTCTGAGACATGGACTGCTCCATGTAAAGATGGACATCCATCCACGGACCAACCTCGGCAAGCACAGTTTAACCTGATCGATCGATCTGTGCGGCTAATATCCACGAGTACCCAATGTGTCATATTTTTGTGGCTACACATTGATACAATTATGGAACAAAGATTGTAGACAATCAATTATAAATCAAATGAATTCTTGTCGATGTAGGTATACCTACCTTTTGAGGCTGACTGTACTAACTTAGGTATTTGCCTCGGCGACTTTTTTATGTAAACACTCGTTATTTTGCTCGCCTATCTAGCGTAGGCGTACTGTGTGCTCAACTGCTAAATTAAAATTGAAAGGAAGGTATTTGTAGTGGGTATTTACAATCAAACTGTAAGTTACATTATGTCTGAACATTTTGAAAGTATTGCTGGTTGAAATAATGTTATAGTATAAAAGTCGTACTGTATTAACTTCATAGACTAATTTGAAGGAATGAATAACTTTAGCTGCTCTGCTTACCCCCAGCGTGCGTACAATACGTTTAGTAGTTGCTCTTGGTTTGGTAAACGCATTTACGTATTATTTGCGTCTAATAAAATGTATGAATTGTTGAAATAGTTAAACTACTAGATAAAATGAAAATAGTTAATCTTTAAATCTTTTTATCAGAATCGAGAGAGCTATTCACAACCGAATGTTAAAAATCAATCCCGTATTATGAAGCAACTAAACGTAGCTTTGACGTTTAGAAGCACAGCTGATTCGGTAACCTAAAAAAATCGAACGGAAAGAAAACATTGAAATAAATTATTAAATTATAACAAAATGCGTTACTTATCGCGATTATTTCAGCCAGTTATAACAATACCGAAGAATGCCAAGATAAAGAATACTGAAATTACGTGTAAAAGTCAAAAGGTAAGTCAGTTTGTGTGTTTTATTACAACAAATATGTAATATTATTGTAGTTTTAAAAGAAAATAGGAGACGCACTACTGTAGTTAACCAACACTCCCTACTACTTTACATGTTCCTTGCTAGTTCAAGGTGCTTATTTGGTCAGTGGGTCATCTTATGAGCGGATTATTTAGTAATGTTCTCTTTTCTAGAGATTGATTCTAATTTCTAGTTACTAACACCTTACACACAAATAAAATTACCTCAATAAGACTTTTGCTGTATGTAAAGAACGATCTACAGTCCTTCAAACTTACTCATTACACTTATGTTCCATAACACAGTTAATCTATGACAAATTAACTACACCCACAATTTTTTAAATCTATTCCAGCTCCTCCTAGAATGTGGTCTAATCCGGCCCACCAGTTCCGGCCTATTCACGGTGCTCCCACTAGCCCGCAGAGCGCTCGACAAGCTAGAGGTCCAGATCAGGTCCTGTATAGAAGCGGCCGGTGGTCAGCGAATGTCCGTGCCATCATTGACAGCGGCTACACTGTGGGACAAGACCGGGAGGCTACAGGAGATTGGACCGGAGCTGATTAACATGGAGGATAGGCATGGGAAGAAGTATTTGTTGGCTCCGGTGAGTATTCTTCTTATTTATTTGTGTGTTTTTGGCACTTATTTTACCTTAGGAAGAATGTGTAGCAGTATCTATAACGCCACATGCGAACAACGCGTCATACTGACGTCACACTAAATTCTGCATCTCACAAGCAGAGTTTACCGCGCAACTAGCATAGATATAACGGCCCGACATGAATCATGGGGCAGTTGCCCGCCGGACACAACACCCGTCTGGTTTGAGGATCCTCCCTTTTCTATAAAGTATGAGTGAACTTTACACCCTGTTCCTCATACCTCTATAACTGCTATACCCTGGCTATAGCTAGCTATTTGTCACCAGGCAAAGACTACTTCTTATGTAGAGAAGATGCTTGTTGCGTTCATCACCATTCTTGCTCCAGTATGTTGATTCTTTCAGACTTTTAGATTAACTTTAAAATGTTGTGATATGAATGTAATGTGTATTTTAATAATATGTCAATTTCAGACACATGAAGAAGCAATAGCAGATCTGTTAGCTGATGTGGGCCCCCTGTCTTACAAACAGCTGCCACTGTTATTATATCAGGTATTGAAAAGCTTAAAAAGCTGACTTTCATTGCTATTTATTTTTCTTTGTGACTGGTAGAGAATGCCTAAGGCATTGGGGTGGTCACGGCGTGCTATGTGTTCTGATGCGCCGGTGATGGGGAGTACTCCCCAGAGGAGGGTCCGGTGACGGACAGCCGCGGCGGGTTCACGGATGAGTGCTAACGCGTGCCCGTGTTTCGGCCGTAAGCGGCAGAGGAGGACACTGTGGAGTTTTAGTGGGTTAGAGTCCCACATAACTGCACTATCTCCCCGTGGTAGTGCAGAATGCATGAGCATTTCTCCAAGTTAAAAAAAAGGCATTAAGTCCGCCATAGTATCTTTTTATGTGCGAAATGTTTAAATAAATAAACCTCCAAAAATAAATTTTGCAACTGTTTTGAATAGCTTGTTTGGTCCTGTCACAGCTCCTGTCAAATATTATGTTTACCGGGTTTGGTGGTTCATGCATAAAATATTAATTTATTGATGTACTTATTTCTTTATAAAAATCTAAAGTATTCTTATCTTGTTTCAGATAAGCAACAAATACCGCGACGAGCACCGACCGAAGCACGGCCTCCTGCGCTCCCGAGAGTTCTCTATGTTGGACGCATACGGAGTGCACGCCACTGAGGAGTGTGCCACCAGAGTCTACCGTACCGTCACTGAGGCGTATGCTGAGCTGTTTAGGAGACTGCAGCTGCCCGTACACAGGGGTAAGTGCAAGCGTCAAATGATAATCACTGTTGACCAAAATGAATATACAAAAGTAAAGTCAACTATTTACACTAGGCACTAAATTAAATAACTAACTATACATACACAAACAAAAGGACACTCAGGCGCCGAAGTCCTCCTCGACATCGCTGTCATCTGGAAACGTGCCCAGAAGACCGGCAGCATTCCCACGTTGAATGACAATGCTAAGTTACCTTAACTGCATTCGCGATTTATTTGCCAAAAATGTAAACAAAATAATATGAATTAATGGAAAGATAACTTTAATTCCTCCACAATAAACTTCTATTTACGCTACAACTTCAAACATTTTTATAACTTTTTCAATAGTGCTAGTCACTCAGAAATTAACTTAATTGCCATTGAAATAAAGTCGATATTTGTTTGACTTGAAAGAACATCAATTGCTAACATATATTTGAATAGACCATGGCGTATAATTATGTATTTTCCAGTCCCAGCCCCAACAGGCGACATGGGTGGC
Source organism: Oligia latruncula (assembly GCA_948474745.1). Taxonomy (NCBI): domain Eukaryota; kingdom Metazoa; phylum Arthropoda; class Insecta; order Lepidoptera; family Noctuidae; genus Oligia; species Oligia latruncula. The sequence continues at coordinate 8,085,787 of OX419713.1, read as the reverse complement.
TCGATATCCCACGAGTGGCAACTGCCGGCCGCCGCGGGAGAGGACGAGCTCGCTGTGTGCACGCGCTGCGCACGGGCAGCCTTGGGTAGCACAGACCAGTGTGCCAAATGTGGAGGGGACATACAGAAAGCAAATAGCATAGAGGTGACATTTATTAACATCACAATATAACAGTGTAGACGCTAGTCTAAACTTCGTTTTTTTAGTATTGTTTTTCAAACCAAAAATTAAAGATATTTCTCAGTTACGCTCACTCAATATTACTTAGGGCTGATTTTTCAATCAACAGATAATTTTTATTCGTGGAATAAAATTGACGTCTGACAGTTTTGGTATGAAAGCATTGGCGCCGATTCTGTTGTTCACAAACTAAATTTAAGTTCATGCATCTTTTTCTTTTTATTTCATTAAGAAAAGGACAGAAGATAAATATTAGTTTAGTCCTGTCAAAATAAGATACTTTAGACGAGATTAAAAATTAGCTACTAAAATACGTCAATTTACGTCAGGCGCTGACTAATTTGACAGGACTAAACTAATATTTATCTTCTGTCCTTGTCTAAACGAAATAGACAGAAAAAGATGCCTGAACTTAAATTTAGTTTAGTTTGTGAACAACAGAATCGGCGCCACTGTCAAAAATTCAAAATTATTCCACAGATAAAATTACCTGGCGTTGGACAAATCAGTCCTTAGTTTGATATACAGATTGCGTAGATTATTAATTGTCATGTTGGGTTGTTGTGGGTCTTTTTATAACATTATTCACTATCAGGTCGGCCACACATTCCTCCTGGGCACTAAGTACAGCGAGCCCCTGTCAGCGCACTACACGCCCGCCAGCGGAGCGTCGCAGCCTTTGCTCATGTCGTGCTATGGGATCGGTATTACTAGGTCTGTATATCGAATAATAATAAGTATTATTATTATTTGTAATAAGTTACAAAATTTAATTATAATAAGGATGGGATGGGGTGGATTATAATTCTGTAAATACATATTTGTTACGGTCGCGAATCATATTTTAATCAACGTACAACTTAATACTGACCAGCAAATTGCAAAAAAACGTAAAAAAAAAATGAATTTTTCGGGCTACCTTAGCACTTTCGCCTTCCGGTATCATACAAATGAATGAATGAATCGGTATCATACAAACCTATAACTGTCCCACTATAGGCATAGACAACAACGGAACCTTATCACCAGGGTTCCTCACTCTGTTTGTGTGTGGGTTTCAACTTGGCGTATATATACCCAATCTAATTGTAACATACTGCATATACATTGCATTGAAGTTGTTTATACCAATCCTACTATCACACTAATATTATAAAGGCGAAAGTTTGTGTGTTCGTATGTTTGTTACTTCTTCACGCTCAAACGGCTGGACCAATTTTGATAAAATTTTGTATGGAGGTAGCTGACATCCTGGATTAAGGCGAAAGCTCTATTCCCACGGGATTGACACTTATGCGGGTGAAACCGCGGGGTGCAGCTAGTATATAATATTATAAATGTGAAAGTTTGTGAAGATGTTTGGATGTTTGTTACTCAATCACGAGTAAACCGTTGAACAGATTGGATGATGGATTACTATCGAGTGTATCTACATCGAGTGTATTACATCGAGTATAGGTATCTACATATTTCTCTTTTACTTCAATTTCTTCTAGCAATGCATTATTCTTGTATATTTCCAGATTATTAGCAGCGAGCTTGGAAGCCCTATCGAGCGACAAGAGCCTGCGCTGGCCGGCGGCCATCGCGCCCTACGGTGTTGTTATAATAGGACCTAAAGTACGTATACGTCCATTGTGTAAACAGCTGACCAGTGGTGGTCTGTCGGTCAGGAGAACACTGAATGCTATAAACAGAATGTCGTCGGTGCTTCGATGCTACGCACCGACAGACCGGTGGAGCACTGTAACCGGGCGGTCTTAATAAGTGTGCGTGAAAGGAATTTTTGTATAATTTACGATGGATAAAAGTTGGAGAGAGATAATCGAGCTGAATGACGTGCAATAGGAGAGGCCTATGTCCAGCAGCTGATGATGATGACGGATAGAAGTTCATTCATTTTTGTTTATAAAGAACAGATTATGATTGTTTTGTTTGTGCAGAATAAACAATTTTTCTTTCTTTCTTTTCTTTCTTATTATACAAGGAAGCAAAAAAAAGAAAAAAAATGGCCAAGTGCGAGTCGGACTCGCATACGAAGGGTTCCGTACCACAAGGTAAAAACGCCGAAAAAACACGTTTGTTGTATGGGAGCCCCCCTTAAATATTTATTTTATTTTGTTTTTAGTATTTGTTGTTATAGCGGCAACAGAAATACATAATTTGTGAAAATTTCAACTGTCTAGCTATCGCGGTTCTTGAGATACAGCCTGGTGACAGACAGACGGACGGACGGACAGACAGCGAAGTCTTAGTAATAGGGTCCCGTTTTTACCCTTTGGGTACGGAACCCTAAAAATTAAGTCGAAATTTTCGACTTCGTTTTTTTTCCGGAATCCTGTATTCAATCCACGGTAACAGGCTGCGCGTCTATATTCCTGCCACCTTCTATAGTTAATACTTGGTTTCAATGTGTGGTAAAAATCCCTTTATTTTACCAATAGATGGCGCTAATGATAACACCATTTTATTTGAAAGTACCTACTTACATACATACTTAGCCTATAATGTTCCTGCTGGGACACAGGCCTCCTCTCAAAAGTCCTCTGAAAGTACTTACGCTTTCTTAAACCTCCTTATTCCTTTACAGGAAGGTTCAAAAGAATGGCAATCCCACGGAGTCGAAGAAATCAACCGCCTATACGAGAGGATATCAGACACACACGACGATGACGTCATCATAGACGACAGACACCACCTCACCATAGGCAAGAGACTCATGATGGCGGACAGGTAATTATAACCATAGAGAAAGAAGCCTGTCATGATGTTCTTCAGAAGGGTCAAGGTGCGTAGTACTCGCAACCGGCGAGCGTCTGTAAAAAGGCCACTTTGGAGAATCATAAAAATATAACATTATGAATCGTAATATGGCGAAGACACGGAAGACAGTCCGTGTTTTTCTTTTTTTCGCTGCACTACGTTAGTATAATCAAAGAGATTGGGATCGGATTTGGATCGGATTGATTGGTATATTAGGACAAAAAAAAATAACTGAATGAAAAATGCTTCACTAATGGGATTTGATACGATTAACTTAACGGTTAACTGTCCATTATGTTATGTTTTTTAAAATTTGTTATGGAGGTAGCTGATACCCTGGATTAACATATAGGCTACTTTTTATCCCGATATTCCCACGAGATCGACACTTATGCGGGTGAAACCGCGAGGCGCTGCTAGTGTTATTATAAGTCCCATGAAATAGGGGGCGAGTCTATTCTGCCGCCGTAAGTAAAAGGGGCGCATCTGAGGAAAGGGAATGGAGAAAAATGAGCCTTAATGGATGCGCCTTTATTGTTTAGTAAGGTTTATTTTTCTTTACATTTTCGGCCGATATTCGTCCTTTTCGCTTAATGCGGATTATTGCCATGCGGGTGTAACTATTCTATTTCCTGTCCACAGGATGGGCTATCCCCACATAGTAGTCATTGGCAAAGCTTCCCTCGAGACCCCAGCGAGATACGAAGTATACCACAGTGCGGATGTCACCACGAGCGTACAACTACTAACTGAGAACGAACTGATGGCGCTACTAGCCAATAAGAATACAACTGTTGATGATAATGATGTTATAATAAAGACTAGTGCTTAAAAATGTATTGTCTGTTTTGACCTCACTATCGGCTTTAGCACCCTTGAAAACCACGAAAACGACGCCCATGTTGAAACATGCGCGTTCGCACACAGCTCGGAGCACCAGAGAGTACTTGGCAAAATAAAACATTCGGGTATTGCCGGGGCTTCAATGCCATCTAGCACGCATGGGAAATAAAAAAAAAAATTGTAAATCATGAAACGTTTATTTTCTCTTGACTGTACTTACCTGTCAAAAAAGAGTAACCTGGATAAAGTGGATAAGACAGAGATTAAAACAGAAGACGAACTAGCAGGGGATCGAGGAGGGGGGGGGGTTCAGGAGAATGATCAGAACAAATGAGAGAGAGTATCAGACCGGAATAAATCGTTATTTCTTATCCTAAATTCCTAAGGTGACCTTCTACAAGCGGCAATTTTAATTTATACTTACATACCTACCTTATGAATTTTTATGAAAGTAATATATGCGGACCGAAGTTCGTCCTTTTAGAGAAAGTTTATAAGACTACCTATCAAAACGGTGAAGTAGAAGTTTTTCCATAATTAATTTTGTAGTGGGAAGCACCGACAGTTTTAAGCGCCTGAGAAATACGTTTGGCAATCTATTAAAGAGTGCGATGCAAAAAAAAAGTTGCAGGCGCCAACTCTAATTAAAAATGATTAATTAGTTTAATTGAGAAAATCATGAACATACATAGCCTACGTCACCTACGTGTCATCATCATCTGCCTGGACTTTCTCCAAGCATATTCGGGTTTGCTTTCAGTCTAACCGGATGCAGTTAAATACCAGCATTGAGCATTACATTGAGCGACTGCTTATCTGGCCTCTAGAACCCAGTAAGGCGCGAAACACACGGCGGGTCGGGCCAGGCCGGTCAATTTGACCGCGAACGATAGTGCAAAGGGAATTCTATACTACCAACGCCCATAGAGGGCAAAAAGACCGCGTCGCCGATGTTCGTCGAATGATGTCTCTCGCGGTCATCCGCGGACAAAATGACCGCCGTCTGCGGAGCGCCTTACTGGGCAAGACGAAATCCCCTGGTGATATTTCTCAATATTGTAAGAACATAATTTACTTCACTGCTATGAAATTGAATAGGTAAAGCAACGAGAAAGCGTCTTCTATTTACATTACCGTTTAGGAGAGATTCTGGCCAAAATTTCCATCAAAGTAAACACTTTTGATTTTCAACTGTACGCTGAAATGATAAGGTATATTTTAAACTGGCAAAGTAAGACCTAACAGTATTTATTCCTACTTAATTCTTTGCACGTTTTTACGTCTATAGTTACCGGTAACGAACGGTCGGGCGGTAGAATGACTACGAGTTACTAGTCTGTAATACAAAGTGTTAAAAAAGTAACCTGACAAACTTTAAGAGGTGCTCTATACCATCGAACTGAACAACTTGCGAAGGTACGCGACCGCAGTTCCGCGGCTGATTTTATATCAGCGCTTTAACGCAACGTAATTTCGACATAATGTGTCGTAGTAATTCAAATAGCATTGCAGGCGTAATAATATCATGCCGAACTTCGGTCGCGTACCTTCGGCATAGTGTGTTTAGACACTTTAGAGTCGACCACAAAGCGGTAGTAATTTGAACACTTTCACCTTGAGCTGACCTAGCGAAGTATGTAGTAGGTACTATTAAGTATTCTGTGATAGTAGGTATGGAGGGTCAATAGAATAAGAGGCAAGCATATAATGGTTTGTTACCGTGGACGCGCGACCTACTGTATTTTGACGAACGAAACGACCTTCTGTATAGCCTGTGATGTCCCACTGCAGGGCAAGCCTCCCTACTCTCTTTCCACTTCTCTCTGTTCAAAGCTGCTAAGGACCAGTTCTTGTTGAAGGAGTCCAACTCATCCTGCCATCTCCGCCTGGGCCCGCCGCTTGCCACAGTGGGTCGTAAGTTTGGCCCATTGTTCGTCTGACTTGCGGTTGCGGCAGACGTTTCCAGCCCAATTCCATTTTAGCGTGGCAGCTTTCCGAGTGACCTCAGTTACCTATCTTTATGATGGAACTGAACGGATGGTCGTATTCCTAACCCGGTCTGTTACTTTGATACCCAGAATACTCCGTTCCATAGCCCTCTGGCAAACTCCGAGCGTGGACCTCAGCTGATTTGTTAAAGACCATATTTGACCACCATATGTGAGGATAGTATGCACACGTCAATGTGTGTACTGTACCTATATAAGTAGGTACATGCAAATAACGCCTGTAATCCCGGATGGGGAAGGTGGTCAAAAGAGGTGTTATTATTATGTACAGACGCGAACACTACAAGCTACTACAATCTGTCAAATTTCTTTAATAGATTTTCAACTTTATCGCTAAAGCATAAGGTTCAAAGTTGATTGGGAAAATTTGACAGTTTCGGGTAGCTTGATGTGCTGGCGTCTGTACATACCGCCACACGGGAATTGAACCCACGTCACCGTCGGATGTCATCTTTACATTGTTACATGATGCCCATTCATTATGGCGTTGTTTGGGGGTCATTCATGTTGGCCAATTGATCGGTTCCGCCGGATTGTGACAGAGGTGACAAGGTAACTTCGTCGAGGTTGAATAATGGCGGTTGGTTGGTAACGAATAAGTCACTGACAGGTGAAGGAAGTTGTCGCGAGGACACAACAAAATAAGCTAGCATTAGGCCTGTATTCCCTGCAGGGGTGGGCAGGTATATAATACTATACAGGGGTCAAATAATTAGCTAGAGAAACTCTGCAAACGTGTTGGGTATCAGCATGATCTAAACATGATAAAATAGAAATGATTTCATGTTTGTTGGAGGTTAACGACTGTTTGTTAACTTCAAGTATGAGTTAAAAAAATCTGGTTTCTTTTGTTTTATCGTGTTTAGATATCGATACTCATCACGCCTGTGAAGTTTACACAAAATAAAAACTGTTTTTTACCGACTTCAAAAAAAAGGAGGTTATCAATTCGATACGTATGTATGTAATATTATTGGAATTGCATTATATTCACATATGATGATCTATTAGGGCTTCCAAACAAATATACAAAATTTCATAGACGTATGTATGTATGTATGTATGTATGTATGCATGTATGTATGTATGTATGTATGTATGTATGTTTGTCCACGCATATCTCCGGAACTATTAATCGGATCGTGACCATTTTTTTTTTATTGGCTTACATTTTCTTCAACTTAGGGAACAGTGCAAGTTTCATCAAGATCGATCCAGTAATTTTCAAGATATGGACTAATACGTGTAAGTGTGACGGCCTGGCTTATTGATAAGAGCTACGGGTGTAGTGTCAAAGGGAAAACATCTCAAAACCTTGGTCAAATACTAGTGCAAAAACTAAAAATTACGAAATAAAAAGTAATTTAAAAAAATTAAACCGACTTCAAAAAGAAATTAACTCAAAATTATGAAATAACTTTAATTTCGGAAGTCGGTGGCATAAAACTAAAATACAGATCCCAAGACACCGACTTCCGAAATTAAAGTTATTTCATAATTTTGAGTTAATTTCTTTTTGAAGTCGGTTTAATTTTTTTAAATTACTTTTTATTAAACTAATCTTTCAAGTGACTAAACTATTTGCGGTCGATGATTTCACAAAAAATCATCAAATTAATTTATCAAATTAGATTATGCTTCTATGCAACCTTAATTGCCGACTGTGGAATATTTTCACCATGACAAAAGAAATAAAAACTGGCCAAGTGCGAGTCGGACTCGCACACGAAGGGTTCCGTACCACAAGGCAAAAACGCCGAAAAACACGTTTGTTGTATGGGAGCCCCCCTTAAATATTTATTTTATTCTGTTTTTAGTATTGGTTGTTATAGCGGCAACAGAAATACATCATCTGTGAAAATTTCAACTGTCTAGCTGTCACGATTCATGAGATACAGCCTGGTGACAGACGGACAGACGGACAGTGGAGCCTTAGTAATAGGGTCCCATTGTAAAAATGGGACTACTAAGTCCTTGTCCTTTGGTCACGGAACCCTTAAAATGAGAAGACATGTGCCATAATATATTTGATCACGGCATAACTTTTCCATAAAAATATAAAGATAAAGAAATATTAGCGCTTATTACTAAGTAAGTTAACTTATTTTTCTGATTCATTGTTTTAAGCATGTTGTGTTTACCTATAAGTAATTGATGCACTGTTATTTTACTTTTTAAAATGTGTCGGCAGACACATTGATTAGCAGCTGTGAGAGACGGCGACTAGATGGCGCTAGTGGAACGTGCACCAGACGCAAATCATTCACTCTATCGATCATTTGGCCTAAAGGACTTGGTATCCAATCCAGTAAAATATTGTAACGGTTTCCCCCCCACTAGCGATCGCCTTTATAAGGAGCTGCGCTGTTTGATCGGTACGCATTTCCAACGGTTGCGTCGTGGTGCACGGACCACTGTCTCTCGACAGTCAGTACTGCCCGATTATTGGATGTGGAACGCTGTCTCTGACAATTAGTACTATCCTTATTGCGGTGGGTGCATGGACCACTGTCCCTGACAGTCAGTACTGCCCTATGTGACCGCCTTTTGCCGTTATTAGTTTTAGTATTTCATTTCTGTATTTTCTAGATTTAAGATAACTGATTGTTCAATTGAATAAACTTGTGTTTTACTTCTGATGTCTGGGCCAATCCGACATCAGAAGTGGGATCGGATTGTCCGCCCACCTCTGGCACTTCATTATCACAAAATGGCCAGAAAAATATTCCGCTACCCTCAAATAATTTAGAAGCATTTCTTTCATAATTAACTGATGCTCTACTACCCGGTCCAATGCGCCACCACAACCATTCAGTGTTGGTACCATTTGATCCTGATTACCCCAATTCATACGTAGAGGGCTGTCAGACACCATAATTAAAAGCAAAAATTTGAAAGGTGTCAATTTAATCATGACGCTGACCTTGCCTTCGAGGCGGCGCAGCCACATTACTGATCTAGATGCCTCTCAGTCATTATCAATGGGATGATATCTAGACCAGCAAATATGTACTGTAGGGGTTGCAAGAGTATTGTGACCTAGTCCAGTCAGCTGCAGGGATCTCATCCATGGGATGGTTATCTAGACCAGCAAATGTGTACTGTAGGGGTTACAAGAGTATTGTGACCTAGTCCAGTGAGCTGCAGGGATCTCATCCATGGGATGATTATCTAGACCAGCAAATATGTACTGTAGGGGTTACAAGAGTTGTGACCTAGTCCAGTTGTAGCTGCAGGAATCTCACCTGCTTTAGTGGGTGACGATTTAGACCAGCATGTTTGAACTGTAGGGGTTTTCTATTGTAAAGAAATACCTAGACCAGTGATATTTGCTAATTTGATATGTAACGATGATGACGATGTGAATTGATGACGAATTAATGCACTCGAGAACGAGTGATTTATCAGGATGGCCATGTCGGCAGACACATTGATTAGCAGCTGTGAGAGACGGCGACTAGATGGCGCTAGTGGAACGTGCACCAGACGCAAATCATTCACTCTATCGATCATTTGGCCTAAAGGACTTGGTATCCAATCCAGTAAAATATTGTAACGGTTTCCCCCCCACTAGCGATCGCCTTTATAAGGAGCTGCGCTGTTTGATCGGTACGCATTTCCAACGGTTGCGTCGTGGTGCACGGACCACTGTCTCTCGACAGTCAGTACTGCCCGATTATTGGATGTGGAACGCTGTCTCTGACAATTAGTACTATCCTTATTGCGGTGGGTGCATGGACCACTGTCCCTGACAGTCAGTACTGCCCTATGTGACCGCCTTTTGCCGTTATTAGTTTTAGTATTTCATTTCTGTATTTTCTAGATTTAAGATAACTGATTGTTCAATTGAATAAACTTGTGTTTTACTTCTGATGTCTGGGCCAATCCGACAAATGTATTAAGTAATTATGTGGTTGTATTAGTCTAATCAATTGTAGGTGATCCTAATAAAATAAATAAAAAATAAATAAAGCACAACATCAAAATAAATAAACCCACAAAACTGCCGTATGAACAAAATAAACGAAGTGAAAGCGACCGTTATTTTTGTACATAATTATATTCTTTATTATAATAGCAATAGATTATATAGATATGGCGGTCTTTGTGGGCTCAGATGCGGGGCAGTGATAGCATGAGCGATGGTCCAGCGGTCATCACATACTGTACCATGATTACGTCATAACCAAGAGTAAACAAATGAATAGCAGTCGTTACGGGTAGTCAGGAAGCCCGAAAGTCTGACAACAATCTTACCAAGGGGGGCAAGGGGTATCGTGTTTTCCAGTAAATAACTGAGGTGAGAGGGAGATAGGCAGTCGCTCCATCACATCATCTGCCTATAATATAGCCTTTTCCCAACTATGTTGGGGTCGGCTTCAAGTCTAACCGGATGCCGCTGAATACCAGTATTCTACACGGAGCGACTGCCTATCTGACCTCCACAACCCAGTTTAGCAGCATTGCACATTATTATAAAATATAATAGCTAGCGTAAACTGAATGCTATCGGCGAAAGATTCGTTCGTTTAACCAATCGTCGTTGAAGAGTGTTTTCGGTGAACCGTTACATCGGCGAAGGATTCATTCGGACTACCAACCGTCGATGAATAATATTATCGGCGAAACGTTTCATCGGCCAATTATTTTTTCGTTCAACTAACCGTCGGAGTAGAGTGTTATCGGAAAACCGTCCTTTCGGTGAGCGGTATTTCGGAATACCATACGTAGCTCGTTACTGCGTAATACGATACGGTAAGACTTTCGGGCTTCTGACTACCCGTAACGACTGTGAAAAATCCACGAATGACAGCCGGGACCAACGGCTTAACGTGCTTTCCGAGGCACGGAGGGGTCTCGGTATGTAAAGATAGTCACCCATCCACAAACCAACCGCGGCAAGCGTAGCTTAACCTGATCGATCGACCTGTGCGGCTGTTATTACTTAGCCACGAGGGGTGTATTCTGTGAAAATATAACCGGGAAGACTGAGGTGAAGTGTAGTTCATCAGACTACTTATATACTTACCTAAGTACCTACCTACTCTAGAGTCTGACTTACCTATGATGATAATATGCAGTCTTACAATACTGTGGAATGCCGGTGACATTACGGACATCAGACATTTTAATCCTTCGGCAAACCCCTCAGTAACCACTTTTCTGTAGCAACAACAAACTTGTTAAGTTGGCAGGTAACCTATAAAAACTTGAAAAATAAACAAAAGCAGTTTTAATTGTACTTTGAGCACTAACTGCAAGATGCTTACACAGTACCTACCTAGGTATTGACGTACCTACGTATATTATATTATTATGTGGATAAGAAAATTGTGGATTTTGCAAGTGCAAAGTATCATCATTGACTTATTTCATGTCTATTTGCATATTTTGAAACTGAAACCTTGTAACCTTACACTTTTGCGAATGTTAGGTACATAATATGTTATTGTTGTCTTCAATATTTGAGATAGATAGATACTTAGATAAGATAAGATAGCAACACACAAAAATACAATATTAGATGATAACCAAACTACCAACATGATTTTATATAATAACATGTGTAAGTGTTATAACTATTATCCAACACAAGACCCACATAGTTACTCAATTACTATATATCTTTGCTCACAGGTTGTAATCACGTAAATAGACAGATTGATTCGGGAAGGACACGACAGCCAGTTATAAATGACGGCTCGGTTGGCGCTGTGGTTAAGCGATTGACTGCTGCGCTGCGTGTCGCGGGTTCGATTCCCGCACAGAACAAATATTTGTATGACCTACAAGTAGTTGTTCCGGGTCTGGCTGTTTGTGTATGTGAGTTTAAATGTTTGTAAACGCGCCCAAAATACAGGAGAAATTCCTAGTGTGGGGCAAAGTTTAAAAAAAAACAAAAATAAATATAATGGACGTGTTCGAACTTCGAAGCAGTCATCCCTAGATTCTTCTCCGAGGTGGTAAGAAGCCGTAGTCGAACTCTGATGGTACCAAGAAATTTAAGATTCCTTATCGGCGGGGGAATATTGTTCCAGCATTTAGATGCAGCATACCTGAAACTTCCCCTGAAAGCAGCTGTCTTGTGTGATTGAGTGGCGATTTGCTGCGAGCACTGTTTATTTGCGCATTCTCTTCTACTGGCGATCCAGCTCAGTTTATTGTACCTGGTAGGACGGCTGCTTGTACTTTATTACTTCAAAAAGTAGGCATGCCAAATGTAACGACGTGGAATGACGTGATTTCATTTTGAGTATTGAGTGGTTATTTAACCTTTTGAACGCCAGAGCATAAAAGCACGCGCGTAGGGTACGCGCGTGCGTTTATGCTCTGGCGTTCACGCCAAGCCACAATTTTAAATATTTTGGTATACAAATAAAAACACACAAAAGTAATGATTTAATTGTTAATTTCGTGATAAAGTGCACCGCATTTTTTGTCACATATTTGTGTCGCTGGCGTACAGGGAACGCGCTTGCATGTCACGTATATGTGACGTGACAATGGCGTTCAAAAAGTTAAAAATGGCGTTACGTGCCTTCTTGGCGGGATTGAGAAGCAGAATCGCGCGCAGGCGTTTTGTACCCTCTAGATCAGTCGATCAGTTCTTGCCAGTAATCGAGGGCCAATAACTACTCAGCCAGCTGGATCCGCAGTTCCTCTAACAGATAAGGCCTTATTTTATACGAGTAGAGGACCCAGTGCCGTAACTAGGGCGGTGCCAGCAGTGCCCAGGCACAGGGCGCAGACCCTGGAGGGGCGCAGAAATGACCAGACCCGGGCCACTAACACTACCTATTATTTATTTATTTATACGTGTGGATCCGCGTCGTCCGCGTATATTCTTCTTACAAATAAATAATATTATCAATATTAAAGACAGATCGTAATAATAATCGTAAAAGTTTGTGAAGAATGTGATATCGAAGACGATTTACCTGAAAAGCGTAAAAAGCGAGTAAAGAGACAAGACTTGAGAGAAAGTTCAGACGCCTGCTACGATCTTACCCCACAACAAAACTTTAAAATTCATATAAATGAAGCAATTGATAAAATAATTTCTGAATTCGAATTTCCGAATAAACGTTTTTTCACCTAATTTATAAATGCAAATGTTACCCCAGGACCCAACGGCTTGCCAGGTAAAGCCTAGGTCCTGGCCTCGAGGGCTCTCGAGCCTTGACTGGAGGCGCTCTTCAGCGCATGTTTGGAGAGAGGCCAGTTTTCACTCCGTTGGAAGACGGGGAAGCTGGTCCTCATTCGGAAGTCAGGGCGCCCTGCGGACTCTCCATCCGCATACCGGCCCATCGTGCTGCTCGAAGAGGTCAGCAAGCTCTTTGGGAGAGTGATTGCGGGCCGCCTCGTCGGGCACCTGGTGAGGACGGGGCCGGTTCTTGCGGACAGACAGTTTGGCTTCCGCAAGGGGCGCTCGACGGTGGACGCCATCATGCGCGTGAGAGCCTTCACGACGGGGGACGCGGTGTCCCGGGGTGGGGTCGTCGTGGCGGTGTCACTCGATGTCGCCAACGCGTTTAACACCCTGCCCTGGAGCTGCATTGTAGAGGTACTCCGGTACTCCGGTCCGGCTCCGGATCTCGGGCGAGGTGGCAAGCCTCCTTGCCGGACTGCCGCCATGGGATCTGGAGGCGATAGTCCTCGCGCGCCCATATGAGTGGCGCGCGGAGGCACTACGCCCATATGAGTGGCGCGCGGAGGCACTACGCCGGGGGAAAATCCGCTTCCGCGGCAAATCGCGGCGGAGCGGACGGATCTCCGGCGTGATCTCATGGCGACATGGAAAGAGCGACTGTTGCAACCCAGCGCAGGGCACGCCACGACAGCGGCGATAAGACCCCTCTTTGAGGAGTGGCTAGAGAGGCACCACGGCGCCCTCACCTGCCGCCTGACGCAGGTCCTCACCGGACACGGAAGTTTCGGGAGGTTCCTGCACATCATCAGGCGGGAGGAAACGCCCGGGTGTTACCATAGCCAGGATCGCCCAGAGGACACGGTAGAGCACACGGTGGAGGTCTGCCCCACTTGGGCGGAGCACCGCCGTGTCCTCGTTGAGGCGATCGGCAGCGGTGGCGACCTCTCGCGTCCGGCCCTGGTGCAAGCCATGGTCCGGGGCGAGAGAGAGTGGGAGGCAGTCACCTCCTTTCGCGAAGCAGTCATGCTAGCAAAGGAGGTGGCGGGACGGCTTAGGGAGAGAGCCTCCCGTCCCAGCTGCCGCGGGAGACGCTCCGGTCGTCGGGACCCACGTGACGACTCCCGGCCTCCGTAGGCGCGGGCCTGCGGGCGGAGAGTAATGGGTAGCTCACTGTCCGATCAGGACCAGGCCTGTGCCGGACGGCGCGTACGCGTTCCACGCGCGCCTCAAAGAGATGTCAGCATCGAGGAAGGGGCCCCTTAGGACGGAAGCCTGCCGGGTCAGCGGGATTGTCCCAAAGGGTTACCGCTGGCCCGGAACATAAAGGGCTAAGGAAGGAACACGGGTGGGTTTTAGTCAGTAAGAGTCTGACACTCCCTTCCGCTCCACCCAGAGCGGGAGGGTCATTTGATGATTCCCCATCCGCAAAAAAAAAGGGCGCGGTTATAGCAGCTCGCACCGGGCGCATAAAAGGCTAATTACGGCACTGAGAGGACCTTAAGACGGTAAAAACAAATGCGCACTGACTCTGCCAGGTGTGCTTCGTATCTCAACCCAGTGTCAGATTGAGACCCAGATTACGTGCCTCACTGACTCGACTGACCGACTCACCCAGCAGGGTAACGTTAAGTGTTGCCGGCACAGCACTAATTTGGTTCTTAGTTCCAAACAACATGTATTTGGTTTTAAACCGTTATTTTCAGCCCAACATGCTATCCTGTATTCCTGCAAGATCATCGTTTAGATCCTTAATCGCGATGCCATAGTCAGGAGATATAGACTGTATATCATCAGCATCAAATAAATCTATACATATAATAAATTTGTAGAAAAGTGGTGTCTGTACAATGGAAATATTTAAAAAAAAAGTAGCAGGGGTTGTTATTATATCGATGCCGAACCCGAAATTGTAATAAATTTTTTTTTTGTCTGTTTGTCTGTTTGTCTGTTTGTTTGTGCACGCTAATATCAGAAACGGCTTATTCGATTTAGATGCGGTTTTCACTAATATATTGTAGTAGGCTTAACTTAACATTTAGTGTTTATTTCATGTCAATCGGTTCATAAATAAAAAAGTTATGTCAATTTAAAGAATCACGGCGAACATTTGTTAAGGTATTCTATCAGAGTCCGTACACGCCTCGGGCCTGCGCGTCCGATCTTCGGAAGTACTGGACGGATTTTAATGTTTTTTTTTTTTTTTTGTATAGTTATTATATGGCTGGACAACATTCAGGCTATAATTTTTCTTGGAAACTTGAACACCTGGTGCAGAACCGAAACAGACCAGCTTAACTATAAGAGATACAAAAATGGTACCATAGCAAAAATTGTTTCACGTGATGAGGATTTTCTGCTGAGAGAATAAATTTGAAGATCTAGAACACCTGATGGGGAACTCCAAGAGCCCAGCTACACCATAACACTTAAAGGAATGACGTCTTAGTAAAAGTTATTCGGTCTGATGGGCATTTCCTGTTGACTTATAAAAATCGAAGATCAGAAACATCTGATGTGGATATCATTGAAAATTTGACTCTACTGGCCAAAACTCCCATTTATTTTTTTTTATCGTGAAGAAATGCTCATGCATTCTACACTACCACGGGGAGATAGTGCAGTTATGTGGGACTCTAACCCACTAAAACTCCACTGTGTCCTCCTCTGCCACTTACGGCGGGAACATGGGCACGCGTTAGCACTCATCCGTGAACCCGCCGCGGCTGTCCGTCACCGGACCCTCCGCTGGGGAGTACTCCCCATCACCGGCGCACCAGAACACATAGCACGCCGTGACCACCCCAGGGACCAAACCAGCACATGGGCGCCAGACGATCCCGTGTCTAGGCACCCTTGGTAGGGGAGCAGTCACTTAGATTTTAATTGATCAGGTATCTTCATAATAAAACTATAACCATGCCTAGAAAGAGGTCAAATCTTTCCCAATGTTCCAAAGGAGCTAAAAGATTGAGGATCATAAGATCCCAAGAATCTGCCGAAGAGCGTCAGGAGAGACTTGATGCTGTTTGAGAACATCAGGCTGCAACTCGCTCCGTGGAAACCTCTTCGGATCGCGAAGCACGCCTGCGTTCTCAGCGTATTTACGCATCTACATCCAGATCTCTAGAGATCAGTGAAGAATATGATGCGCGACTGACCGCTGATACGGTGAGATTATCATACATTGTTCCGAACACGCACACAACAAAATATTCATAAACAGAAAGTGAGAAAGAAAGAATTGCTGGAGTACGGCATGAAGAGACAGATTAAGAAGAGCGCAACGAACGTTTGAATTCTGATCGACTTCGACATTCTCTGAACAGAATGTCGATATCATCTGAAGAATCGGATGTGTCTCAAGATATAGCCGTAGGGCATGGCGACCTTCCTTGGGTTGATAAGGAACGGAGTGCATTTACGTATACTCCTATGATTGACTACGCCACATATTCCGCCATCGTAGGTATGGTTAAAAATTTTACTTTTTGTGAAGCTGTTAAATAGCAAAAAGAAACAAACGGTATGTGTTGCTCAGGTGGGAAAGTACATATTGAAATATTACAAAATCCTCCAGAAATATTAAGATCACTGCTAATCGGTGACCATCACAGTCAAAACATTTCTTGGACAACATACGTTCGTACAATAATGCCTTTCAAATGGCATCTTTTGTTGCGAAACAGAATTCAGAAGGCCCATTTATGCCAACATTCAAAGTGCAAGGCCAAGTTTACCACCCTATTGGTTCATTATTGCCTGAAAATGACGTCTCGAATCGGGTTCATCAAACGTTTCAGATCTTCGATTTTGACTACCCCGTTGTCGCTGGCATAAGCAACAGGATCCGCGTACGAAGTCGCGGGCAGAAGCTAGTAAATAAATAAATAAATAAATAAATTTTCAGAAATCATCAACAAAAGTTACACTACTTAGTTCCACTATCGGTCAAGAGACGGCGCTGACCTAAAACTGCAATATTCTGCATCGCAGTGCACAGTGTTTAAATTCTCTGACGAATATAGGCCTCGCCAATGAAAATTTAAAAACATATGATGTTACGGAACTCTCGAGGCGAGAGTCCAACTCGCTCTTGCCCGGTTTTTTTTTGACAACAGTGCCTATTAATAATACCCACAGATTATAATCCTGACAAATCGCTTGTAGCTATTACAAAAGCGCCTCTTGAGAGTGAGAACAACGTTATTAGAAGCTAAGATTACGCCACAAAGAGTAGCGAGCGGCGACCAATCTCCTCGTCTCACGCAGCGACACATTAGTTTGGCAATCTGTTCGCTGCTGCTTGTGTTGCAAGTACACATGCGAAGTGATACTCTTGAGTACCTACTTTTGACGGATTGTTTGGAGGTCAGTGAACTTCAGTAGTAAACAATTTTGAAGCTGAGAACCCTTCGTGTGC
This sequence comes from Oligia latruncula, assembly GCA_948474745.1. Classification (NCBI taxonomy): domain Eukaryota; kingdom Metazoa; phylum Arthropoda; class Insecta; order Lepidoptera; family Noctuidae; genus Oligia; species Oligia latruncula. The sequence continues at coordinate 8,068,422 of OX419713.1, read as the reverse complement.
GAGTCCGACTCGCACTTGGACAGTTTTTTTTTAGAGTCACCTCGATTCAACTCGAATGGAATATGTTTGGTTGGTGTATTATATAAATGATAGACTGAATTCTAAGTAAACTTGGTTTTAATATTAATCAATTTATAGTATTACCTTAGGATGGTAAGGACGCCATCTTACAGCTAGTGATGTTCCATCATAATAGTGATGTGACAGACCTACTCATAACAGAATACAAAAGAAACTATTTAAGCTAAGTAATTATTAGATACGTTAACATTCAAGCTCGCGTTCCACTCATAAATCCAGGAGGTTGCCAGGACTGGTCATGCACATGCACTACTACACATTACTTATAAATTATAAATTATGCTATTACGATGTTTAAATGATTCACCATCGTCCCTCGTGTCGTTTAGTGCTTAAATTAACATACCTACTCACATAAAGGTAGGTACCATGAGAACCTACCTACAGACCTCACTTTAAAGACAATAGCCGAGAAAGAAGCGAAACGTGTTGACGGATTTATGACAGCTAATTAAATCATGATTGTATCATATAGAACTTACACCTATCCTCATTTACATAGGTACCAACCAATCATCATCATCTGTCTGCCTTTTCCCAACTATGTTGGGGTCAGCTTCAGTCTAACCGGATGCAGCTGAATACCAGTATTTTACATGAAGCGAATGCCTATCGACATTCACAACTCGGGTAATACGATATCCCTTGGTAAGACTGGTTGTCAGACTCGGGCTTCTGACTAAAAGAAAGAAAATACATTTATTTAGCACAAACTAAAAGACACACAGTACACCAGATAGTTAGATAATAGTCGTACATCAGATAAAAACAAAAAAAAAAAGATTAAAAAAAAAAGATCAAAGTCCTCACGGCTGCGCCAAAAACTACCCGTAACGACTGTCAAAGATCCACGAATGACAGCCGGGATCAACGGCTTCAACGTGGTTTTCGAGGCACGGAGGGGTCTCGGTATGTAAAGATGGTCACCCATCCACAGACCAACCGCGGCAAGCGTAGCTTCATTGAATTCATGGTTACAGTTTGCGCCATCCTGTATATCAGCCAACAAAGTGAACTGCCCATGCAGGGTGCGTAGGACTTAGGTACCTAGGTACCTAACCTAAGCATCACCAATCAATTTACTGCTGCACCCATGTTAATTTAGCACAATAATACCCAGTATGACGTCACCAGGATACCACAAAGCATACATACAGTACTCAAACCCATTATAAAATTAACGCGAAGCGAATAAAAAAGATCTTCAAACAACAATCACTGTGATTGTAGTACTAAGGATAATGCTGCTGAGTTGGGAAGTCGTGTGTGTTCGTGTGGAGTAGTGAGAAGGATGTGGTGTGTTAGTTAGTCGGGTTATAGTGGTCGAGATTATAAGGTTAGTTCGACAAGTGCGATTATTCGGGAAGCATTTGGTTTTTCACTGCAATCCACCTTGAGCTGCGGTAAACGACCTGCTGGAAAGTCTTCCCCTAAAGCTGCATTGCTGTATTCAGGTTTAAAGCCGGTGAAATTACAAACAGCTCATGTGATGAAGATTTGCACTGCACTACTTATGGACCTGCAACATCCCAAGGTATTAACGCGTTGCTGACTTCGAAATGATGAAATATCTTTATTACTTCGGCCTATTTAGAGTGCCCTTACATCCGGTCCGCCGTCTTTCCAAGAACCTTGGCCAACGGCAACGGCTATAGTTGTTTCCCGTCTCCTGAAAGACTCTCCAGCACCAAATTTCATCGGTCCTTTAATATTAAGTTACCAGATCAGCTCGTAAATTATCCTTCATCACTGATGACGAGTTCCACTTGCCTGTAATTTCTCTCCGTTGTGTGCTTCATCACAACATAAGTGTACATCCTTCAAATAGGTAAACAGCACTGCTTGACAACAGAAATACGTATCCATAAACATACTTTCCCGAATGAAATGTTTCGAAAGACGTACTTACTACTAATAATTAAGATTAATACTTTGTCCCAATGAATATTATAACAAGAACCAAATCATACTGATAATTACTGACCTATTTCTTGAATTCTTAGACTTTGACTGTATAAGTATCAATTAGCAAATTAATAAGTAATTCACTAAGCGACTAGTCGCTCAGACAAGTCGTGAATCTGCAGCCAGCCTTACCTAAGTAGAGGGGAGAACCTAGTTGCAACTTTTTCCTTCGCCCGCTCGCCAGTCTTCCTTCGTGCCTTTGACAGTGCGCTCGACAGTGTTGCCAGTAAAAATAAATAAAGTTTTTAATCAAGGCTACGCGAGTTATAAAAAGGTAAGTCAACCTTTTTTTGTTATTACCTTTGTGATTGTGTTTCTTTTAATGTACATAAGTAATATGTTGTGTTTCGGTTATGAGGATAATATTACTTAGGCAATTTTTAAGTGGGGGTTTAGAAGTTTAGTTGAAGGGTAGTGACTTATTTTAATGCTGATGATTATTTAAGTATTTTTTTATGATTTTCTGTTGTGTCGGTACGTAGAAATTAGTAGCAGTAAAATTAACATTTAGATTTTTTTTCTTTAGCTTAGTGACAACTAATTATACCGAAATAAAGAAACACCTAGTGTAGAGACCTGAAAGCCAATTCCTGTAATTAAAAACGTTCAAAATCTAGTCTCCATCTCATCTCAGCGACAATCAATGTCAAAAACTTGTCAAAATGTACCTAGGTAGGGAAATTAGAGGTATTTTTGACAGATTGAGACTGAGATCCTGTGAACGTTCTTAAAATTACGAGAATCACCCCTCTGTTATGTTACTGCGATGTGCATATATGTTTATACTTTATGGATTTTTTCTCCGAAATAAATGGTAATAAAAACACCGGCTTAGAGTCTGCATTAATAATTCAGACTCTGAGCTGATACTGAACTATTGTACTTATTTAAACAATTTTTTTTTATTAACCGAGCACTATATAGCTATAGAGCTAGTGCTCGGTATAATATAGTATGTATGTATAGTAGACTCGCCTCCTTTGACATAAAAAACGGAAGTTGTAGAAACAATAAAAGTATTTATGATCGACTACAGTAAACAAAATCAGAAAAATATATTTCTTAAGGCGAAAGCGCCAGGGTAGCCCGCGAAATTCAATTTTTTTTTTGGTTTTTTGCAATTTGCTGGTCAGTATTAAGTTGTACGTTGATTAAAGTATGATTCGCGGCCGTAACAAATATGTAGTTACAGATTTATAATCATTAAAGTCATCAACACAACTCTCTAAGACCATGTAATCCCCAAATGTTAAGATTTCATGAAATAGTCATTCTTGGGGATTACATGGTCTTAGAGAGTTGTGTTGATGACTTTAATGATTATAAATCTGTAAATACATATTTGTTACGGCCGCGAATCATATTTTAATCAACGTACAACTTAATACTGACCAGCAAATTGCAAAAAACGTAAGAAAACTTGAATTTCGCGGGCCACCTTAGAGCTTCCCCCTTAAGGATATATGCTAGGTAGATAGAGTGTGGAAAACATAATACAAGTTAGTAATTATACGATAGAAAAAAATCATGAAGATATCTCTAAAAACTTTCTTTTTACAATAAAAACCATAAGTACTAATATACATACAATCATTCTGATTTTTTGTCAGATGATTCTACAAACAACATACTAAACTACAGTGTTTTAATTTTTTATTCGAAACAATAGATTTTTTGTAAATAGATAATTTATTGCTTCATACATATTTTGCAACTAGCTTCTGCCCGCGACTTCGTCCGCGTGAAATTTCTTGTACCCCCACCCCGTCGCGTCGCAACACTTCGTATTCGCTTACCGTTCACTCTGAGTTTTTTTCTTTTTGCTCGGCTCCTAAGGGTCATAGCGTGATGTTAAATAGCCTATAGCCTTCCTCAAGAATTGGGCTATCAAATGCAAAAAGATTTTTTTCAAATCTGACCGGTAGTTCCAGAGATTATCGCGTTCAAACAAACAAACTCTTCAGCTTTATTATTAGTATAGATATAGATAGATAAAAAACTCTATGGCCCATAACTCCTTAATAGGTACCGACTCTTAACATCTTACACACGTGATAACTTTTAAACGAAATATCCGATTGAGATGAAACAAAAAGTATTTTACTTCTTCATAAATACTCTTGATAACATAATGCTTAATTTCGATAAAGATTAATATTACGATACATATTTAACGTAGTTTTTTTTTCTTCAGACGATTTAATAATTATTTTGAACACAAAATCGGTTATTGTGATTAAACCATGATAGCTAGATATATGTTCTCGCAGACTTTTTTGTAGGTCTTAATGGGCTCTACAAACCCGTAGTATGTACATCATTTTGTTCTATTGTCAATAGTTTTTGCAGCGCACGCAAAAATAGGTTTTCGATTTTACACCTTGTGTTGCAAAATAGCAATTTTATTACGGATCCCTAATTTTGAAAAACAAAATATAGCCTATAGCCTTCCTCGATAAATGGACTACCCAACACTAAAAGAATCATTCAAATCGGACCAGTAGTTCCAGAGATTAGCGCGTTCAAACAAACAAACAAACTCTGCAGCTTTATAATATTAGTATAGATAAAATAACAGCGTTGTGACATCGCGGTTCTCTTTCTTTTCTATGCAGTCTGACAATGACCGCGCTTTAGGTCATGGCAGACATCGACGCGAAAACTGCATGTAACCATGAATTCAGAACATGATTCTAGATCCTTCTAGCGTAGAATTTTTTTTGGAGGTTCATAATCTTGGACTAAATCCATGGTCACAGGTTGCGCGGTTATGTCCCTGTCAGCCTGTACTGCCTGTACACTGCTGTAGATCACACTAATATTACAAAGGCGAAAGTTTGTGAGTGTGTGTGTGTTTGTTTTAAGTACCATCCGAGGACGTGCGTATGAATACACAAGGCACGACCGAGGACCTTTTCAAAGCGAGGACCTTTTCGAGGGTCCTCGGTTTGACTTGACCACAGATTCGTATTCTGCAAGCGATTTTGAGTCTTTCTGTATACTTAATACGAAAAAGTGGTCTGAACCTCGGTTTGATCAAGATTATTCATAATCTTACACAAACATTGTGTATCCACCAGATGGTGCCACTGTCGCCTCATACACAGACTCATTACACTCATTTCACGTTTGTTGTATTATCCGAGGACCTATGTGTTAACTTTAACACAAAAGACCTCGGTTAGGTAGCTTTTCCAGACAATGTGTATTTAAGACCTCGGTTTGCTAGATTTTCCGAACAGTGTGTATTCTAGTCCTCGTTTCGACAGTTTTCCTCGTGTGTAGAAGACAAATTATATGCTATCATTTAAATAAAATTATGAAGGAGAAAATCGAAGGTAGACTGAATCCTTAAACAAATCGTTAGTAGCTACTAGGTGCACGAGGAATAATCAGGCTTCTTCTGCAGTATATGCTAAGTACCTAGGCCCGCTTATAGTATTCAACATTATGATTTGCACCATAAAATATTGTATTGTCTGGAGGTAGGAGCTGAATACGTTTGCTTTTCATAAAGAATCTAAAGTAAACGCCTTCGTAGGTGAAATGTCTGCAGCAAGATTTGAAGCAAATATAAAGTACAAAGAAATACAGAACATGAACGTACTAAAGAAAACCACGTCATAAACTTTACTGAAATAAAAGTAGGTTTATTTTAAAATAAAACAAATTATTTAACAAAGTTTTACCAACTATCTACATATAGAAATAATCATCAAGTTGCAGTAACATCTTTGAGAAGAATTATTAGAAAACTTACATAACAGCTAATAGAAAACGACTCAAACAAAAAGACTTATAGAAACCATAATTAAAAGAAATCGACATAATTTGGGCTAAAAACGTAACATAAAATTACAGAAACAGAAACACAATGCTTAGTTAGAAAACAGCAAAGAAATATTATCAAGTGAGATCAAAATAATTTGGGAAGCATGCAAACTTAATAACTTAATGGCGCCGATTCCCTTGTTCACAAACTAAACTAAATTTAAGTTTAGTGCATCTTTTTCTATATTTTATTAAGAAAAGGACAGAAGATAATATTAGTTTAGTCCTGTCAAATTAATATACTCCATAGGAAGTTTAGACGTGATTAAAAACATGGCTACTAAAAATATTTTATCCCCATAGGGGTGTAGTTTTGAAAAATCGTCTGGGATGTTTCTATAGCTTGACTTAAAGATTATTTATACCTATTATCCAATCGAGTCACGTAATAAAATACTTCCCTAAGAAAGTGACTATCCCTCTTCATCCCGTTAGGGATAGATTTGCTTAAAACCCTGATATACTCTATTATTTATTTTGGTCTTACATACTGAGTTTCGAATTAATTAGACCGCGCGTTAAAATTCTTCCATACAAAATTTTACACCCCCAATCTCCGTTTATTTTAGTTTCAAGTTTATTAACCAAATGAATAAGATTTTTCATATAAACTGTATTCCTGCTTTTCACCCCCACAGGGATGGAATTTCGAAAAATCGTTTGGGATATGTTGATTACTTGACTCGAAGATTTATTTATACCAATTTTCGGGTTATTCAACCCACGCAGTAAAATCCTCGCCTGTATAATTAACTATCCCTTTTCACCCCGTTAGGGGTAGATTTTCGAAAAACCCTGATACAGGTTATTCTTTATTTTTTTGGTTTAAGTATAAATACGGAGTTTCGAGTTGATCGGACCGCGAGTTAAAAATCTTCCATACAAATTTTGACACTCCACAATACCCCTTTACGGGTTAGTTTAGAAAAACAAATAATGCCAAACTTCATAATTTACTTAGATAAGTATTTGTGCCAAGTTTCAAGTTTATTAACTCAAGGAATAAGACTTCATACAAACGAAATCCCCCCTTTTCACCCCCTTAAAGGTTGAATTTCCAAAAACCCCTTCTTATTGCTCCCTTACATTAAAGGAAGCCGGGTGCAAAATTTCACAATCTCAAACTCAAAGCATTTATTTCAATTAAACCAATTACAGGCACTTTTGAATTGTCAACGGGTCATTCCAAAGCATAGGTACCAATGAGAAGAACGGACAAGAAACTCCATGGACACTCTTTAAATCAAAATATATGGTTACAAAGTCTTGTTTACATCATTCATGTTAAAAATTATGCATGTGAGAACGATGCAAAACATTAAAAGCGTCCGTAATGTCTAAAATCACATTCCTAGACCCAGTAGTTTCGGCTGTGTGTTGATATGTCAGTCAGTCAGTCAGTTTTTCTTTAAATATATGTTTAAAGATACGGCCATTATATTTAATACCTACTGTTTACGTTAAAAAACTTTTTTACAAAAAAAAACAACCAACTTCCAAAAAACACTATAAAGTGAAAAATAACTTTAATTTCGGAAGTCGGTGTCTTTTTTTTTTTCTTTGGATTTGTATTTTTGTTTTTTGCCACTTTGCCACACAATTTGAGGGTTGCCCTCGATTTCTCTAAGATCCCATCATCAGATCCTAACTTGGTGACAGTGGGACCACCTCAGAACTATCTACTTTCGAACAAAAAAAGAATTTTGAAAATCCGTCGACAATTGGCGGAGTATTCGATGAACAAACATACAAAAAAAAAAAAAACATACAAACAGCCGAACATAGTACCTCCTCCTTTTTGTGAAGTCGGTAAAAAGCAACAATCACTACTGTTTACGTTGAAAGCAACAATCACGAGTGTTTAACAAAATAAAGCCGTTACTTTCGGCTCTCTTTGATAAATAATCCTTTGAGAAGCGCTGACAAACGTAAAGACATTGACTCGTCCTCGCTTGGTACTTCATTTTAGAAAAAGTGTGTAAGAAATAAATCGGAACATTGATTATTATCTTACACGTAAAATGTTTTAGGTAGGTAGGTAGGTATTTTCCAGGTCCTCGGTTTGTACAAGTTCTACGCGAAAAACTGTCCTCGGTTTAGTAATATAAAGTCTAACACAACGTCCGCACTTTGTACAAGCTATAAGAAATATTGTGTAAAAATACGTCCTCGGAAGGACGTCGCAGGGCTTACGTAAGAGGTCCTCGGTTGGCTTACACAAAGTCCTCGTATGTGCATCGCTGGTCACATTTAGCTGTGTATTTCAGGTCCTCAGTATGATAGCCGAAATTCATACAGAAAAATGTTGAGATAGCATTATCCCAATAAGCTCATCACTAAAGATTTACTCACCTGTCTCTTTCTATCTTATTCTGAAAGGCCAACGAGGTATTTAAACCAGTTTTTTGGAGGGTCCTCGGTTCGTTCTAGGACTAACAAGGTCCTCGTAAGGGTGTCTGTACAAACAGGGGTGTGTTTATATGTTTGTTACTTCTTCACGCTCAAACGGCTAGACCAATTTTGATATTTTGATAAAATTTTGTATGGAGGTAGCTAACACCCTGGATTAACATATATCCCCGGGATCGACACTTATGCGGGTGAAACCGCGGGGCGCAGCTAGTATCGTATAACTGGCGAAATGTGTGTGCTCCTTTTATGTCTGTCTGCCCCTTCGAGGCATACGTCAAACGGGGTGAATAGGGATGCAGGGGTGAATCGGGACAAAACTTTAAATTAGATTTTAGCGTTGAAATAATACAGTTTGTTGCCGAAAAGGACACTTAATCGTTAAATAATACAATAAACACATTAGACACCTTTTTGGCAACAAACTATATTATTTCAATGTTAAAATCGCTTTTAAAGTTTCGTCCCGATTCACCCCTGCATCCCTATTCACCCCGTTTGACTGTACTGGCGTGATGCATAAGATCAAGCCTGTTCCCCGGAGGCTCTCAATAACACGAGATCCTTCAACTAACCTCTTTATGATCACGAAATCGGTACATAACAATATTGATTGTTAAACCGGTTTATTTTATTAAAAAAAACAATCTCAGCAGTTTCGAATACTTCCTCAAATTAACTGATTACCACGTATAGGTAGGTATGTATAGTAGGTAGGTATGTATAGTAGGTAGGTATGTATAGTAGGTATTACCAATTTTAATGGTAGAGAATATGGTAATTTATTATGAGTATCTCGCGAAATGGGGCATTATCGATCCATCAACATCCATTGTTGGATGGATCGATAATGTTTTAATATTATTAATATATTTATGTTTTCCCCAACTCTTTCTTATTTTTTTTGTGTTTATGTTCATTATTGCGTCGCCGCCCGGGGCCTTCCCCGGCATGCAATCTATATCTGTGCCAAATTTTCCTAAAAAAACTATCCTATATCCTTACATTGGATAGTTTTTATCGACATACCTCGCGGGCGAAGCCGCGGGCCGAAGCTAGTATAGTTTAAAGATATACCGTCGAAACGAAAAGAAGAAGATGGTAGACATTACATCACATGAGAATAACTTGACCAAATCCTTCATGTGTGCAAGTTATTTTGTAGGGCGGGCCTAAGTATTCATTGTTATGCTTAGGTATTTATAAATATTGCCTTAACATACTGCGCGTGTAAGGAAAACACCTAAACAATAGTTACCTTCAAAAACAACTCGATCTTGAAAACGATTTAACTTAGAAACATTCAATGTCATTTCCCCTTATGCTATGTTCACATGCACGCCGTGCAGCCCGGCGGGCTGCCTGGCGGGCTGCGCGGCATGCAGCCCGCCCCAGGTCGGCGAACATTCAAGCAGTTCACACGCACGCCGTCGTGTCAGTCAGCACGCCCGGTTCGCGGCATTCACGTTCACAGGCGCGTTTACGGGCTCGGGCGTACCGTTTACACGCTCGTGAATGTGAATGTGCACGTTGAATGTCGAGTTGAACGCGCGCGTGTGAACATAGCATTAAGGGGGATGCACTAAAGGTAGCCCGAAAAATTCATTTTTTTTTACGCATTTTGCAATTTGCAGGTATGATTCGGGAAATATGATTCGGGACCGTAACAAATTATTTATTTATAGAACTAGCAGCGCCCCGCGGTTTCACCCGCATAAGTGACGATCTCGTAGGAATATCGGGATAAAAAGTAGCCTATGTGTTAATCCAGAGTGTCAGCTACCTCCATACCAAGTTTAATCAAAATTGGTCCAGCCATTTGTGCGTGAAGAAGTAACAAACATACAAACACACAAACTTTCGCTTTTATAATATTACTGTGATGTGATCGTAAAAATCATCAACACAACTCTCTAAGTTCATATTACCTATACCTACCCTATTGAATGACTATTTCATGAAATCATGACGTTTGAGGCCAATTCTAATCTTCAACTAGACGAAGTCGCGAGCAAGAGCTAGTTTATTATATTTCAAGCTATGTGATGGGATTTTCCATACGCAAAAAGATGAATTTCAATAGCTACCCTATCTGACCTCCACAACCCAGTTACTGGGTATTACGATACCCCTTGATAAGACTGATTGTCAGACTTTCGGGCTTGGCTTCCTGTTGACAGCGATGCGGACGAATTTTTTGATGCCCTTTGATTATTTGCGGTCCTTTTTAGGGTTCCGTACCCAAAGGGTAAAACTAAAAACGGAACCCTATTACTAAGACTTCGCTGTCTGTCCGTCCGTCCGTCCGTCTGTCACCAGGCTGTATCTCAAGAACCGCGGTAGCTAGACAGTTGAAATTTTCACAAATTATGTATTTCTGTTGCCGCTTTAACAACAAATACTAAAAACAAAATAAAATAAATATTTAAGGGGGGCTCCCATACAACAAACGCGACTTTTTTGCCCTTTTTTGCTCGATATCAATAATGGAAATAGGTAGGCACTTGAAATATTCACAAAATACTCAGTTGTATTTTTACTTTAATAATATAATTTAAATAAAATAAATATTTAAGGGGGGCTCCCATACAACAAACGTGTTTGTTTCGGCGTTTTTGCCTTGTGGATCGGAACCCTTCGTGTGCGAGTCTGACTCGCACTTGGCCAGTTTTTTATATACTGGTACATATTATTATTATTATTTTAGGACTGTTAGCTTATAAATACATTATTTCAACAGTCAGCAAATTCTACCTTTGCCAGCTCTAGGGGGTGATTTTTCAGGTAGTCAGAAGCCCGAAAGTCTGACAACCAGTCTTACCAAGAGGTATCGTATTACCCAGTAACTGGGTTGTGGAGGTCAGATAGGCAGTCGCTCCATGTAAAATACTGGTATTCAGCTGCATCCGGTTAGACTGGAAGCCGACCCCAACATAGTTGGGAAAAGGCAGGCAGATGATGATGAGGGGCGATTTTGCAAAAATCCTCACAACAATCTAAAATGGCATGCTTGTAATCAACCCCAGCCGTTTGGGTTGTGCGTTATCTGTCAGTGACTGATCAATCAATCAATCAATCCACGGATATCGAATCAATCATTTATTTTGTTAACAATAGCTGTATGGTTACAGATAGTATTGTTGACTAAAATATGTGCACCATGCTTTGCCAATATAATAAATGGCGTACAAAATTAACATAAGCAATTACAATTAACGTGCCATGTCAGTAGATTACAATTACAAATAATTAAATTTAAAATATGACACGTAAACAGGTCACGCAATTCATACTTAATTAATAAATAAAATCATAAGTGCTTGATTAGCAAGTCGGAATCGTCATTACCTCTGTTTGTCAATAGTAAACTCAGTGATGGAGTGAATGTGTTACGCGAGAATCGAAGCCGTGACCCGTTCCACAGAAACTAAGCCACTGCGCCAATGGTGGCAAATGCTAATAATTTGTTTTTTGAACTCGCATGTTTATTGTTTCAATTGCAAACAAACACTTTGAATAACATACTCAATCACTACGTTACGTGATTAGAATTCCAAATGTATGCATTGGACACGCATCATTTTTATGTCATTGTTTATGTTTTTCTTGTCAATAATTTCTTCAATCAATTGTTTATGTTTTATGGTAGTAATTTTCTACTAAAACTTCATGACAAAGGCATATTAGGTTTCATAAAGAGTTTGATCGTATAACTACAATGGTGAAACCATAAAGTAGGTAACTCTCTACATACATTGACTTTTTATCTTTGCAACATAAATTACCATAACCTCACGACTGTAATACCCAAAAGGGTTTAGCAGACGTGTACCTGTGAAATACATCTACATTTCGCAAGTTATGTTTAAGTCCCATGTAATAGGGCGCCCCATGTAATAGGGGGCCCCATGTAATAGGGGCCCCATGTAATAGCCTATTGCCATCAATCGGGCACGAATCCAGCCTCCGGGCTGCTACTGAGAAATTCCTGTAAATACTCATTAAACACTTTGTCCGACCTGAGAATCGCACCCGGGATCTCATGCTCAGCAGTTGCGCTAGCGACCACCAGACCATCATGGCAGATTTTATCCTAACTTTGTCTCTAAAGCTGGCAACGCATAGAAAACCCGTCAATTCCTTATTTAATCACGAAATCTGCTACACAATGGCGTGGTTTGAACTGTCAAAACACATGTTCTCCGTACGGTTGACATTTCGATTCCTTGTCAATAACAATTAGACAAGACTGACGTTGTTTGCACGTGCTAATATTTCGCGGGGAATAATACAGAATTGGGGCCCAGGTGCCATATTCAACGGTGATCACATAAATCAGGTGTGATGTCAGACTGTTTTGTTTTCCTCTTTGGCAACTGAGCCGATGTCGTCTATTCTGCCAGCGTCATGTGGTGACGGCAGTGCAGCGAAGTGAGCCGTCGAACTATGCACACACTGTGTGTTACTAGCTTCGCTAAAACACAAACACGAAGAATAATCTCGATTGAAGGTCACAGTTATAATAAAAACCACTAAAATCGAAAAAATTCGTAACACAAACAAAAACACGTATTATATAAAAGCAATGCCGGATTAGCCCATAAGCAAATTAAGCAATTGCTTAGGGCATCACGTCTCGGGGGGCACCATAAGGTAGAAACAGCACCGAAACAGTATTTGCTAGCACATGAAAGGCAAGGCTGTTTATCAGCAAGATATTACAAGACCCAAAAGTCACTCTAGCTAGAGATGTGCGCCAATCTTTACAAATCGCTCGTCGTTGTTTTGAAAAATACGAGGTGACTAGTGGATAGGAGGTCTACAGGCGTGGATTGTTTAGGGCATCAAGTAGTCTTAATCCGGCACTGATTAAAAGCCTCCAACATATACCGACGAAAGTCCTGTTTATGTATCTTTTTCGACCAAAACCGGAACTAACACCGCCATTTTGTTTTGTCAGTACAGTCATTAACATTTCCCAATGTCATTCAGGCGCCCAATGATCCTTGAAGCACTCGACGAATTTCACGAACTACTATCATCTATTGAAAGTTTTACAGTTTCATTATCTATTTAGATCACGACAAAATGTATTCAGATACAACTAGCAAGTTTAGTTTTTTAAATAGAAAATAACTGGGTAGGTATTCAGATTGCTTAGAAAATGCTAGATCACGAATTTCACGACGAAGTTTCATTTCTATAGTTTGTATGTTATTGCCAAGAATGCCAAGTAAGTGAAATTTAAAACTGTTTTTATTTAAACAAGTTAAAACTCTATCTATCTATCTATTAGATATGTGCTGAATTAAATTTGCCTGCCTTTTCCCAACTATTTTGGGGTCGGCTTCCAGTCTCACCAAATGCCGCTGAATATCAGTAGGGACATGGAGCGACTGCCTATCTGTCGTCAACAACCCAGTTACTGGGTAACATGATACCCCTTGTTAAGACTGGCTTACAGATTTTTTTCAGCTTCTGAATACCTTTAACAATATTTTGTCAAAGATCTGCGAATGACAGCCGGGACCAACCGAGGCACGGAGGTGGTTGGTCACCTACACACAGATCGACCTTGGCAAGCTTCTTTAGCCACGAGCCTCCCCTCATTTATTTATTAGTTAATTAAAACGGTACAATACCAAATCCATTAAACCATTAATATTATGTTGACAATAATTATATTTAATTTTAAAACTAACATGGAACAGTGACTTTCTCTCACAGAACACCATGGCAGACATACGTACTATATAATTTTACTCCATTCATTCGCAAACACATCACATTCAGGGTTGGCAGTTAGAAGGGCATTTAGCGTTTTTAAAGTACAGATATTTACATGCATAACAACCTATAGGTACGTAAAAAATACAGAACAACAAATTAAACTTGTTCTTGTCGACGTCAACAGATTCGTGGATAATTTGCGACACACTACCTACCTCATGGTTGCAAATATAACCACCTCTTGGCAGTAAGTAATTACCAGGGCAACGACCTCTTGACCTGTGTCTAATTGACACATAACTTACTCGATGCGGTGAGGCGAGCGAGAGGTAACCTAAGATGTTCATTTGTTTTTTTGAAGTCAGTGGTGTCCATTTTCCGGCAGTGTCTTTAATTACTATCTCAGATTCTCCTGTCCTTATGCCAAGTTATTTGTGCTCGGCGCAACATGTCTCTTTCTTCCATACTTCTCTATTAGTCGTCATCTCGGTAGTCACCACACACACTTTCTAACCATATCATCTTTCACACAGTCCAACCATCGTTTCTTTGGTCTTTCGTCCACATTTATGCTCAAAACTTTCTTCAAGACGTTACCTTGCTATTTATAAAACAGTTCCCATTGGGCTGTCTTTCTATTTATCAGCATTTGTTTAGCTTTTTACCAACTACATTGGGGTCGGCTTATAGTCTAACCAGATGCATCCACTTTCCATTTACTCGGGAATACGATACCACATGGTATAACTGGTTGTCTATCCTTCTGGCTATTCGTAACGAATGTTTCAGAGATCTGAGACACGAAAGATACTAACTAAACTAAAGAATATTATGAAACACTTGCGATAGTAGACACAGATTATTTTTAAAGATAACTTGTATAAGAAATATGTGGCCCACATAGATAATGCACAGCTTTCAGTACTCTAAGTAATTTTATAGAACAAAACCTCTCAGCTTCCAGATGAATGCTAATTGTAAAAACTATAAATTTGAAAATTATGCAAATATTTACAACCGCAAGCTAACGACTACGGATGGGCAATTAGTGTTTCGTAGAATAAGCTGTTTTGGAGTGAAACATTTAATCAAAACAGGTATACGACGGTAGACGTAGAGCTTGTGGCTAAGTAATAACAGCCGCACGGGTCTAACGATCAGGTTAAGCTACGCTTGGCGCTGTTGGCCCGTGGATGGGTGACCATCTTTACGTAATAAAATCCCTCCGTGGCTCGGGAAGCCGTTAGTCTTGGCTGTCATTCGTAGAACTTTGACAGTCGTTACGGGTAAGTCAAAAGCCCGAAAGTATGACAACCAGTCTTACCACGGGGTATCGTATTACCCACTAACTGGGTTGTGGAGGTCAGATAGGCAGTCGCTTCATGCTACGTTTGAAGTCATTTGGCAAGCCCTTCAGCACCTTTTATCGCACTACAGTGTTCTCAAAGAACTTCATCACTGCCTAGTCGTTTTAATCTTTATGGCAGGCACATTATGTGTCTTTTGACTTCAAACATTTCGGCCTCCATCCTCGTCTACTTGACGTCGTCTTCGTCTAAGCTAGAGCACATCACTATCAAACGAGGTCGTGCAATCTGACTGAGTGACACACTCCATAAAACTCGTATTTTTTACTGTTAAGTTATAACTAAACGTTGTTATATTTAACGTCATTTATTATTATTATCTTAATTACGGCAAATATGAACTAGGTTATGACACTGTGTCGCCGGTCTGTAGGTCAGATTATGTTCTTCATATCAGTCTCGTAACTCATGCACTATAATAAATAAATTCACCCTTATTACAACGTCATAAAGGTGCTGTCAACATTAAACTGTGTTAACACTGGTTTGTGGCTGGCTGTACCAGCACGAACTACTTACATATTTAAGAATAGCTCATCAGAAGACATGTGACATGACATGACAGGTCTCGCAGGTCATCCTAGGAGGTTGTCGGATGCCTTAAAAAATTAAGGCCTCCAGCCAGCACTCACACTATCAATCACAATCTGAATCACTTTGAAGGATATTGCTAATCCATTGCTTCGTATGTTCAAAAAATGTGTCTGCTCCACAACGTAAATAACGCAATGAATATTGTTGAACTGTCAAAATGAAACCATACAAGGTAGCTTAATATTTAGGTTCAAAATTGAAAGTTTATGTAAATTAATATCTAAGTAGATATTAATAGCTAATTGTTATATTAATTTGATTTCTACTGATTACGATAGTGGCACAAGGCTCGTTAGCGAAGCGGGTTTAATAATACGGTATGAAATCGGCTATAATTATTAAAATTCGAAAGTGAGCGCCTGTCTCACGTTTTAAGTTTTTGACGTCTAAAGTGTCTAAACTACTGAACCAAATATGATGAAATTGGACAGAGGGATAGCTTAGTAATAAACAACATTATTTTTAGTTTAAGCGAAACCCGAAACACGTGTCTAGTATTTTTATGTAAAGAATCTATGTATAAAATTTCAAAACTGTATCATGAAAAATCACAAGTTACCTGTTTGTCTGTACAAAAACATGCTCACCCGCGCCGCGCCGTCTTGCCCTCATTGATAATAGTACCTAGGTACCTAACCGTTCGGCGGCGCGGAGATTAGATATCCTATTTAATGTCGCTCGGTGTCCAACTTTTAACCTTTTTTTAAATATTTTTGGGATAAAATATACTTAACATGGGGTAAAAATTAAGTTACTTATTCTGAACAAACTATATTTAGGTTTCGCATATACTAAAAATAACGTTGTATAGGTAATGACCATCACATATCTAGTTATATCTCCTGCGCCTACGATAACGCCTGTAGTCACCAATGACTTAGGCAGAAGCGTAGGCTATATTATAGTCCGACTTTTAATTAGCTACAGTAAAATGACGCTTCTTAATAACTCATTTCGGACTGAGTTTAGAGATAAGCATGTCAAATAAGTTTCGTTTGTTACACTATTCTGTACCTACTAGAAAAACAAGATTTAGTTGATGGCCGCGAAAAAACATAAAAATAATTTAAAAAAATTAAACCGACTTCAAAAAGAAATAACTCAAAATTATGAAATAACTTTAATTTCGGAAGTCGGTGTCTTGGGATCTGTATTCTAGTTTAAGTTTTATGCCACCGACTTCCGAAATTAAAGTGATTTCATAATTTTGAGTTAATTCTTTTTGAAGTCGGTTTAATTTTTTTAAATTATTTTTATTTCGTAATTTTTAGTTTTTGCCATTGACATGTTTTTGCACTAGAATTTGACCAAGGTTTTCCCTTTGACACTACACCCGTAGCTCGTATCAATAAGACAGGCCGTCACACTTACACGTGTTAGTCCATATCTTGAAAATTACTGAATCGATCTTGATGAAACTTGCACTGTTCCCTAAGTTGAAGTAAATGTAAGCCAATAAAAAAAATCGTCACGATCCGATTAATAGTTCCGGAGATATGCTTGGACAAACATACATACATACAAAATTTTGTATATTTGTTTGGAAGCCCTAATAGATTGTCATATGTGAATATAATGCAATTCCAATAATATTACATACATACGTATCGAATTGATAACCTCCTTTTTTTTGAAGTCGGTAAAAAAGACGCCAATTTCAGTCGTCTAAGTAACACATGAGTAAGCTGTTATTTTACTGCAGCTACTCCTCGATCACATGATTAGATTAATTTAATATTATTATGTAGGTAGATAGCAACAGTAGGTAACTATATTAAGTTTCAAAACAATATTATCACAACACACAGCAGGTCATAGATAACCTCCAGATAAATTGGGCCTTCAGGGGTCAGCATACATGCTGCTCTCAAAATGGTGAAAGAAAACATCGTGAGATAACCGGCATGTCTTAGAACCAAACATTACAAGACATGTGAGGAAGCCGGTGTCCCAGCAGTGCTGCAGTGCTGCAGTGCTGCAGTGCTGCAGTGAGACCATTTTGAAGGATATTGCTAATCCATTGCTTCATTTGTTCGAAAAATGTGCCTGCTCGACAACGTAAATAACGCAATGAATGTTGTTGAACTGTCAAAACGAAACCCTGCTGAAGAAGCCCTTTATTCCAAGTGTTTTAAATAAGATGTGTTTCAAATTGAAAAACTATCAGCTGTTAATGCCAAAACAAACGAAATGATCAAACACATATAAACTCACCTTTTTCTCATGACTGAAGAACATCAGTAATATGTGTTGCGAGGGCGTCCCCTCTCGGCGCTCTGCCTTGTAAATAGGTACCTTTTGTTAGTCGCCTGTCATTGATCCTCTCAATATGACCAAACCATCTCAGCATACTCTTTTCAATTTCTGAAACTACATCTTCTTAAAAAAAAAATTCTTACATATCTTTTGTAATCACCAAATTACCTACAGCTCTCAATTGAAACAAATGCATTGTTCACAATGTTCTTCCTACGTTGGTTAGTTATATCCGTAGACAGAGTAATCTATAGACTCATGGTCCATGTCACAGAAAGAGATAAAAAAAATCCGGCAATCTTCATCATACTATCATTTTTACAGCTTATTACACTGCACCTTACCATTTTCACAGTTACGCAAATCATTGAATTATGCACGAAAAAGACCTTATTTTCCGTTTAATCGCGGTGTAGTTTTTATTATTTCAGTCAAAAACGTCAAACTTGTTGTGCACATTGATGTGCTAAGCCGACACGCAATAAGAGACAGAAATATTCTTACTCTGTCTCTTTTCTTTGCTAGTGACGTTATATATTTCTCTTTTTCTTGTGCGAATGAAAAAAAAGATATGCAGCAGTCTATAGTTTACTCTGTCTACGGTTATATCAAAGTATCTTGTTGCTTGACAACCTCGGGGTCAGTAACCTGAGCCACAGATAACAATATGAACGACCTTATATCTTTCCTAAGACCCAATAAATACCTATTGTCTGACCTGAGAATTGAACCAAGACCTTACACGGGACAGACGGTTGCTAAACTATTAGGAAGCAATTTTCCTATCAGACTAATGTAATTGAGTTGTTCTGATCCTCCGTGGTCTGACCTGAACCGGGATTTGAACCAGTGACCTTGCTAGTTCGATGGCACGAGTTTAATTTTTGTCAACCGGATACCTAGTAGTGGCAATTTGACTTTATCGCGTATTATATTTATTCTATTCTGTTATTGGTCGAGTTTCAACGTGAAGCGGAACTTTAACCAAAGCTTTGGCGATGAAGGGAAGGTCACACCCGAAGGACGGCCTTTTTGGCCTCCCACGGCTTTTTTTGAGTGGTTAATTTAGTTTTTAATGTAAATTTGTTAGTTTTTAATGCTCCTTTTTAGGGTTCCGTATCCAAAGGGTAAAAACGGGACCCTATTAATAAGACTCCACTGTCCGTCAGTCCGTCTGAATGTCTTATTTAAAAAAAGATAACTAGAAATCTCTGTTTCTAGTTATCTTTTTAGTTAAATTAGATCGATTTTAAGTTTTCCATAGGTACTTAAAATCGGTCTAATTTGGCTGTAACACAATTTTTCGAAAATGTTCTTAAATAACTTTTTAGACCTTTGTATCCTGCTTATGCGTATGAAGTTTCACATTCATTTCGAAAAACAAGGGCTTGAAAGTTTGTATGATATGCCGTTCGGCGTAAACGCTCATAATGTTTTACTGGTGCAGGAAAAAACAGATTTTCATGAGAACCGTTATAATATGACGGAACCGCTTTCCTAAGAAACTAAAGCTTCAGTAATCATCATCATTTCAGTCGAAAGACGTCCACTGCTGGACATAGGCCTCCCCCAAGCACCTCCACTTCGACAGTGCTGGATTAAGACTATTTGATGCCCTAAGCAATCCACGCCTGTAGGCCCTCCTATCCACTAGGTCACCTCATATTTTTTCAAAACAATGACGAGCGATTTGTAAAGATTGGCGCACATCTCTAGCTAGAGTGACTTTTGGGTCTTGTAATATCTTGCTGATAAACAGCCTTGCCTTTCATGTGCTAGCAAATACTATTTCGGTGCTGTTTCTGCCTTATGGTGCCCCCGAGACGTGATGCCCTAAGCAATTGCTTAATTTGCTTATGGGCTAATCCGGCACTGCAGTTCGACCGGTTCTGCGCTTCTCGCATCCAACGGGTTCCTGCGGCCTTCACAAGGTCGTCGGACCACCTTGTAGGAGGCCTTCCAACGCTACGTCTTCCGGTACGCGGTACTAAGAAATATCCATACTAATATTATAAATTCGAAAGTAACTCTCGTCTGTCTGTATGTTATCTTTTCACGCCTAAACCACTGAACGAATTTCGATATTTGGCAGAGAGATAGATTGCATCCCGGGGAAGGAGATAGGATATTTTTTATCGACATACCTGGAGGGCAAAGTCGCGGGTGGAAGCTAGTGAGTTTATAAAACCACAATCTTATTTTTAACTAGCTTCTGCCCGCGACTTCGTCCGCGTGAAATTTCACCCTCTTAGGGGTGGAATTTCGAAAAACCCTTTCTTAGTGGATACCTACTCTTCACAAAGAACACACCCTCCAAATTTCATGTCTCTAGGAGCAGCGGTTTAGACTGTGCGTTGATATATCAACAATCAGTCAGTCAGTCAGTTTACCATTTTATATATATAGATTATCAAAAGAGAAATGCCTAAAAACCATTAATATTGTTTTATTCTGATATGTCAAGTAGCTACAGTACCCATCTCGTCTGTGGAGTATTGCTAGCTAATTTAATTTGACCCTGTCATCTTAAGAACGGTCACCTAATCCTAATGTAGCGGTATCTACAACGCCACATGAGAACAACGCGTCATACTGACGTCACGCAAAATCCTGCATCTCGTAAGCAGAGTTTACCGCGCAACTAGTACAACATAGTTACAACGGCCCGACATAAATCCTGCATCTCGTAAGCAGAGTTTACCGCGCAACTAGTACAACATAGTTACAACGGCCCGACATGAATCATCAGGCAGTTGTCCGCCAGACACGGCACCAGTCTGGTCGGAGGATCCTCCCTTTTCTATAGAGTATGAGTGAACTTTACACCCTGTTCCTCACACCTCTATAATACTAACATAGATTGATCGATGTCATCCGATAGTTAAAGCCATTAGCATGACACAGTTAACTAAAGTTCACTAACACCAATGACAGGTCATGTAGCTGTCTGTACAAGATTTATATTAATGCGAAAATTAAATCAATCATTCTTATTGCGAGGATACCCTGGGTACATACCATCCATCTTAACCAGTCCATCCCCGATCCGATCTTAACCAGTTGGGATAAGGCTAGGAATACCTAGCCTTATCCCAACTGGTTAAGATCGGCTTACAGTCTATAGAGGTATGAGGAACAGGGTGTAAAGTTTACTCATACTCTATAGAAAAGGGAGGATCCTCCGACCAGACGGGTGTCGTGTCTGGCGGGCAACTGCTGACTTCCAAAACAAACACTGCAAAGTGAAAAATAACTTTAATTTCGGAAGTCTGTGGCAAACAACGAAAATGCGAACCCAACGACACCGACTTCGGAAATTAAAATTATTTTTCACTTTGTGGTCTTTTTTGGAAGTCGGTTGTAATTTTTTAGTAAAAACTTTTTCTAGTATGTTTAAGTCACATGTAATAGGGGGCGAGCCTGTATTGACTCCGAGCTGCTACTGAGATTGACTAATCATCATCCATTCACCCAGAAGACGTCCACTGCTGGACATAGGTCTCCCAAGCGACGCCACATCGACCGGTTCCGTTTTTCTGACCTCCAGCGGATTGGCGTGACCTTCCCCGGGGTCATTTGAAGGAGGACAACCAACGCTGCACCTTCCGGTACGCGGTTGCCACTCCAGAACTTTTGATCTCATTACACTTCAGTTGCATCGTCAACCATGTGCGTGAGGATGCGAGAAGCACAGAACCGGTCGATGTGGCGATTCTCGGGAGAGACCTATGTCCAGCAGTGGACGTCTTGTGGGCGAATGAGGATGATGATTTCATCTGGATTTTTTTTATCCCTAACCCAGTAACTAGGTTGTGGAGATCAGATAGGCAGTCGCTCCATGTAACATACTGGTCTTCAGCTACATTCTGTTAGACTGGAAACCGACCCCAACATAGTTGGGAAAAGGCAGATGATGATGGGCATTCTGCTCACAATGTAGCACAGTTATCTACGTACCTACCTCCCGTCAGCTGATTGCTGTGACGTCACGACACAATTGGAATCAATTGGTCGATGTGGGTCATTGCGCCTACAGTTAACCTCACTGGGACTTAGTTGACCCTGTACTCCTGTACTCTTAGGTACTGTGCAAAAGACATACACTTACTAAATCAAAACTCATCTATTCAAATTAGGCTGAGAATGAGCGCTTTTGGAACGTCAAAATTACATGACAGTCCCCCGGCCCCCCGCTACGTCGGCCCTTCACCACTTCCTAGTGCTTACGCTGGGAAGAAGAAATGGCGCAACAAACTCCCCAGCAGCAGAACAGCTGTCTGTTCTCTGTACATACAGTGCTACAAGGATATTTGAAAAAACAAGATAGCGCAGTTAGTTCCGGTTTTGACCATGCGCTACATGGTTCTTGTATAGCTGTACAATTGTACATTAGTCTTCTTCTTAGCGTGTCGATAGCAATCTAAATGGACCCAGAATTCGGCTAGTTGATTGGCGCCATCACCAGCGTCCACCAGTTCCTGTAACGTGCAGCTGACAGGACACGCAGGACACGATATTAAGTGTCCCATCGTTTGTGGAGCACCACATTTACACTCCAAGGCGGACTCGTCCGTGAATCTCCACCTGAACAGGTTTTCCTTGCTTCGGCCAACCTGGGTCCGAAGTCACAAAGACTTCCAGGTTACCCAAGGTAACTCATGTCCAGGTGGGAGGTCTTCAGCGGGTGGAATGAACGGTTTGGGTAAGGAAGCTCTGTCTCGCCAAAGCTTCAGTCTTTCTTGTGACCGTAGACCTCTACATTATACACATCGCGGTACATTGGTACATTTTGTAGATTGAATCAACCATGTCAAACTGTTAACGTCGCACGTAAGCTGTTTTTAAACACACTATGCCGAAGGTACGCGACCGAATTCGGCATGATTACGCCTGCAATGCTATTTGAATTACTGACACATTATGCCGAAATTACGTTGCGTTATAGCGTACAGCCGAACTTCGGTCGGGCGTAAGTTCAGCGGCAATTCGATTCGACGGCAACGTATTCTGTAGAGCACATTATACGCGACCGAAGTTCGGTTCGCTTGCCGAATAAGAACCGGGGCGGGGGGAGCAGCGGGAGGCAGGCCCGCGCCCCGCGTGTGAACTGAATTTCTGCCGCGTAAGTTCGCCACTGGTGTGTCATATCAGCCGAATTAGTCGGAACGTAAAATCAGCCGCGGAACTTCGGTCGCGATAGCGTTTGGACACTAATGGTTGCAAGCATGACTGCTGAGTGTGGGATCCTAAATTCGAGCCTTGGCAGTAGGCTAACAACACCTCTCGTGGATTTGTACTAGGTAAAGACCTCTGTTTACCCATTCGGGAACAAACGTGATTTTATATGCTTCGTGCATGTTCTTCATCTTCCCTCTAAGTTCCAGCATTAAATTGAAAACACACTATTCAAAATCGAATTTTGAAAGAGGTCACAAGCTACTCCGTTCAAGCGTAACATCTTTGGCAGTCTTGTAAACACATTTCTCCCAAACCATTTACAAACGTAGAACATTATTCTCATATAAAAATGTTTTGTATCTTCTCTGATAATTCGAGGCGCCGTATTATTTATAAACTCATTGTTTACTCACATTAAACTCTCCCGATAGCCGCTGTGAGATAAGGGTGGCGATGGCGGGTCAAACACTATCAGCTCCAGCCGAAACAGTTCAGAACACGTCTTCAAGACAACCAGTCTATACTCAAATGTCGATTATAAACAATTGAATAACGCGTTAAATTGGTTAATTAATACTTAAACTTACCTTTAAATTATAGTTCACGGTAGCAAAATTAATTATACATGTTTTAGACCAAGTTATGCCAAGTTTCTTTCATGTTT
The DNA here is from genome assembly GCA_948474745.1 of Oligia latruncula. NCBI lineage: Eukaryota > Metazoa > Arthropoda > Insecta > Lepidoptera > Noctuidae > Oligia > Oligia latruncula. The sequence goes on along the minus strand of OX419713.1, from coordinate 8,044,347 downwards.
TAGTGAATTTGATTGTAAAGGTAAGATTCTGATGTTTCCTTATTCTTGCTTAATCCAAACGTCATCATTGTCCTTTATAAAATTTGGGATTATCGCAATATGTCTTTTTCTTTTACTCTTTATTGTGTACACCGAAGGTATAAATTACATATACCTACCAAGCAGGTTTCAGTTATCAGTTATCTTTTCATTATTTTCGCCTGGGCCATCCTGGCTTCCTAAAAAGAGAGTCCAAAGTCCCAAGGTACGGGGATCTGGTGGGACTTAAACATAACTGACAAAGTCTGCTTGTTCTAAACCCCTCAGCCGATGCTTTCAAAATAAAGTAAATTATTCATAATATTAGGCTTAGAATCAGCACTTTTTGAACGTAAAAATTGTATAAGACAAATGGTCAAGGGCGGGCGTGCCAGGGGACCCTGGCACGCCCGCCCTTCACCACTTCCTAGTGCTTAGCTAGAAATAAGAAGTGGCGCAACAAACTCCCCAGCAGCGCAGCCGTCTGTTCAGTTAGAAGAACTTGATTCTATGCAAATCAATAGTATGCTAAGTAATTGACATTAAAAACTACTTATATTCAACTACAAATTCTTACTAGGTATTATTTTTCCGGAAAATTTAGATTACCAAAGCATTGTTAGTTAAATCGTCTCATTCCTCAACACGCGCTGAAACTTAGGTAGGTAGGTAAGATGATTTCAAAACAAGAAGCGTTTTCTGTCAGCGCGACATTGTCCAAGATGTTATTTGATAAGCAAGCGTACACAAAAGTAATTTAAGTAGGATAAGTAGGTAATTGTGTGAACTAACCGGTATGTTTGCGCAACGCCCGCAACTGGGTCGCGTTGCGGTCCGCCGCAGAATCAATGCTAAAGACTGCTTAGTGTCAATTTGGACGGTTTTGGCGCCGCCCGGCGTCAGCGGCTGGACTCATTCATCTACCGGCTTCTGAAAGTCTATCAAGTTATGTCAATATTACACGGTTAAACTGGCTCATTGGTTTAGTGGTCAAGCGCTGAGCATGAGGTTCTGGATTCGATTCCCGAGTTAAGTAAATTCCAATAGGAATTTTCAACCCGGAGTTTGGATTTGTGCCCGCCCGGGTGATGTGCAATAGGCTCTGACTATAACTGGTGAAATGAGGGTGTACTATGGTGTAGCTTACCGTCCGATCAGGACCAGGCCCGTGCCGGACGGGGCGTACGTGTTCCACGCGCGCCTCAAAGAGATGTCAGCAGCAGAGAAGGGGCCCTTTAGGGCCGAAGCCTGCCGGGTCAGCGGGATTGTCCGAAAGGGTTACCGCTGGCCCGGAACATAAAGGGTTAAGGAAGGAACATGGGTGGGTTTTAATCAGTAAGAGTCTGAAACTCCCTTCCGCTCCACCCAGAGCGGGAGGGGTCATTTGATGATTACCAATCGAAAAAAAAAAATTGTACTATGGTAGACATGTGACACCGTGCACTGCGCCTGCGCCAGCATGGTGGAATACCTCACAGGAGGCCTCTGTCACTCTGTCCCAGCAGTGGGAACATTATAGGCTGATTATATGTTAAAGTAACGCCTGTTGCAACACTGGCAATTAATATTACACGTATAATGTAGAAGAAGTGTACCTACTTAGAAATTACTCAAGCGGATCAAACGAGGGCTAAAGTTTGTATGCGAAGGAAGTCGCGTGTAAAAGCTAGTTACTAATACACCTTGCATTTACATGGGTACAGAGAATGTGGAGAAAGCAGTGACGTACTGTACAGTTAAGATACTGTGGACAATGGTGTACATTAGTTAGTGTGAGAAAACACGTTTGAGAGTGGTGCGCGCGAGGAGCGGTAGCGATTGGCGATTGAATAGTGATGAACGGACGTTGTATGACATGTTTCTAGTTCATTGATTTATAATTCTGTAAACACATATTTGTTACGGTCGCGAATCATATTTGAATCAACGTACAACTTAATACTGCCAGCAAATTGCAAAAAACGTAAAAAAAATTGAATTTAGCGGGCTCGCGCGACCCGAGGGCTTCGACCCCAAAGACTCAAGACTGTAGTTACCCAATAACGTTACAGTATTTACTAATAACTAGATAAGTAAACACAATTTCTGTTTGCAAAACGTCTTACGCAAACAAGATAAAGATATCTTCCTCTCGTGCCTTGCGCCTCAGGGTCACAGCTTGACCCACTCGCCACAGCACTGCGTGTGTCACTTAGAAAGTACAACTAATACACAAGTACCTACTGCACGCTGTACACTACTGCGTGTGAGCACATTACCAGTTAGAAAACATCTTCATTCCGCTGTCGTGTGGTGACAGCTGATTTTGAAGTGTTGACTTTTATTTAACACCTTCTTACACCTCGCTTCGTCTTGCTAAGTATTTGATGTGCATAGGTAGTGGCTTCGAGTTAGTTCATGAAAAAAACCATCTTTTAACTTAATTGAAAACAAGCTTTTACCAACGGTTTCGTGTCCGTGGTCTACTATAAAGAGTATTCTATTCTATTCTACCCCAGCATAGCTATTTATACCATCCGACAGGCTAGATATCGTATCAAAAATGACACATATCGATACTGATTTGCCTTGTCCCGACAGCAGACAGCTGTAGGAAGAATAGCGGTCGTCTAATTGATTTAAACTGAGATAGTTTGAGTCCCGGGAAAGGACATAGGACAGTTTTTGTCCCGATATTCCCACGGGAACGCAACTTACGCGGGTGAAACCGCGGGGCGCTGCTAGTATATACTATATGCAAGTAGGCCTATACGTTCTAATTGGTTGAATTGCATAATCACAATCATTAAGATCTGCAGCATTGCGAAGCTACCACAATGAGACGTACAAGACCGTTCTCTCCCAGCTGTTGGCACCGTGTTCGGTTTCCCACAACACACTGTATTGTTACGCTTACAAGAACGGCTTCACGTAACACCTCCAGTGCATGTGTACCTACGTTAATCTGAATTGTTTGCGAAACACTCACGTTTTTGCGTCGCGCTATAAACGGCGATATGTTTGAGAAAACTGTTAAATATACTGTGCTTGAATGTAGGCACCGGTTGTAGTATCGTAAAATTACGCCTATATTCCCCGATGTGGTAGGCAGATACGTGCATTTTTTTCTATCAGGGTGTATGTTGATTAAAATATGATTCGTGATCGTAACAGATATGACTTTACAGAGTTAAATTATCATTAGAATCAGCAATACAACTCCATGAGTTAGACTTGGCCGCAAATTTCATTGATTTCATGAAATAGTCATTCAATAGGGTAACATGATCAAAAATCAACTCATCCTATCGCAATCCACTGCTGGACATAGGCCTCTCCCAGACTGCGCCACAGCACCCTGTCCTCCGCCTTCCGCATCCAGTCTACCCCAGCCACCTTCCTTGGGTCGTCCGTCCATCTAGCTGGGGGCGTCCTACACTACGCTTGCCGATACGCAGGACTCATCTGCTCCACCGGCTATCGGTCCTTCGACAAACATGGCCAGCTCACTGCCACTTCAGTTTGCTTCATAGATATCCGTGGTTTGCTTACTCTGCAAGCTATGTCGGTAACTCCAGTTCTTCCGGTTCGGGTAACATGAACTTAGAGAGTAATGTAAACCAACATTTGGCCGGTTATGTTACGGTCTCACATTAACTGAGTACAAATTCAGAGCTTGGGACTGCTACTAAGGAATTTCTAGCACAATAACACTTTCTGACCGACCAAGCATCGACCCCAAGCGCACTCGGCAATCGGTCTGAGGAGCAGGGGGGCTGAAAGCAGGGGTATCAATAGCTGAAGAGATTTTCAGCCTTTTAATAAACGACTGCCTCGTTAGTCGTTAGTCTAAAAGTCGCAAGCGCAGAAGCGCAACCAGTCGCCTTAGTGTGAGTTTTTTCGACTCACGTTCGATTGCCAGCGCGTTAGAATTTTTTATGGGAAAGCCTCAGCATTTTTAAACATAAGTTAAGTATGTAGTTTAGGTGTCCGCGCCATCATTGTTTTTATAGAGCGAAGGGCAATAATGATGCCACCACCCAGATAGTGGGTAATACGATACCCAGATATGATACTATACAAAAGGCGAACCTATTAGGTACCATCAAACATAATTATGGCACTAAGAAATGAACAAGATAACATCACGCCTGTAATTTCTCTTACTCTGAGCTCCACACCCAGTTACTGGGGAATACGATCAATAACCGTTGGTAATAAGACTGGTCTGACAACAGTAAGACCTGATTCCCATAACAACTGTCGACCCTAAGATAGTGTTTTGTTTGTTTCAGAACAAAATGAAGACTGTAGCAGTGTTGTGTTTGGTGGCGCTGTTCTACGGAGTGCTCGCGAAAGGCAAGAAGGGAGATGACCACAAGGTACAGTAACATATCCAGACTGGAATGCCATAAAGTCAAATGACCCCTCCCGCTCTGGGTGGAGCGGAAGGGAGTGTCAGACTCTTACTGACTAAAACCCTCCCATGTTCCTTCCTTACCTCTTTATGTTCCGGGCCAGCGGTAACCCTTTGATGCGCGCGTGGAACACGTACGCGCCGTCCGGCACGGGCCTGGTCCTGATCGGACGGTGAGCTACACACGCTACCCCTTGGCAAGACTTTCGGGCTTGTCAGACATTCGGGCTACCCGTAACGACTGTCAGAGATCTACAAATGACAGGCGGGACGTCCTTTCCGAGGCTCGGGTGGGACTCGGTATGTTATGGATGGTCACCCATCCACGGACCAACCTCGGCAAGCGTTGCTTAACCTTGAAGATCGACCGTGTGATTGTTATTATTTAGCCACGAGGCAGGCCTGCTGATAATGACAGAATAATAATACATACTTCAATAATTGTAGGTAGGTACCGAGAGGAAATCTGAATTCAATTTAATGAAATTGGTAAAAAAGTAAATTCATTCAATTGAATTCAGGAACGCAGAGGCTGCAGGGTATCAAAGTCATACCGCTCGCGCGCTCTCATCTCCGATTGTTTTGAGACGAAAGTGTTCGCCTTTCCTTCATATAAATAATTGTGGTCTGTTATAATTATTTTATTATTGCTCAGTGAATTAAACGAGTTATACCGGTCTGATCCCCTGAACCCCCCCTCCTCCATCCCCCTGTAAAAAGTCTTGAAAGAGTTAGGTACTTTTAAAAGCACAGAACCGGTCGAAGTGGAAGTGCTTGGGGGAGGCCTATGTCCAGCAGTGGACGTCTTTTGGCTGAAATGATGATGATGATGAACATCTTATTCGTTGCATGCGCCCATAGACACAATAGGTATTTTGTATGGTATTTTGCGTGCGTTATATTGCACGCCACCGTAAACACCGATTTTTTTTTACAACAAAACTAGAGTCATTTTCCAACAATCATTTTCCGTATCAATCATTTTCCGTTTCCAACAATCAGGTTCCGTACCTATAGGGTATAAACGGGACTCTGTTAGTAAGGCTCCACTGTCCGTTTGTCACCAGGCTGTATCTCAAGAACCGTGATAGCTAGACAGTTGAAATTTTCACAGATGATGTATTTCGGTTGCCGCCATGACAACAAATACTAAAAACAGAATAAAATAAATATTTAAGGGGGGCTCCCATACAACAAACGTGTTTTTTTCGGCGTTTTTGCCTTGTGGTACCGAACCCTTCGTGTGCGAGTCCAACTCGCACTTGGCCAGTTTTTTTCATTTGATGACAGAATGTGCAGATAATGGCTATGTGCTAAGTCTTGTTACACCCTGTAAATCTACCTATTGTAAAAATTATGGCTCCCTCATAAAAAATCAATAACCAAATTCTTTCCTCCCCAGGTGAAGATCGCAGTGTACTACGAGTCTCTATGTCCGGACAGCAAGCGGTTCATCACGTCGCAGCTGGCGCCCGTGTGGAGGGACTTCCGAGGAGTCGTGAAGGTCAAGATGGTGCCCTATGGAAAGAGCACGGTAGGTAACCCTCGTGGAGAGTAGTCAGATAGAAGAAAGAAGAGTATTTAGACAGTTAGGTCAAAATTTCATTGGTTCGACATACGTTTAAAATCAAACGGTATTAAACTGCCTAACGTTATATACAGGGTTATTGGTAAATGATAATGATAAATGATAAATGATAAATGATTTTATTTCTGTAAGTAGGTTTGTACAAACACTTTTACACGTCAATCATATTTTTTTTTTAAACTAGATGAGGTCGGCGTTTCCTAACTGACTATTCTGAGAAGAAAGGCCGAAACAAACTCAGAAGTCACAGTCTCTTTTAAAGTCCAGACAAAATCTTGGTCAGATCGTGTGAAGACCATGTAGATTGGTGTCTGAAATGGTCTTTTGAGGAAAGAACCACACAGATTGAGCGGACCTGTCCAATCAGTGCACGCATTTGTCAAAAATCGTGCAGCTCAACTCAGAACTTGAGGAGCTCAACGATTCGACGAACAATACCAAAGACAGGACATTTGGGTAGGCCGCATAAACTACTCAAACTGCCAGATCATGATTAAAACTAAGAAGGAAAAAAGAAATGACCCACATAGTCCTCACATTCACAATAATTAATTAAAAAAAAAAATAATAAAAATTACTTACAAAGTAAATATTCATGTCATTGTCTAAATAAAATTCATCAATGTCAATGTGTATATAAAAAATCCGGACATAATCTTTGAGGACCATGTAGATTAGTGTCTGAAATGGTCTTTTGAGGAAAGAACCACACAGATTGAGCGGACCTGTCCAGTCAGTGCACGCATTTGTCAGTAACCGTGCAGCTCAACTCAGAACTTAAGGAGCTCAACGATTCGACGAACAATACCAAAGACAGGACATTTGGGTAGGCCGCATAAACTACTCAAACTGCCAGATCATGATTAAAACGAAGAGAGAAAAAACAAAAAAATTACCCACATAGTCCTCACATTCACAATAATTAAAATCATATAATACTTTATACAGTAAATGTACATGTCATTATTTAAGTAAAGAGATACTTAAAAAAAAAAAAAGAAAATTATTAAAGTGTAAAATAGCAAAAATAAAAACAACAATCTAAACCTATTGGAGCAGCTCAATCCCAAGCCTTTTTGTCCTCAATATAGTCTTTTACAGTATAATAGGCTTTCTGACATAGTTTTCGCTTTATAAAAGATTTGAATTTATTAAGGCTTAGTTCTTGAATGTGGCTAGGAAGTTTATTATAAAAACGTATACATTGGCATCTAAACGAGCCACCTATTTTTTTGAGCCTTGTTGTAGGAACAACAAATTTGTGTTTGTTCCTAGTATTTATGTTATGGATATCACTGTATTTTTTAAACAGATTAATATTTTTATGTGCATACAAAAGATTATCATAAATGTACTGAGAAGGCACAGTCATTATATTAATCTCTTTAAATTTGTCTCTGAGGGAGTGTCTGGGACTTAATTTATAAATGGAACGAATTGCCCTTTTTTGTAAAATAAAAATTGTCTGAATATCGGCGGCATTTCCCCACAACAGAATACCGTACGACATCACACTATGAAAATAACTAAAGTATACTAAACGGGCTGTCTCTAAATCAGTTAAATCACGAATTTTCCTAACGGCGTATGCTGCAGAGCTAAGCTTTTTTGACAATTTATCTATATGGGGGCCCCATTGAAGCTTGGCATCCAACGTTATGCCTAGGAATACTGTGGTATCTTCAGGTTTCAACTCTTCATCCTTAATGAGAACACTAGTTTCTACTTGTCTAACGTGGGGTATGGTAAACTTAATACATTTAGTTTTTTTTCCGTTAAGAAGTAGGTTATTGACATTAAACCAGTTAACTACTTTTGCAAGGGCGTTATTTACATTGTCAGTAACCAGCTGCTGACGTTTGAGTTTAAATAAAAGTGAAGTGTCATCTGCAAACAACACTATATCATGTTCATCCCTTATGAGGTAAGGCAAGTCATTTATATAAATAATAAATAAAAATGGGCCGAGAATTGAGCCCTGGGGGACCCCCATTCTTACTACAGATCCGGGTGACCTTTTTCCGTTAACATCAACTCTCTGAATCCTATCACTCAAGTAAGAAGTAAGAAGATCCAGAGAGGCGTTCCGGATTCCGTAGTGGTGCAGTTTCCTGATTAATGTTTCATGAAGAACACAATCGAATGCCTTGGACAAATCGCAAAAGATGCCCAAAGCATCGCATTTGTCCTCCCATGCATTATAAATATGTCCTAAAAGTTCAACTCCTGCATCGGTAGTCGAACGACCCCTTGTAAATCCGAACTGTTTGTTATGTAGTAATTTATTATTATTAAAAAATCTTTGCAATTGATTTAAAATAAGTTTTTCAAAAATTTTACTAAAGGTAGGTAGTACTGAAATAGGTCTATAATTAGTAGGGTCTGATGTACTACCCGATTTAAACAACGGTATTATTTTACTGTTTTTCATAAGATCAGGAAACTCACCACGGTCAATACAATTATTAAATATAACAGCTAAAGTAGGTGCTACAATGTCTATAATCGACTTAGCAACATCCACAGAATTACCCCATAGATCTGCGGTCTTTTTAACATTTAACGTGTGAAAAGTTTTAATTATATCTTTACAGGTTACATATTGGAAGTGAAATTCAGAATCGCAAACTGGAACGTTTTCTTTAAGTAAAGACTCTGCAGCAATGGGTGATGAGTTAAGAGATTTAGTAGTTGATACGGGAATCTCTGCAAAGAAATTTTCAAAGGCCGCGGCGACTTGACAATCTGATTTAATTATATTGTCATCAATAACAAGGCTGTAGTCACTACTTCGGGTGCATGACCTTCCCGTTTCGCTATTAATGACATTCCAAGTCGTTTTAATAATGTTACTACTATTTTTAATTTTTGAACTCAAATAACGTGACTTGGCAATGCTACAAACTTTTTTAAATATTTTAGAATAATTCTTAACATATAAATTAAATTCAGCAGTGTTTATACAAATCCGTTCTTCATATAATTCATAAAGTCGTTTTCTACTTTTATGTATACCAATGGTGGCCCAGTCACTGAAGGAAGCAATACTATTAACCGATAATGTTTTTGGAATAAATGTGTTATCAAATTGTGTGCAATACATATTAAAAAAATCATTATATTGTTGATTAGGGTCATCATTAGTGAACAAAAGTGGTAATTTACCCATGAGTTTAGTTTTAAATGTTTCCAAGCGATTAGTTGTTTTTGGATTAACAGTGATATCTTTTTTAGTAACTTTTTTGTTTTTATTTGGAATAGTGATTAATTGTCCACAATGATCTGAGTCTATTAGGTTAATAATGTCTTTGTGGGTTGGTATAACATCTGTATAAATGTTATCTAGGCATGTGGCACTAGTAGGAGTTATTCTAGTGGGCTCCAAAAATTGGTTTGCAAGATTGTATGACTGAAACAAACTTATAATTTTAGTACTTAACCCAGAATTTTCTAACAAATTAACATTAAAATCACCACAAATGATGATGGACTTGTTTGTATTACAGATTTTGTGCAACACTTCATCCATAACTTTTTCAAAACAATCATACAATCCTGAAGGAGGTCTGTACACACTTAATATAATGAACTGCTCCAATTCTATACAGGCTATTTCAATTGTCCGTTCAACAGAGAGGCTCACAATATCCTTTCGGTCTTTAAACTTAAGCTGGTTATTTATTAAAATTAATGAGCCACCATGTATAGCATTTACTCTGCTGAATGAACTACCAACCTGGTGATTACTAAAATTGAACATGAACTGGTGACTTTTAAGCCAATGTTCTGTCATACAAAGAATATCTATATTGTAACAATTCAGGAATAATTCTACTTCTAAGTCTTTGTTTGAAAAACCTTGAATATTTTGATGCACCAGATTGATACTATTTAATTTTTTTACACTTTCATTTGACTTATTTACATTTTTGCAAGAGGTTGCCTCTATTGTCTTAAATTCTAATTTAAATGATTAATGTCAATAATTTCAACCAAATTATTACCAGAGTAATTTAAAAAGTCATTGCATTGCTCAATAGGAGCAATTTGTTTAGCCAAATGTTTGGCTGAAATAGAAAAAAAATATGATAGCGACACAGCTATCTGTCTTTTTTGATAGTTAGAAAGATAGTACATAACAATATTATATCTATCTTTTGTCAAATATAAATTATTACCAACATAATAGTTAGTATCAATTAAAAGTTAGTATCAATAATAGTTAGTATCAAGTAAAACATTAACACCCTCTTAAGAGGTCATTGTACTCATCATTATGAACAACTTTTACTAAGGTACCAAACCTGAAATCGCGAAAAAAAATCAGCTGATCCCTACATTTATGTTCGTATAACTCGTCAAAATGTAGAAACAGCTGATTTTTTTTTACCGATTTCAGGTTTGGTCCCATAGTAAAAGTTGTTCATTGATGAGTACAATGACCTCTTATGAGGTTGTTAATGTTTTACCAATAATCCTGTTTAGTGAAATGTCATGCAGAATAACGCCCTCCATTTGAACCGTCTTCATCACCGTCATCGCATCGTTACTAGCAAAGACTACTATATTTAATGATAAACTTTTTCTTTTTCTTCTGTTTTCAGCACGACAAAGTGAACGGCAAGTGGCAGTTCACCTGCCACCATGGACCTGATGAGTGCTACGGCAATAAGGTATGTAATCTATAAGTATATAGGTATATCATCATCATCATTTCAGCCAAAAGACGTCCACTGCTGGACATAGGCCTCCCCCAAGCACTTCCACTTCGACCGGTTCTGTGCTTCTCGCATCCAACGGGTTCCTGCGGCCTTCACCTAGACCTACATAACTATATACTGTCTGCCTCGATACTGGTAGACTGGTCCTACTAGACTACCTCTGCTGTGGTCTGGTGGGTCCAAAGCGCGAATACTAACAGCCTCGCCACGACCTTGCCGCTATCAGCGGCGGCGAGCTGTAAAAACAAATATACAAAACTGTATTCAGAACCAGAACCATGCCACGACAGCGACGCACCGCTCGCAGCGTCAACGCTCGCAGTAAGGCTGCCTGTCCACAGGAGCGGAGCGAGGCTGCGGAGCGGAGAAACGGAGAAATATTAACCAATAGGACAATTGGACAGAAAAGGAGCGGAGATTTTGTGCAATCCTATTGGATAATATTTCTCCGTTTCTCCGCTCCGGTGGACAGGCAGCCTAAGACATCGCGCCGGCGAAGCCAAAAGTCGTGGCCGGGAAGCCGTGCGTGAGGTCCTGAGTTTGGCAATCCCAAGGAAAAAGTGTTAGGTAGGTGTGGAGTTGTTCCATGATGACAAAGTTTCATGAGACTATCCGTGGGCAGCTACGTTATTAATATACAAGACTTGACATTTTCTCTCACATATCTATCTGTCCGTTAGTGCGTTTAAAACTCAAGAACTGCTAATCCGATTTACGTGAGTGTTTTCTTAACAATATTTTAAATCTTTAACTCTCTAGGTTCTAATAACAAGTATTACTTAGTTCTGGCAAATCAGGGAGATGTATCATATCCCAGGCTCACAGTTAATCTTTATTAAAAACTAGACACAGTACTTATTATATTTATAGTCTTGTCCTATGTACTTATCTGCCGTAATTTTGCGCAATTATCTCCACCGTCCATGATTTTATCTTAACTCGGCACACTGCAGCTCAATGAATCAACACACGCGAGGTCTAGCGGTTATGTAACCTTATTAGGGCTATGTACCACAGCTGCGTATGGCCTTAGGCTCGGCTAACTGGCTGTAGTAGATAAAAACATGATTATACTAAATACTAGCTGCGCCCCGCGGTTTCACCCGCATTAGTGTCGATCTCGTGGGAATATCGGGATAAAAAGTAGCCTATATGTTAATCCAGGGTGGCAGCTACCTCCATGCAAAATTTTATCAAAATTGGTCCAGCCGTTTGAGCGTGAAGAACTAACAAACATGTAAACACACACTCACAAACTTTCGCCTTTATAATATTAGTGTGATAGTGTGATACTATCTAAGGGCCAAAATAAGAATTTAATATTTTGTCGAGAGTTGGGTAATTAGGTATGTACATATAATAGCCCAATATATACTATAAAAAAAAACAATATGCAGACGAATTGAACTCTAAGGTTGGCTGCCTCAGGCGTTAAGTTCGCCTTTTTTTACTAGTTAAAAAAAATTGAGAAGCTCCTGTTTTTATAGTCGATTAAATAGCATTAAAGTACTAGGTAGACGATTAAAATTGAGACCTTCTTTTAAATCTAAATTAAATAACGTTTTACAGCTGGCTGGCATAAAATCAATAGGTACGGGATAAAATATAGGCAGCTCTTTCTAATCTTATTGCAGTGTTTGTTTTATATCTCATTCTTTGTTAGTTCACCATCATCTCAGCCGAAAGACGTCCCCACTGCTGGACATAGGCCTCCCCCAAGCGTCGCCACATCGACCGATCCTGTGCTATATTATTAATTCCTTTGCAATTGTAAACTAAAGTTGTCTTTTTGTCCCCAGATCCAGGCCTGCATCCTGAAGGACCGCAGCCTCCAGGACACGGAGAAGATGGAGCTGGTGATCTGCCTCATGGACCAGGTCAACCCTGACAAGTCTCTCGACACGGTAAACTGTCATTTATGTTGTAAAGGTTTTTAAAAGAGTGGAGATGGAAAGTGGTTACCGACCGCCTTTGGACCCTCAACCAGAGCCGGATTAGGCCATAAGCAAATTAAGCTATTGCTTAGGGCATCACGTCTCGGGGGGCACCATAAGGCAGAAACAGCACCGAAACAGTATTTGCTAGCACATGAAAGGCAAGGCTGTTTATCAGCAAGATATTACAAAAGTTACTATAGAGATGTGCGCCAATCTTTACAAATCGCTCGTCGTTGTTTTGAAAAAATATGAGGTGACTAGTGGATAGGAGGGCCTACAGGCGTGGATTGCTTAGGGCATCAAGTAAGTCTTCATCCGGTACTGCCCTCAACCTGGGACTTGCAAAGCCTTATATTTATTTTCATCTTATTTTAACTAATAGAGAAAACACTACTTAGTTAGATGTACAGAATGGGTAGGGCTACTGATGGGTCTATTTACACCCTGTATGCAAACAAGTAAGGGTTCCTGTAGTATAATAAATTAATAACCGGCATAGTCTTCACACATCAGAACTTTACTAACCATCTGAGTCACATAAATACCTATAGGAGTCTATGTGTGAAGTATAGCCCATCCAACCCCGGACAACCATCGCCAACGTAACGTCCTTCAAATTTTATTAATTCCTTCATCTTAATTTTTTTTTAATCTAAATACCTAATATAATTTTGATTTAAAAGAGTGTCCATGGAGTTTCTTTGCCCGTTCTTCTACATAGGAACCTTACTACGCTTTGGAATGGGCAACTAGCTTGATCTCTCTGATTGACCGACTCCTTGACAATTCAAACGGGCCTGTACATGTTTACTTAATTTAAAAAAAAAACAGTGGCACTCCGGGAGTGCCGACAGAAGTGAAAACAAAACACAAACAGAATACTTTGCCATCACTCACTGACATATCCGATAATACATAAAAACCGAGTCATCCCGAGGACAGCCGAACACATCCGAAGCATCCGGGTATTTTATTTTTTTAATCGTCTTAAACAAAACACGCGCGGTGTCGCTTACGGTAACAGTGTCGCGAGTTCAATGGTTTTTTTTCCATCTCAAAAATTGCCCAACGCGCCTAAAGAAGTTTTCACTTCAAAAAGTTTTGTGTTTGACTTTTAATTATTGTTATCTCTTCTTTCAGTGCCTCGCCCAAGTGAACAAGCAGTCGGAATCCGTGAAGTTGACGAGATGCGCCTCCTCCGACCAGGGTGACAACCTGCTGGCCACCTACGGAGACAAGAGCGCCACCGTCCAGCGACCACTGGCCTTCGTGCCTACCATCATTGTTAATGAGGTATGTAATATATTCAATTCTTCGGGAAATTAGGAATTTCTCAGTAATAGCCCAGAGTTTAGTTCTCTGCCCAGTTGATGGTAATAGGCTCGACCCCTATTACAGGGACTCGGACATAACTGGCGAAATGTGGCTGTATCTACTATATCGCGATCCTATCCAGATTCTCTGAAGAATATTATGAGTCGTAGTACACATATGCACACACATTGAACAGTGTATAGTACTCTTATAATTTTCATTTTACATATCTCGGGACCCTGGGGTCCCGGTCCTTTAGAAGGCGTACGAGGGGCCGAAGCCAACTCGCAGAGGCCCCTTATGAAATTTCAATGAAATGCGGCACCAACCGACGATTATCCCTGTATGCACTATGCAAGTGCACCCAAGGATAACCCCCGGTTCGTGTAGGACTATTGCAGGACAAGGAAAATAAAAAGTTGTACTACGAGTATTATGGGTTTGGGTGGCTAAAGTGGATTGGTTACCAAGAACTATGGAAGAACTATGACCCCTGCCTGATCAATGTTTTATATATAGGTACCTACACGGATAAAATGGCAGGGGGTGACTTGCACACTCAATAATCTATTATAATTACTATTATTACGGTTTCTTTTCCAGAAATTCGACCAAGCAATCCAAGATGAAGCGTTCACGGACCTCAAATCGGTTGTCTGCCGCGTCGCAACGAACAAACCATCTATCTGTTAAAAAATACACAAAAATCTTCTTTAATACGTAAAAACACAGACCCAGGACACTGACTTACAAGTCGAGAATAAATACGTTACTTCTGACAGGCGAGCATCATTGTCGACCGCGTCATCACCATTAACCGGCCTATTGCATAAAAATCTCACCTTGAAAACTTGTGTGAACTTCACGTGAGCTGTCAATAGTGTCAGTCCCTAGCATCTGAGACAGTGGTGGCCCAGTGATCACGGCTCCGACTTACCAGTTGTAGAACGGGGTTCGAACCCAGACAAGCGCTTTACTTTGTGTAAATAATTTAATCAACACTTCTCGCAAAATGGTGAAGACAAACATAATGAGGAAACCGGCATGTCCTAGAAGGAACCAAAAATTCGAAGATATGTGTCATTTACCAACCTGGCCGCACTGGGCCCGCGTGGTGGATTAAAGCCCACTCCCTCTCACAGTGAGAAGGGTTGAGTCCCAGCAGTGGGAACACTATGGGCTGATTATGCTTTATGCTGGCATCAGGTGGAATGACAGTTCTCTTCACGTTAGTTTTCACGGTGATATTATTTTTACATAATAAGCGGGTGAGATAGTGATGGAAAAACGGTTGAAAAAATTTTTTTTCAATCATTATCTCTGGGTCTAAATAAGATTTTGTGCCTAATATTTCAAAAGTACCCCTTTTACTGAAAGCCATTTTGATTATATTGTCAAATCAATATGCCCCTAGCCTTTTCCGAACTATGTTGGGGTCGGCTTCCAGTCTAACCGGATGCAACTGAATACCATTATTTTACATGGAGTGGCTGCCTATCTGACCTCCACAACCCAGTTACTGGGTAACACGATATCCCTTGCTAAGACTGGTTGTCAGACTTTTGGTCTTCTGACTAGGTACCCGTAACGACTGTCAAAGATCTTTAAATAACAGCCGGGATCTACCGAGGCACGGTCTCGATATGTAATGGAAGTGCTTCAAATTCAGTCCAGCTGTTTCTGAGTAATAAAGGGGCAAACTAACAGATTCTTAGTTAGTTTTTATGCATTCTAAGTACAAGCGCACACTGCACGAATTTATAACGTTCAGTCGTAAGTGTGGACTGAACGTTAAGGAGATTATTATATAAGTTTAGAATAAGAGAAATGATATTTTGTATTGTATTTTTTTGTAATAAATTAAGTACTTATTTTTATGAATTGTTTTATTTACAAGGTATCGCTGCATTTTCCCCAATTCACACGATATACAGGGTTATTGGTAAAACATTAACAACCTATTAAGAGGTCATTGTACCTACTCATCATTATGAACAACTTTTGCTATGGGACCAAACCTGAAATCGCGAAAAAAAAAAACAGCTGTTCTCTACATTTTGAAGAGTTATACTTACGAACATAAATGTAGGGAACAGCTGATTTTTTTTTCGCGATTTCAGGATTTCAGGAAAGTTGCCTGCCTGCCCGTTGTTGCTGCTGCTGCTGTTGTTGTTGTTGCCTGTTGTTGTTGTTGTTGCTGTAGTTGTTGTTGTTGTTGTTGACAGGCTGTGGCCTGTCGTTGCATCTGGTCACCGAGCCATCGTAGTCGCACATAATGTGCGCAATGTTTCATGTAGAGGCAATAGGGAAGTTACAAAAAAAACTCAAAACACACAGCATATCGATGTATTTACATAACTTATTCGAACATTACAATTTACAATCATAATATTTACAATCTTAACTAATAATTATGTCACACATTAGTTCTAGCATTCTTACAAAGTTTAATAGTGTATCACGATACGTATCGTATACCATTTTATAGCTCGTATGACCTAAGCCTGCACTTAAGTCACAGATAAGCGTGACTTAAATGCGGGTTTAGGTCACACTCACACGGTGCTTATGTAATGTACATTACGATACGTGTCACTTAAGTTGTCCATTATTGCACGGCGTGAAATTAGCACCCTCGCTGCGTTCGGGTGCTAAACGCCGTGCAGTAACACTACTTAACTCACGTGTCGTATACTATTTTATAGCTCGTGTGACCTAAACGAGCAGTTAAGTCACAGATAAGCGTGACTTAAGTGCGGGTTTAGGTCACACAGTGCTATAAACCTTACAACATGTTACCTTCATACTTATATAAACTCATGCCTTTAACTTATCTGGGTAAGCAGAAACCACAGGACGCTTTTAGGTTCGTTCACGTTCAGACACGTCCAATTATTTTAAATCTAACGAACTCGAGTCTATTTAGGTATTTTACAATTAATTATGTATCTTTCTCAAGCTGAGCCCAGGACTATCATATAAAATATTAAAAAAAATGCAAAATTTAAGGCATTGAAATCGCGTTGCCATTTTATGTGTGTCGTCTGAATTGAGAATTTGATGTTGGAGAACTGCTTAAACCTTACTTTAGCAATAGGTACTTAAACTGCAAGTAATGCTTATGTAGAGTTTGACGAGTTATTGACTTCAAATTCTCAATTCAGAAACTGGGTGTAGGTAAGTAGGTAACTATATGTATGCATTTTAAACGATTAAGACATTGTGTAAATGATCAAAGGTCTATGTAAAGCCATTCAAAGACAGAAAATTTAAAAATAATAATTTGCGTTTAATCCGAGTGACACCTAGTGGGCTAAAACAAATGAAAAAAAACGCTTTTCTTAAACTTCATTTTTTTTTTACTTAAAAAATCTTCTTGATTCTTCTTGATTTATCGACTCCCATGCATTACATTCCATGCCATTTTAGTAATTAAGTCATATTATAGTTTATAATTAAAAAAAAAAACTCTGCCGAATGTTAATATTTTAAATAAAATAAAAAAACGGTCAAGTGCGAGTCGGATTCGCGCACCGAGGGTTCCGTACTTTGTAAGTATGTAAATGGTTAATCACGGGATTTTTATTTTTTGTACTGTAACTACCGGTTTTCAGAGTTTTTCCTTTACTTGTGCTACATGACATTGCTTCTTGCCAAATTTCATGATTCTAGGTCAACGGGAAGTAGGTACCCTAAAGGTTTTGATTCCCTTGCGAGTGCCAAAATATGCGGCATAGGTAAACGGAACTTTTGATTGCGTTGACTTACAATACAAGTATGATTTTGTCACTGCTTTACAGCCCTGAGTATTTGATATTAATTTCAACTTGATAACTCCCACGCGTTCCTGAGACAAAGTGTCTTAACAGACGATGAACGAAGTGTTTTCCCTTTTGAGATACGGAACCCTAAAAAAAGAAAAACGCTTGTCGAGTTATAATTTTTAATCATAAATAAATAACTAACTTCCGACGACGGCAAAAAGAAATAAGAAAAATATTTTGTTAAAACACATTTTCTTGAAAAAAAAGTCTGTTTCATCGAAAATATTTTGCCATTCCAGTGATCAACGTTCACTTTTACGTTCACGCAACATTAGAATTAAATGATGAACCAGAATCTTCGAACATTATTTTAAAAAAAATGTTACACTTTCAATCACATTTAATAAAAAATTATATTTAATGTTTTTTTAAGTGAAACATGGAATTGAACTTACAACCACAAATTGAAAAATTAATTCGATTTGTGCCATTTCATGTTTTTCTGCCACTTTGATTTCATAGTGAAATATAAAATTAACGCCCACGCAACATCAGAATTAAATGATGAACCATCTTCGAACATTATTTTTTAAAAAATGTTACACTTTCAATCACATTTAATAAAAAATTATATTTAATGTTTTTTTAAGTGAAACATGGAATTGAACTTTCAACCACAAATTGAAAAATTTATTCGATTTGTGCCATTTCATATTTTTCTGCCATTTTGATTTCTTAGTGAAATATAAAAGTAATTAAAATGAATGTAAAGTTTGTAACGTCCAAAACTACAAGAAACTTGAATGAAGTAGAACGGAAAAAAGATTTAAAGAACTTATGCTGCTGAAGCATAAAACATTACACCTCAAAGCGACAAAGAAATGCAGTCTTTGAAGTTCGAAACAAAATAATTAAAAGCAGTGTTCCTAAACACAAGGAATGAAAGGGAATATTTAATTACATAAAGAGAAGTCGCGGAATTGGAGAATCAACAGTTTCTGTTCTAGTCGACAGCGATGCGGAGGAATTCTTCGACGCCATATTTTAATTTGTTGATTGATACTACTACCACCTACTTTTATTTTCTAGGTTGTACCTAATATCAATTAATACAGCCATCAGTGTATATGGATTTATTTCAGTCAGTCTGGCAATCAACATTATTGTTTGTAATGAAATGTAATGTTTAAATTTTACAAAAGACGTGTGAAAAACAATAGATAATAATTGGAAGATCTTTTTTTCAAGCTTAAATAAATTCTTAAAATTGCTTGCTTCGTTACCACTCTTACTACCATTGTGCTAATTATTGTTTGTGGTGATTATCTTGTTCTTAATAATCATTTAAAAGAACGTTCTAGAAAAATAGAACCTGTATTTA
The DNA here is from genome assembly GCA_948474745.1 of Oligia latruncula. Lineage (NCBI taxonomy): Eukaryota > Metazoa > Arthropoda > Insecta > Lepidoptera > Noctuidae > Oligia > Oligia latruncula. Next base: position 8,025,228 of record OX419713.1, on the reverse strand, counting down.
ATTTAAACTTTCCATCAAAAGTTGAAAATTAATTCGAAAGTTGCAAAAACAGCAACTTTAGAGTTTAAACTTGTGACTGAAAATATAGAAGAGAGAATTTAAAAAAAAATATCATTAAATCATGCAATTAGTGTCTTTCATAAGACTTGAAAGTGACCGTTGTTTATTGAAAGTGATTAATTTACTAATAAATTCTCCATCACTTTGGTATTACCGTTTCTGGTGATTAACACCCAACGTAGAAATCTGAATAAAATGGTGAACAAAGCTTATGAAAAGAAAAATAAAATCAACATAAAAAGAAATGAAAATTATTACAAAGATATTTAATAGAAAACATCATAGACATATATATATTACTTACTTTTGAAATCATTGGAAAATATCCTCTTTATTGGCATCCAAGACACGTGCTTTGTTCGTTAAACGATATTTTGGGTATTATTTTCGTACAGAAAAATCTCTTGTCTAAATATTCATTTAAAATGCAAACTATAGTGTCATCGTATGTTTTTTTGCCATTCAAGTGATCAACGTAAATTGAATAAAATAGTTTTCTTTCCAGAAAAAAAAAATGTGAAGATGATGTCACTAGTTGAAGCAATGTATTTTGAATGTAAGAGCAGTTGGCTAAAACATTTATCTTCAAACAGGTTACTACAACTGTGGAGAAGACCTATACCACTTGCGAAAATAAATGGAGATGTGAGTGAAGTTCTTAAAAGTGTTTACGAGAAAAGTGAGTTTAGTGATATAAACACCTATTCCCTAATTGAGATCTGGGACGACATCACATCTCATCTGGAGGACACTGTGGGTGATATCAATGTGGAAGTGGAAGAGTGGCTTCAGTTGTTAAGTCACACACCACCAGAGTGTTTCAGCCATGAACTGTTCACCGAACAACTAGGTAATGCTTTATTAAATTACATAATTTATGCTCTAAGCGAGTGTGGTATAGAGCTATTTTAAAGTTTTTTCACTTGCGATATTGTTTGGTTTAATTTTTTATTTAGATTTTGTAATGATTTTATAAAATGTACCATTTATGCTGTAAGCGATTGCTATAACGATTCATAAATAGCTATTTTAAAGTGTTGCATTTGTTGTAGTATCAAGTCAAATTTTAATATAAGTATAGTTTTACTATAATTTACTACAATCAGTAAATATTATAATGGATGTAGAAAACATTAAATATATTATTGATATAGATGGTTTTCAGATATCAAAAATAATGTATTTTAAAGAAGTAGGCATTTATAATATTCAGGATAGGATCCTTTATTTATTTCATATAAAACTTCCGAAATGGTTGTTACACCATCAAGACAAAACAACCTCATTTGTTACTAATTACAATCATGGGATGTATTTAAAAAACTATGACAATGACATTAGTTTTACAGAGTTTTTAAGAAAAATAAAGGGCTTTGATACGAAAAAACAGTTTATATGGATGTATAAGGGGGGTATCATTGAAAGAGACTTATTAGAGAGTCTAGGATTTTCATCAATAAATCTAGAAACACTACAATGTCCAAAAGTTGAAATTATAATGAAAAATTTGAATTTAAACCATATTTTAAGGAATTGTGTGAGACATAAAGGATTTAAAGGAAAATCACCTCGCACCTGTCACTGTAGTGGTGTAGAGGTGCGAGCTTTTGCAAGGTGGTTAGAAAACTATTTAAATCGATAAGTTTGTAATTTTGTAACTGTTAGTATTATGCCTTTTATATCATAAACTTTAGACTTATTTTAATGATAATATTTTTTTTTTGTTTACCTAATCATAAAAATAGATAAATGTTAGAAAGCTTATGTTAGTGGGTATGTCAGTCAAATAAAAACACATTATATATGATTCTTTAGGCAGGACTATAACATAAAATATTTAAAAAAATGCTAAATTAATGGCATTGCGATTGATTGCCATTTTATGTGTGTTTCTTAATTAAGAATTTGATGTTGGAGAACTGCTTAAACTTTACCTACTTTAGCAATACTTAGACTGCAAGTAATGCTTAAGTAGAGTTTGACGAGTTATTGACTTCAAATTCTCAATTCAGAAACTGGGTGTAGGTAAGTATGTAAAAAGAAATAAGAAAAAGATTTTGTTAAAACACATTTTCTTGAAAAAAAAGTCAGTTTCATGGAAAGATTTTTTGCCATTCCAGTGATCAACATTCACTTTTAACGCCAACGCAACATTAGAATTAAATGATGAACCAGAATCTTGGAACATTATATTTTAAAAAAATGTTACATTTTCAATCACATTTAATAAAAATTTATATTTAATGTTTTTTTAAGTGAAACATGGAATTGAACTTTCAAACACAAATTGAAAAATTTATTCGATTTGTGCCATTTCATATTTTTCTGCCATTTTGATTTCTTAGTGAAATATAAAAGTAATTAAAATGAATGTAAAGTTTGTAACGTCCAAAACTACAAGAAACTTGAATGAAGTAGAACGGAAAAAAGATTTAAAGAACTTATGCTGCTGAAGCACAAAACATTACACCTCAAAGCGACAAAGAAATGCAGTCTTTGAAGTTCGAAACAAAATAATTAAAAGCAGTGTTCCTAAACACAAGGAATGAAAGGGAATGTTTAATTACATAAAGAGAAGTCGTGGAATTGGAGAATCAACAGTTTCTGTTCTAGTCGACAGCGATGCGGAGGAATTCTTCGACGCCATATTTTAATTTGTTGATAGATTACTACTAGGTACAGTAGCTATTTATTGGGGGTTCTGGATCACCGGAAGTCCAGCGTAACTAGACCCCTGTCTGTATGTAGTTTGTTAAGAGCGTGCGACCAAGTTATGTTGGTTTAGGTGTGTTTGTGGTTGAATTTGCGGTGGTAAAAATATGTATTTTTTTGTCCAGACAATTTTGCAGTAGGTTGATAGGGTCAATATCGTGAGAAATTGATAAGAAACAATGTTGGCGATGCTTGACCTTGCGAGGGCTCTGATTGGTGATAGGGTGAATATCGTCATGCGCGATGGCGGTGTTGCGGGGGCGTGCGGTGGATTATCTTCCTATTTAAATAAAATATTGTATTAATTTATAATTAATTAAGTAGAAAAACAATATTGCATATTATCGAGAATAGGATGTATGACAAATTTTTATAAGCAATAAAACAAAGGAGCAGTTCCATGATTGTGATTCTGTATGTGTGAGTGAATGTGTTTAATTAAGACCGATTTATCAATAATTTTATAGTGCGTGTTGCGTCTGTTCTGTTGATGAACGTTCATAATGCTTTTTACAACCTTATTACCTTGGGTGGTAGTGTTGTACTTACGGCAAAAAGACAATGATACAGAAGTGATGTTGAAGAATATTACACGATCCTTAGATGAAGATTTGAGAGATCTGTGTACTAATAAAATATGGTATATTAAGAAGGTGGAACTTTATAACGAGGAAGGTAATTTAATGAGAAGATGGTTGATGAAATTCTACTTTGAAGATGTCAATAGTGATGGAAGTGGAGAAAAGATTCATCATGAATTGGTGAAGTGGCATTAACAGTAAACAGAGCGAAAATACATTAAATTTACGTTTGTGTAGTGATAGCAATACATTATTGTTGCACAAGCTGGAAATGACGAGATTCATTAGTTCTCGTTCAAGGCGAAGCAGCAACCTAAACAATAGTTTACAACAAACTTGGTCGTCAGAAGCATTCGAGCAAACATATAAAGATGAAAAGGGTTTGGAGATTACAGTGAAAGTACCTAGGGGTGGTGGAATAGCGACTGCTGAAAGTCAATATCATCATCATAAACCTAAGGTTGGAGGAGAAAGAGAGGAATCGCTTACGTTGGATACAACTATGAAAACCACCCACAAACCTTCTTCATCAACAAGCACACCTCATCCTTTAAATGAAAGGTGTCAACGATTTAAGAATATACTTGAAAGTGTTCAATTTTGGACATATGCACGGTTGACTAAAATGGAAAAAGGTGAAATAACCGATGCTGAATGTTCAAACAGTATACCAATTAGGTAATTTGTGGAAAGGATGTGGTATTAGATTCCCTATCCATTAAAGAACTTTATATTAAGTTTCCCATGAAAACTATGTTGTTGCGGTGAGTGTTCTAACATTATTCTGTTATCTTATAATGATTAGAGGTATGGTTAAAACCACAATGTGAATTTCACATACACTCCAAATACAGTGTAGAAAACGATATGGGTTTAGTATAAAAACCACTACCATTCATAATACATTCAGTTAGCATTGGGCAAGTACAATAGTAACAAGCAGTTACTCATAGGTAAACTTCCCTCTCATTATTGCTGTAAGTGTTAATTTTCCTTAAATATCGTTATTAGATAAAGCAATGTCTTCAAATCAAAGGGGGAGTAATACTGTTCTCGCTAAATTAAATAGTTGGGGAAATAAAACCTGGAGAAAAATGTGTGATTTAGAGATAAGTAAGCCTTATAAGATCGTAGAAGCTAGCAGGATGTCTTCAAAGTATACACAAAACGCAATGCAGACGGTGGTGCACCTGGAGAATGGATACATAATCACGCTACCATCAAGGTTTAACGATATAAATGAGGACCAACTGGCAGAACTTAATAGTGGTGTTTACATCGTTAATAAAGGACCAAGCGGGAAAACATGGCTTATCAACTTTTTATCGGATAGATCTGTTGAGGAAGGATAATAAATGATTATTTTGTTTTACAGTGACTGACACTACTGGCATAAGCAATTTCAGATCAGGATATTTAGATAAGATGATGTCACTAGTTGAAGCAATGCATTTTGAATGTAAGAGCAGTTGGCTAAAACATTTATCTTCAAACAGGTTACTACAACTGTGGAGAAGACCTATACCACTTGCGAAAATAAATGGAGATGTGAGTGAAGTTCTTAAAAGTGTTTACGAGAAAAGTGAGTTTAGTGATATAAACACCTATTCCCTAATTGAGATCTGGGACGACATCACATCTCATCTGGAGGACACTGTGGGTGATATCAATGTGGAAGTGGAAGAGTGGCTTCAGTTGTTAAGTCACACACCACCAGAGTGTTTCAGCCATGAACTGTTCACCGAACAACTAGGTAATGCTTTATTAAATTACATAATTTATGCTGTAAGCGAGTGTGGTATAGAGCTATTTTAAAGTTTTTTCACTTGCGATATTGTTTGGTTTAATTTTTTATGTAGATTTTGTAATGATTTTATAAAATGTACCATTTATGCTGTAAGCGATTGCTATAACGATTCATAAATAGCTATTTTAAAGTGTTGCATTTGTTGTAGTATCAAGTCAAATTTTAATATATATATAAGTATAGTTTTACTATAATTTACTACAATCAGTAAATATTATAATGGATGTAGAAAAATAATGTATTTTAAAGAAGTAGGCATTTATAATATTCAGTATAGGATCCTTTATTTATTTCATATAAAACTTCCGAAATGGTTGTTACACCATCAAGATAAAACAACCTCATTTGTTACTAATTACAATCATGGGATGTATTTAAAAAACTATGACAATGACATTAGTTTTTAAGAAAAATAAAGGGCTTTGATCCGAAAAAACAGTTTATATGGATGTATCATTGAAAGAGACTTATTAGAGAGTCTAGGATTTTCATCAATAAATCTAGAAACACTACAATGTCCAAAAGTTGAAATTATAATGAAAAATTTGAATTTAAACCATATTTTAAGGAATTGTGTGAGACATAAAGGATTTAAAGGAAAATCACCTCGCACCTGTCACTGTAGTGGTGTAGAGGTGTGAGCTTTTGCAAGGTGGTTAGAAAACTATTTAAATCGATAAGTTTGTAATTTTGTAACTGTTAGTATTATGACTTTTATATCATAAACTTTAGACTTATTTTAATGATATTGTAGTGGTGTAGAGGTGCAAGCTTTTGCAAGGTGGTTAGAAAACTATTTAAATTGATAAGTTTGTAATTTTGTAACTGTTAGTGTTATAACTTTTATATCATAAACTTTAGACTTATTTTAATGATAATATTTTTTTTTTGTTTACCTAATCATAAAAATAGATAAATGTTAGAAAGCTTATGTTAGTGGGTATGTCAGTCAAATAAAAACACATTATAATTCTTTAGGCAGGACTATAACATAAAATATTTAAAAAAATGCTAAATTAAAGGCATTGCGATCGATTGCCATTTTATGTGTGTGTCTGAATTAAGAATTTGATGTTGGAGAACTTCTTAAACTTTACCTACTTTAGCAATACTTAGACTGCAAGTAATGCTTAAGTAGAGTTTGAAGAGTTATTGACTTCAAATTCTCAATTCAGAAACTGGGTGTAGGTAAGTAGGTAACTATATGTATGCATTTTAAACGATTGAGACATTGTGTAAATGATCAAAGGTCTATGTAAAGCCATTCAAAGACAGAAAATTTAAAAATAATAATTTGCGTTTAATCCGAGTGACACCTAGTGGGCTAAAACAAATGAAAAAAACGCTTTTCTTAAACTTCATTATTTTTTTTTTACTTAAGAAAACTTCTTGATTTATCGACTCCCATGCATTACATTCCATGCCATTTTAGTAATTAAGTCATATTTATTTTTTAAAAATAAAACTCTGCCGAATGTTAATTTTTTAAATAAAATAAAAAAACGGTCAAGTGCGCACCGAGGGTTCCGTACTTTGTAAGTAAGTACCTATGTAAAAGGTTAACCACGGGTTTTTTATTTTTTGTACTGCAAAAAGAAATAAGAAAAATATTTTGTTAAAACACATTTTCTTGAATAAAAAGTCTGTTTCATCGAAAATATTTTGCCATTCCAGTGATCAACGTTCACTTTTACGTTCACGCAACATTAGAATTAAATGATGAACCAGAATCTTCGAACATTATTTTAAAAAAAATGTTACACTTTCAATCACATTTAAGAAAAAATTATATTTAATGTTTTTTTAAGTGAAACATGGAATTGAACTTACAACCACAAATTGAAAAATTAATTCGATTTGTGCCATTTCATGTTTTTCTGCCATTTTGATTTCATAGTGAAATATAAAATTAACGCCCACGCAACATCAGAATTAAATGATGAACCAGAAACTTCGAACATTATTTTTTTAAAAATGTTACAGTTTCAATCACATTTAATAAAAAATTATATTTAATGTTTTTTTAAGTGAAACATGGAATTGAACTTTCAACCACAAATTGAAAAATTTATTCGATTTGTGCCATTTCATATTTTTCTGCCATTTTGATTTCATAGTGAAATATAAAAGTAATTAAAATGAATGTAAAGTTTGTAACGTCCAAAACTACAAGAAGCTTGAATGAAGTAGAACGGAAAAAAGATTTAAAGAACTTATGCTGCTGAAGCATAAAACATTACACCTCAAAGCGACAAAGAAATGCAGTCTTTGAAGTTCGAAACAAAATAATTAAAAGCAGTGTTCCTAAACACAAGGAATGAAAGGGAATGTTTAATTACATAAAGAGAAGTCGTGGAATTGGAGAATCAACAGTTTCTGTTCTAGTCGACAGCGATGCGGAGGAATTCTTCGACGCCATATTTTAATTTGTTGATAGATTACTACTACAGTAGCTATTTATTGGGGGTTCTGGATCACCGGAAGTCCAGCGTAACTAGACCCCTGTCTGTATGTAGTTTGTTAAGAGCGTGCGACCAAGTTATGTTGGTTTAGGTGTGTTTGTGGTTGAATTTGCGGTGGTAAAAATATGTATTTTTTTGTCCGGACAATGTTGCAGTAGGTTGATAGGGTCAATATCGTGAGAAATTGATAAGAAACAATGTTGGCAATGCTTGACCTTGCGAGGGCTCTGATTGGTGATAGGGTGAATATCGTGAGAAATTGATAAGAAACAATGTTGGCGATGCTTGACCTTGCGGGGGCTCTGATTGGTGGATTGGTGATAGGGTGAATATCGTGAGAAATTGATAAGAAACAATGTTGGCGATGCTTGACCTTGCGGGGGCTTGGTGGATTGGGAGTGAGGTAGGTCAAGTTATGTTGGTTTAGGTGTGTTTGTGGTTGAATTTGCGGTGGTAAAATATGTATTTTTTAGTCCAGACAATGTTGCAGTAGGTTGATAGGGTCAATATCGTGAGAAATTGATAAGAAACAATGTTGGCGATGCTTGACCTTGCGAGGGCTCTGATTGGTGATAGGGTGAATATCGTCATGCGCGATGGCGGTGTTGCGGGGGCGTGCGGTGGGTTATCTTCCTATTTAAATAAAATATTGTATTAATTTATAATTAATTAAGTAGAAAAACAATATTGCATATTATCGAGAATAGGATGTATGACAAATTTTTATAAGCAATAAAACAAAGGAGCAGTTCCATGATTGTGATTCTGTATGTGTGAGTGAATGTGTTTAAATAAGATCGATTTATCAATAATTTTATAGTGCGTGTTGCGTCTGTTCTGTTGATGAACGTTCATAATGCTTTTTACAACCTTATTACCTTGGGTGGTAGTGTTGTACTTACGGCAAAAAGACAATGATACAGAAGTGATGTTGAAGAATATTACACGATCCTTAGATGAAGATTTGAGAGATCTGTGTACTAATAAAATATGGTATATTAAGAAGGTGGAACTTTATAACGAGGAAGGTAATTTAATGAGAAGATGGTTGATGAAATTCTACTTTGAAGATGTCAATAGTGATGGAAGTGGAGAAAAGATTCATCATGAATTGGTGAAGTGGCATTAACAGTAAACAGAGCGAAAATACATTAAATTTACGTTTGTGTAGTGATAGCAATACATTATTGTTGCACAAGCTGGAAATGACGAGATTCATTAGTTCTCGTTCAAGGCGAAGCAGCAACCTAAACAATAGTTTACAACAAACTTGGTCGTCAGAAGCATTCGAGCAAACATATAAAGATGAAAAGGGTTTGGAGATTACAGTGAAAGTACCTAGGGGTGGTGGAATAGCGACTGCTGAAAGTCAACATCATCATCATAAACCTAAGGTTGGAGGAGAAAGAGAGGAATCGCTTACGTTGGATACAACTATGAAAACCACCCACAAACCTTCTTCATCAACAAGCACACCTCATCCTTTAAGTGAAAGGTGTCAACGATTTAAGAATATACTTGAAAGTGTTCAATTTTGGACATATGCACGGTTGACTAAAATGGAAAAAGGTGAAATAACCGATGCTGAATGTTCAAACAGTATACCAATTAGGTAATTTGTGGAAAGGATGTGGTATTAGATTCCCTATCCATTAAAGAACTTTATATTAAGTTTTCCATGAAAACTATGTTGTTGCGGTGAGTGTTCTAACATTATTCTGTTATCTTATAATGATTAGAGGTATGGTTAAAACCACAATGTGAATTTCACATACACTCCAAATACAGTGTAGAAAACGATATGGGTTTAGTATAAAAACCACTACCATTCATAATACATTCAGTTAGCATTGGGCAAGTACAATAGTAACAAGCAGTTACTCATAGGTAAACTTCCCTCTCATTATTGCTGTAAGTGTTAATTTTCCTTAAATATCGTTGTTAGATAAAGCAATGTCTTCAAATCAAAGGGGGAGTAATACTGTTCTCGCTAAATTAAATAGTTGGGGAAATAAAACCTGGAGAAAAATGTGTGATTTAGAGATAAGTAAGCCTTATAAGATCATAGAAGCTAGCAGGATGTCTTCAAAGTATACACAAAACGCAATGCAGACGGTGGTGCACCTGGAGAATGGATACATAATCACGCTACCATCAAGGTTTAACGATATAAATGAGGACCAACTGGCAGAACTTAATAGTGGTGTTTACATCGTTAATAAAGGACCAAGCGGGAAAACATGGCTTATCAACTTTTTATCGGATAGATCTGTTGAGGAAGGATAATAAATGATTATTTTGTTTTACAGTGACTGACACTACTGGCATAAGCAATTTCAGATCAGGATATTTAGATAAGATGATGTCACTAGTTGAAGCCCCCCGCCCGGTCGTGGTGTCGAGCAGACGTGTATTTTGTACTCGCGAACATTTTAATTCGAAAAAGTAGTCTAAAGTACAGTAAATTCATCTAAAGTTACACCAATACGTGCAGAACAAAAGTTAGAACATACAGTGAAAAAACTAAATCAGTGTATAAACTACTGCTGGAGAAATAAGAAAAAAACATTTGAAAGTTTTAAAGTGATCGTTATAAAATCTTTGTCTCTGTGCCGTGGTAAATGACCTTTGAACGGACCAATGACACACGTCTATATCAATATTCGTATTGTAACACATCGCCTAATTCGCAACTATTACTACAGCCCGAGTGGTCTAGAGGCGTAAGCCGCTACCCCGAAATCGACGGAGCGCGTGGAGACTCGAGTTCGAGCCTCGCAAATTGCAGAACTTTTTGGGACATCTAATTTTCTGTTTCTCTAAACGTGTCATCGTTTATATAGTGGACGGACGGAAAGCGATCCTTATAATATGATGCTACGTCATTCTCCACCTTCAACGCCTACACAAGTTGAACAGAATTTACTACAAGTTGGCAACCCAACACAAAATCAAACCCAGACTCGAACACTTCCTTCAACGCCCTTAATTGTTGAATCGTATGCGCAATGTGCCAAAATGCAAACACAACAAATTACCCAAAGTGGGTCGGCGCCAAATTTAACTACTATTCAAACAAGTGAATATGTTACTACAAGAAAGCGTAAACATGACGACGAAAACGAGCGCTTTATGAATGATATGCAAAAATTATTAGATTCTCATTGCAAAAACTCAGAATCACGTAGTAACAAAACAGATGCTTCGATAAATGTTTTGCATCTTATGATGACGGAGTTGTTAAAACAAAACTCCGAAATTAAAGATTCTATCTCCTTTGTATCGGACAAATATGAGGATATGCGGAACAGACTGGACCAGTTAGAATCTGAAAAGAAAACGGACCGCAAGTATATTCACGAACTTGAGGAAAGAGTTGACAACTTGGAGCGGATGCTGTACAGCAAAAAGTTGGAAATTAAAAATATTCCTTTATCCTTAAAAGAAAGTGAAGAAGAGCTCAGTTTGATTGTATTAAATACAGCCAATGCGGTTGGCGCTCCCCTCCAAAGATCGGAAATTAAAGAGGTCTATAGCATGAGCAAAAAGGACAAAGCATCAAAAATTATTGTCGACTTAGCTAGCACTGCTACTAAAGAAACCATAATTAAGAAAGCGAGACAATTCAACTCAAATAACAAGCAGAACAAGCTCAGCTCTGTACACCTAAATATGGACGGCCCGGCTACACCCATCTATGTGTCTGATTTCTTGCCTCCTCAAGCCCAACACCTCTTCTACCTAGCTAGAAAATTTTCAAAAGAACATAACTATTCTTACTGTTGGACATCAGCTGGTAGAGTTTTCCTGCGGAAAAGTGAACCAGAAAAGCCAATAATTGTTAAATGTGAAGCTGATCTGGAAAAACTGGTACCGAAAATCTGACTATATAATCTGTGTTGTAATTTTTTAACTTTATCAATTAGTTTTTTGCATGTTTTACTTGTTTTTTTACATAAACCTTGTGCCTACTCATACGCATTTCCACACGACTATACACATATCACACCTAAATACATTCACTCACATTCCATTATAATGACATACATGAATACACGTAAGAATCTCAATATTATCCACATACACCCAAAAAGGAAAACGCTCAACATACCATCACTCTGCAATCACAAACCCATACACCAACAATTTATTAAAAACAACATTCGCTGATATAAACAATCTAAACAATTTAGAAAATTTCGCTCTGACGGAATTGTATACTTGTGAGCCTGAATTTTGTAAATCAACCTTAACTAAACCAAGTTCATTTCTAAAAATTTTGCAACAAAATATTAGAAGTATTAACAAAAATTATCTCAGCCTAAACACTTTACTAAAACGATTACAATTGAGCTGTGATATTATAATTCTGTCTGAATGCTGGCTCTCATCCGTTAATAACTTGCCACTTATACCTCACTACTCTAGTTTTTCAACTACACGAAACTATAACCAAAACGACGGTGTAGTCGTCTACATAAATAACGATATAAACTACAATATAGAAGAACCTGATATCTTAGAAGCAAACTGCCTACTTATTAAAATAAATAAAATTACTGCCATAATTGCAATATACAGACCGCCTAGTTTTCACAAGTTAGAAAATTTTTTACGCACGTTACAGGAACTATTACTAAAACTATCCGGCTTCAAAAATATAATTTTGATGGGTGACATAAATATAAATATCAAAGATACAAATGTAACTACATCGAGCTATCTTGACTTACTCTCTTTTTTTGGTATGATACCAGCACATTATGAACAAACTAGAGCATCAAGCTGTCTGGACCATGTGATAATTAAAACTAACGCTACTTCTCTTACATTTATTCTTCAATCTGCAGTTACTGATCACGAGGCCACCCTTTTCTGTTTGCGCTTAAGTGGACAAAATCACAAAGCAAAATTTGTGAGCAAAATTGACTTCGAGAATATGAACAGCAACTGCAAAAATATTGACTTTAATAATCTTTACAACAATAATATAAATCCAAATGAACTCATGACTTATTTCATTCAAATCTTACAAAAAATCATAATAGACAACACAATAAATATTAAAATTCCTAGAAATAAAATTACCATTAAACCGTGGATTACTCCTGGCCTACTGAGATGCATAAGAACAAGAGACAGAATGCACAACAAACTAAAACACAATCCTGACAATAATATCTTAAAAATATCCTACAAAAGGTATAGGAACTTTTGTAATGACATATTAAAAAAATGTAAGAGACAATATGACAGGAGTTTACTTGATGCGGCTGGAAGTGATAATAAAAAGCTTTGGTCCGCTATTAAAACTATTACCCACACGAAAAAGTCAAACGCACCACCGTTGGAACTCTTGCATAGTAAAACATCTCCACAAGATTCAGTTAACGCAGTAAATTCCTATTTTGCAAACGTAGGTATGGAGTTGAAAAGTAAAATTCCAACTGGGCTTTCTCCACTCCCAACGAACGCGGCAAATGTCAAGTCCTATTGTAACTCTTTTGTGCTTTTGGAGACATCTGAAGAGGAAGTGGAAGGAGTCATCAGCAACCTTCGCTCAGATTGTGGAGCAGGATGGGACAATATAACGTCAACGGTCCTTAAGAATTTAAAAAACTATATAGTCCCTCCCCTAACATATATCCTGAATAGATGTTTAGCAGAAGGCATTTTTCCAGAATCCCTTAAAAAATCAATTGTTATCCCTATCTTTAAGTGCGGTAGCAAAGAGGAAGTGGCAAATTATCGGCCAATTTCATTGCTCACCTCTATTTCGAAGGTATTTGAAAGGATTATAAATAACAGATTTGTGAAATTCTTAGAAGATAAAAACATTCTATCACCTAACCAATATGGTTTCAGAAAAGGCAAATCTACAACTGACTGTATTCATACATTCACTGAACATATTGTAAGTAAATTAGATAATAGAAAAAAATGCCTGACTATCTTTCTTGACCTTCAGAAAGCTTTTGATACGGTGTGCCCACATATACTAATATCCAAACTAGAACATATGGGAATAAGGAACGCACAATTAAAACTATTCCAGAACTATTTACAAGATCGATCTCAATCAGTTCGGATAGACAATACACTGAGTGAAGAAAGACAGATAAATATTGGAATCCCACAAGGCAGCATCTTAGGTCCCCCCCTCTTCCTTTGCTATATAAATGATCTTTGCCAGCTTAACATTAGAAACTGTCATATAATGTCTTATGCCGACGACACTACCTTAACGTTTTATGGTAACTCATGGAACGAAACTTTTGTAGCGGCCCAAGAAGGTTTCAATATTGTATCTCATTGGCTTGCTCTCAACAAGCTGACCTTAAATGCTACCAAAACTAAATATATTGAGTTCACAATACATAATTTAGCAGCACACACAAGTAATTTCAATATTTATGCACACACATGTAATCCTCTTAACACAAACTGTACCATGTGCCCAATGATAACTAAAACAGAATCAATAAAATACTTAGGCATAATAATCGATAAAAACCTATCTTTCAAACATCACATTTCACATCTGGTCCAGAAAACAAGAAAACTCGTTCATATATTTAAAAATCTCAGGCATGTAGCGAGTTGGAAACTGGTTAAAACTGTGTACGAATCCCTTTGCCAATCAATTTTATCGTATGGTATTACCACATGGGGCGGTTCGTATAAAACAAATATCCTAAACGTTGAAAGAGCTCAACGTCTTCTCCTAAAAGTTGCTCTCTTCAAACCACGTTTATACGCTACAACTACACTCTATAACGAAGCAAATGTGTTAACAGTCAGACAGCTTTATATTCTATTAACAGTTATAAAAAAACATTCCTATATAGACGTTTCTACAGCTAAGCAGAAGGCTAATACCAGACGATTTTATGAAGTCTGTGAAACAAATCCGGTAAAAACATCTTTTGCCCAGAATTTCTTCAATTTCAGAGCAAGCAGATTATATAATAAAATTAACAAAATTCTTGCAATTGTTAATTTGTCTAAGATAGAATGTAAAAAGAAGCTTACACAGTGGCTTTTAGAACTTGATTATGAAGAAACTGAAAAACTGCTCGCAATCTTATCCTAGTTTAGCGTTTTCATAAAATACATACAGCCATCCCTCACAAACACATTCGTATACACATCCACCTTCATACGCACACACAACTACTCTGTCTTACTCTCTCTCACACACACACGCACCCCCACACACCCCCACCCACACACACACACACACACAACAACACACCACACTCATGACACTTTCCACTTCACACTTACACTTCACACGCTAACAAAACACGCACACGCATTTTTATTTTTCCCTTTTGATTTATTAGTACCTTTTCTTTTGTTATTATTGTTTACTTTTTTTGTCACATGTCTTACGTGCAATTATTTGTGAAAATTCCAATCTCGGCGAGGGGGGCCAGGAGTCCATAGCACAGGGTATCCTAGTTTGTATTCCTGACTCCCACAAGTCCTAGCACCAACAATATTTTTGTAACACCTATATTTTACTGTAATTGTACTTTGTGGGATAAAATAAATACATTATTATTATTATTATTATTATTTTGAATGTAAGAGCCGTTGGCTAAAACATTTATCTTCAAACAGGTTACTACAACTGTGGAGAAGACCTATACCACTTGCGAAAATAAATGGAGAAGTGAGTGAAGTTCTTAAAAGTGTTTACGAGAAAAGTGAGTTTAGTGATATAAACACCTATTCCCTAATTGAGATCTGGGACGACATCACAAATCTCATCTGGAGGACACTGTGGGTGATATCAATGTGGAAGTGGAAGAGTGGCTTCAGTTGTTAAGTCACACACCACCAGAGTGTTTCAGCCATGAACTGTTCACCGAACAACTAGGTAATGCTTTATTAAATTACATAATTTATGCTGTAAGCGAGTGTGGTATAGAGCTATTTTAAAGTTTTTTCACTTGCGATATTGTTTGGTTTAATTTTTTATGTAGATTTTGTAATGATTTTATAAATTGTACCATTTATGCTGTAAGCGATTGCTATAACGATTCATAAATAGCTATTTTAAAGTGTTGCATTTGTTGTAGTATCAAGTAAAATTTTAATACATATATAAGTATAGTTTTACTATAATTTACTACAATCAGTAAATATTATAATGGATGTAGAAAAATAATGTATTTTAAAGAAGTAGGCATTTATAATATTCAGGATAGGATCCTTTATTTATTTCATATAAAACTTCCGAAATGGTTGTTACACCATCAAGATAAAACAACCTCATTTGTTACTAATTACAATCATGGGATGTATTTAAAAAACTATGACAATGACATTAGTTTTTAAGAAAAATAAAGGGCTTTGATCCGAAAAAACAGTTTATATGGATGTATCATTGAAAGAGACTTATTAGAGAGTCTAGGATTTTCATCAATAAATCTAGAAACACTACAATGTCCAAAAGTTGAAATTATAATGAAAAATTTGAATTTAAACCATATTTTAAGGAATTGTGTGAGACATAAAGGATTTAAAGGAAAATCACCTCGCACCTGTCACTGTAGTGGTGTAGAGGTGTGAGCTTTTGCAAGGTGGTTAGAAAACTATTTAAATCGAAAAGTTTGTAATTTTGTAACTGTTAGTATTATGACTTTTATATCATAAACTTTAGACTTATTTTAATGATATTGTAGTGGTGTAGAGGTGCAAGCTTTTGCAAGGTGGTTAGAAAACTATTTAAATTGATAAGTTTGTAATTTTGTAACTGTTAGTGTTATAACTTTTATATCATAAACTTTAGACTTATTTTAATGATAATATTTTTTTTTTGTTTACCTAATCATAAAAATAGATAAATGTTAGAAAGCTTATGTTAGTGGGTATGTCAGTCAAATAAAAACACATTATATATGATTCTTTAGGCAGGACTATAACATAAAATATTTAAAAAAATGCTAAATTAAAGGCATTGCGATCGATTGCCATTTTATGTGTGTTTCTGAATTAAGAATTTGATGTTGGAGAACTTCTTAAACTTTACCTACTTTAGCAATACTTACACCCGTATTTATAAAGAAGTAATTACTTGTTGCTAAGTAATTTCTTAATTAAGTCATTACTTAAGGTTAGAATTCTTAAATACAAAATTCCATTCTATAGTTGAGTAACACACGTTACTTACTTGAGCAAATGCCCAAGTAATACTCGACGCTTGGTGGTTGTTTCTGTGTGGCAACACTTCTTGACTGCGTTTCGTTTCATAAAAAGGTAAACATAAAGCCTAGATTAATTTTATAAAACCTTACAATAATACCTTTGATATTATTTTATTTTATATTTATATTAGCAATAGCGTTGTTTAAATTAGTTTAAATTGTAAAAAGTACATTATTGTCATTTAATTTTGTTGGTACAGACGCCAGCACATCAAGCTACCCCAATCTGTCAGATTTCTTTGATAGATTTTCAATATATATATATTTTTATATTTTAAAAAGATATTAGGTACTATATTATTATTTACCTAGTGCAAGGATATCCTCCATCTGCAAGTAAGACCCCATCAAGTTCATTATTGCATAACCTTATATTTAGATGTGAGTTTCTAAAAATTCGGCTATCATGTGTACTGCCAGCCCAACGTACTACTATATCGTATATCATCAAATTAGGGCCACCAACTACTTGCACATTCAATGAAAAATAGCCTTTTCTGTTCCGGTACTGCTCTGTATGAAGAATACCTCTAGGCTTGGTGATTTTAATGTGGGTGCAATCGATTGCTCCTATAATATTCTTGAGTCCAGGTGCTCTGCCAATGCAACCAAGAGATTCAAAATCGTCCTTTGTATTCCTCAAATTTGCAGGAAACTTAATAAACTCTGGCATTAGCAATGCCAATGCTCGACTAACTCTTTTCACTATATTACACACTGTCGATTGAGAAATATGCATGATATCTCCACATACAATGTGAAAGCTTCCAGTCTCTAGTATTGTAATAGTAGTCTATGTTCCAGTGGCATAAAAACGTAAAGCAGTAAGCAACTGACACAGTGGAGTTGTAGGAAGCCCTCTTTGTGTCTCTGATTGTAAAGAGTCGGTAATTTTCGGTAAAATCACATGTATCACAACACTTTTGGAGAAACGAAATCTCTTTTTAAAACAATCTTCCGAATAGTCATGAAATGGATCCACATCACGAAAGTAAACTTTGGGATTTCTAGGTTCAGCAACTTCTATCTCCTCTAATATATTATTATCTATATTGTCTACAACATCAAAAACCGCTCCGATGCTATCCAAAGTTTCCATTTTTAACCAAAATAACCTCAAACTAGTGCTTATGTCGTAGACCAGAGTACTCTGTCTACGACTTAAGTAAAGGAAATGGTGACTATTACTTGGCTGAGAATTCTAACTTTTGACAGTTCTAACTTTGAGCAATTACTTAATTATAGAATACAAATCATTACTTAGGTAATTACTTTTACTCAAGTAATTACTTTTACTTCTTTATAAATACGGGTGTTAGACTGCAAGTAATGCTTAAGTAGAGTTTGAAGAGTTATTGACTTCAAATTCTCAATTAAGAAACTGGGTGTAGGTAAGTAGGTAACTATATGTATGCATTTTAAACGATTGAGACATTGTGTAAATGATCAAAGGTCTATGTAAAGCCATTCAAAGACAGAAAATTTAAAAATAATAATTTGCGTTTAATCCGAGTGACACCTAGTGGGCTAAAACAAATGAAAAAAACGCTTTTCTTAAACTTCATTTTTTTTTTTACTTAAGAAAACTTCTTGATTTATCGACTCCCATGCATTACATTCCATGCCATTTTAGTAATTAAGTCATATTTATTTTTAAAAAATAAAACTCTGCCGAATGTTAATTTTTTAAATAAAATAAAAAAACGGTCAAGTGCGCACCGAGGGTTCCGTACTTTGTAAGTAAGTACCTATGTAAAAGGTTAACCACGGGTTTTTTATTTTTTGTACTGCAAAAAGAAATAAGAAAAATATTTTGTTAAAACACATTTTCTTGAATAAAAAGTCTGTTTCATCGAAAATATTTTGCCATTCCAGTGATCAACGTTCACTTTTACGTTCACGCAACATTAGAATTAAATGATGAACCAGAATCTTCGAACATTATTTTAAAAAAAATGTTACACTTTCAATCACATTTAATAAAAAATTATATTTAAATGTTTTTTTAAGTGAAACATGGAATTGAACTTACAACCACAAATTGAAAAATTAATTCGATTTGTGCCATTTCATGTTTTTCTGCCATTTTGATTTCATAGTGAAATATAAAATTAACGCCCACGCAACATCAGAATTAAATGATGAACCAGAAACTTCGAACATTATTTTTAAAAAAATGTTACAGTTTCAATCACATTTAATAAAAAATTATATTTAATGTTTTTTTAAGTGAAACATGGAATTGAACTTTCAACCACAAATTGAAAAATTTATTCGATTTGTGCCATTTCATATTTTTCTGCCATTTTGATTTCATAGTGAAATATAAAAGTAATTAAAATGAATGTAAAGTTTGTAACGTCCAAAACTACAAGAAGCTTGAATGAAGTAGAACGGAAAAAAGATTTAAAGAACTTATGCTGCTGAAGCATAAAACATTACACCTCAAAGCGACAAAGAAATGCAGTCTTTGAAGTTCGAAACAAAATAATTAAAAGCAGTGTTCCTAAACACAAGGAATGAAAGGGAATGTTTAATTACATAAAGAGAAGTCGTGGAATTGGAGAATCAACAGTTTCTGTTCTAGTCGACAGCGATGCGGAGGAATTCTTCGACGCCATATTTTAATTTGTTGATAGATACTACTACCACCTACTTTTATATTTTCTAGGTTGTACCTAATATCAATGAATACAGCCATCAGTGTAAGTATATGGATTTATTTCAGTCAGTCTGGCAATCAACATTATTGTTTGTAATGAAATGTAATGTTTAAATTTAACAAAAGACGTGTGAAAAACAATAATAATTGGAAGATCTTTTTTTCAAGCTTAAATAAATTCTTAAAATTGCTTGCTTCGTTACCACTCTCTTACTACCATTGTGCTAATTATTGTTTGTGGTGATTATCTTGTTCTTAATAATCATTTAAAAGAACGTTCTAGAAAAATAGAACCTGTATTTAATTTAAATTTTCCATCAAAAGTTGAAAATAAATTCGAAAGTTGCAAAAACAGCAACTTTAGAGTTTAAACTTGTTACTGAAAATATAGAAGAGAGAATTTAAAAAAAAAGATCATTAAATCATGCAATTAGTGTCTTTCATAAGACTTGAAAGTGACCGTTGTTTATTGAAAGTGATTAATTTACTAATAAATTCTCCATCACTTTGGTATTACCGTTTCTGGTGATTAACACCCAACGTAGAAATCTGAATAAAATGGTGAACAAAGCTTATGAAAAGAAAAATAAAATCAACATAAAAAGAAATGAAAATTATTGAAAACATCCTCTTTATTGGCATCCAAGACACGTGCTTTGTTCGTTAAACGATATTTTGGGTATTATTTTCGTACAGAAAAATGTCTTGTTTAAATATTCATTTAAAATGCAAACTATAGTGTCATCGTATGTTTTTTTGCCATTCAAGTGATCAACGTAAATTGAATAAAATAGTTTTCTTTCCAGAAAAAAAAATGTGACTTGAAGATCAGAGGTTGAACAATTAATTCGAACGTTTCTGCCGTTCTTCGTTCATTTCTTAAAAAAAAAACGCCTTTAGAACATTTTAATGGAGAAGTTTGAAGAACGCCTTGTATTATTATTACAGTCTGTCTATTGAAAGCTGAGAGTGAAAATGAGCGGCAAATTTAAAAAAAATAGGAAGTGTATCCCCGGATCAACTAGGAAAAAACATATTTGATACTTGAATATCTTAAAATTTCTTGAATATCTTAAAATATATTAAAATTTATATCAGATATGTTTTTTCCTAGTTGATCCGAGTGTCACTGACTCTGGCAGAGCCACCATCAGGGATTTTAATTTTGATAGCACAAAAAATTAGTCTCTAATTAGTCGAAATTTGTCGCCAAATATCAGAATTAGTCGGTTACTGGTTCAAACGTTATAAGGGTTTATAGGTGGCCGATCTGGAGAGTTTCCCAGGGCCACATTTATATCTCAAAAACTAGGGCACCTAGCGAAGATCTGTTTTCTCCCATATTTAGTCGCCAATTAGTCGGAATCAGTCGCCAAATATCAGAATTTGTCGGTCACTGGTTCAAAAGATATTAGGGTTTATATGTGTAGGTATAGTCCAAGAGCTAGATCGAATAGTTCACGAAAAAACTTCGACTAGCTCTTGGACTATACCTTACTAATTGAACTCATTATATCTCCTAAACTAAGACCCGATTAAATCTGTGACTTGGCGACTAATTAAGGGAGAAAACAGATCTTCGCTAGGTGCCCTAGTTTTTGAGATATAAATGTGGCCCTGCTGGGGAGACTCTCCAGATCGGCCACCTATAAACCCTTATAACTTTTGAACCAGTAACCGACAAATTCTGATATTTGGCGACAAATTTCGACTAATTAGAGACTAATTTTTTGTGCTATCAAAATTAAAATCCCTGATGGTGGCTCTGCCAGAGTCAGTGACACTTGATCCGAGGATACACGACCTATTTTTTTAAAATTTGCCGCTCATTTTCACTCTCAGCTTTCAATAGACAGACTCTAGCTTGTTTTGGGAACTAGCAACGACAGCGCCATTTTGACAGTTGCATTTCCCATTAAAGTGATCGACTTCTTTTAAGTGACGTCGCTAACGGCCGAACCCAATAATCTATTGACAGATCACTACTGAGGGTAGCCAGTATAATTATAATCATACAGATCACTACCTGATATAGATGATTGGGACGTTAAAACCAGAGGTAAATAGGTTTTTCTACCTCCAGTATGCTAAAACTGGAGATAGGGTTCGGGCGTTAGTGTGGCAGTAAGATATAGAGGTTCTAAAGTACCGAAAAATATAACTTTCAGAATTGCTAGAACTTTTAATTAATACCCACTTTAATACATTAATTAGAAATTACATAATGTTAATATTTACAATAGAGGGCGTCCTGCGCAATACTAGCTACATTTAAAATAATTTAGGTACAAAGGATTACTCTGAGAAAATATTTGTGGAGCACTGACGAAGAGGGCAACACTGATTGGCGGCAAACATAGGTATGGTGGTACAGACGCCAGCACATCAAGCTACTACAATCTGTCAAATTTCTTTAATAGATTTTCAACTTTATCGCGAAAGTATAAGGTTCAAAGTTGATTGTTCGAAAAGTTCAAAATGAGTGAATTCGTTTGTGTTCGACGCGATATATATGCTCAAATAATAAGTGGGAAAAGCACTTCAGTTATTGAAAAATATTTGTTGGACAATTTCCATTTATCAACAATAGATGTGAATACGGTTATTCAACTTGTATACAAAGAAATTTGATATCGAGTTGTATCCAAAAATGGGCGAAACCTCAAAGAAAACCAAATTGTTTCGAGAGTCGAAACGCAAATTGGTTAAATGGCGAGTTTAGAGTACCATTGAACTTGGACAATACCTCAACATCTGAAGATTCCGACTTGAATACTACTGGAGATCATGGTAGACCAACAAAACCATATGACGCGTGTTCGGAAAATACAAAAAAACGTAAAAAACATGGAATTAATCCAGGAGTATGGCGTGGGGTATGTGCGCAACGCTTATGTTTTAAGGGTGAAAATGATGAAGCTTCGATTGTGAGTATTGTGAGAAATACGAGAAAAATGACATTCTACGTAACATCTTACGAAGTCCAGATGGTGTACCTTCCTATACCAAAGACGAAGCATTAAGTATCTATTATATTGAAACCGAACCGATCTATCCAAAGTTCAACATTCCTACCTGAGAGTGCGAGTCCCATTCGCAAAGAAAAAAAAAAGAAATTACTTGTTGAGAAGAACTTATTTTCTGTATTTCCATCTTAACAAACTTTGGCTGAAGCAAATAAGGGTTGCTATCCTCCTGCGTCAAGCATAACCGTAAGGGATATAAGAGTCAAAGTGAACCTTCAAGATCTCTTAGATCAAACAAATTTTCAGCAGTCTAAAGGCATACGTATCAAATCGGAAAGGGTTCGGAACCGTATCAACTCGAGCCGTTCAGTATTATTTGTATGAAACTCCCTACTGCAACGCACACGAATCGGAATCGTAACGTAATCGCCTCGCCTCGGGACAAGCCTATAAGCTTTAAAGCAAATGGTGTTGCTATGGATCCTCGGGACAAAGTGAATATAAACAAGTTTTACCTGAAGAAAATGAACAGGTATAGAACGCTAATTTGTTTATAGTTTCACTTGTACCATTAAGACTATTGGATGAAGAAAGCAAAGCTGCTCTTCAGTTAGATATTGCAGACCCATTTCTCTAGAATTTGCAAAAGAAACTCCAGAAAAAACCACAACTGTTGTAAGTGAACTCGAAGCCAAAACTAATGAATTAACTCCAACGCTTGCGGCAATAGAAAGTAATATTATAGAAGTAAGACATGAGCTGTTCATGAATATGATTGACGGGAAGGTTGCTCAAGTGTTAACGCAGACACGATCGAGTGCTTCATGCACTGTTTGTGGAGCAACTCCTAAACAGATGGACGATCTAACAAAAGTAACTGCAAGAGTTGAGAATGAAGATGCGTTTAAATACAGACTCTTCACCTTACATGCGTGGATAAGATGTATAGAAATTTAAGCATATTTCTTATAATCTAGGCTTTGAAAAGTGAGCTGCACCAACTCCAGAGAACAGAAAGATTAAAGAAGGAAAAAAGAAGTACGTCCAAACTCGATTCCGGGAATTGCTTGGTTTAACCTCGAGAAGGTTCCAGAAATAGCAATGATGGAAATACTACAAGGAGATTCTTCCAAAACTATCAATGTTCTGCAGAAATCACGGGTGTAGATGAAGAGTTGACCAAGAGATTATACATAATTCTGCAAACCATGTCATCGGGATTTTCTACAAACGCAGTAAAGTTTGGTGTATATGCGCTGGGGACTTCACAGTTATATGTGAATAAATATAACTGGTACTATATGCCATCTTCAGTCCACGAAATTCTTATACATGGTGCCAAAATAATCAAGAATTTTGCAGTTTTGCCAATAGGCCAATTATCTGAAGATGCACAAGAAGCTCGTAATAAAGACAATAAGAAGTACAGGTTAAATCACGCTCGGAAGTGTTCCAGGTCAGCCACAATGGAAGGTGTTCTGCACATACTGTTGTATACTTCTGACCCCTTTATATCTAGTTTAAACAAATGAAGTATTGTGATAGCAAAAGAAGAGTGAAGTGGAGTGGTTGGAGTTAGATTTCTACTACCAACCACCAATCTCATAAGGAAAAGTGTTAATGGTAGAAACCTAACCTAAAAAGATGTATTAATGATTCTAATGATTATAATTCTTTAAATATGTAGGTACCTGTTATTGTCGCGAATCATATTTTGATCAAGATACAACCTGAAACTGACCTGCAAATTGCAAAAAACGTAAGAAAATTTGAATTTTGCGGTCTCAACTTTTATAAATCCACAAATATTTTCTCAAGAGTAAAATCGGCTGCAAGTATCATCAAGATTTGGAATATTTATAGTCAAATTACAAAATAATCACCAATTAAAATATTATAATAACTACTAAGTTAACACTTAATTAACTTAGAAAGTATTTTTAGAACAATAGTCGTACAAAACATAATCAAAATTCAATTGTCTTCTTTTTAATAATTCATGATTTTTTTAATTAATTTAGTTTACACTTTCAATCAACTAAAATTAGAAAATACTTCAATAGATTTGGTCTTAAAGACCCTTTACACACATGGTGAGCAGTTAGAACATATAAATGAAATAAATACTCCCCATAGAGGCGAAAACGGGCGTAAAATACGCCCTGCAACTGTAGACTAGGGCCCCTCAGGTCCAGGATACTACTCTAAACTTTAATGTAGTCGATTTAAAATCCTAACTTGAATGGCAAATTATTTGCTGTGTCAGACCGTTGCTGTTACAATGAGTGACGATCTTTATGCTTTGGCATTCTACTCATTGGTGGTTTGACTTTGTAACTGGTTACTATTGACTCAAAAGTTTTGAGTAGCGTTGTGGACGACAGGCCTAACATGACAGCGCGATTTCAATCCGATGCAGAGTCAACGAGACTTTCAACCAGTCAAAATGGTACCTGGGCGTATGATACGCCCCCAAACGGTAATCGCGGGAGTTACGCTCATTTATTATATTTTATTTTCTATGATCCAGGCTTTCAATCAACATCTATGCCGGCCGAATTTAAGAATGTCTTAAAACACTAGCCTATTCAACATAAAAATACTTATCTCCTACAATTTTATACAAGAATGAGAAATAAGGTACCAGCTTGAAAAGTAGCTGCATAAGTATGTCAATATTTTATTATTTCAATTTTACAGGAATGAATGAGTGAATGATCTATTCATTCAATCATTTACTATTGAATGAATGAATGGTTTCTTCAATCATTCATTCATTTTTAACAAACGCAAAACATATATGTCTAGTGAGCGTTTTTATGCAAGGTAGAGACAACAATACGACAATAAATTAAACTTTGTATATAACTAATGACGTTCCCAGTCCGCATACAAAAAATCAACCATCATCATCATCATCTGCCTGACTTTTCCCAACCATGTTGGGGTCGGCTTCCAGTCAAACCGGATGCAGTGGAATACCAGTATTTTACATGGAGCGACTGCCTATCTGACCTCCACAACCCAGTTACTGGGTAATACGATACCCCTTGGTAAGCCTGGTTGTCAGACTTTCGGGCTTCTGGCTACCTGTAACGACTGTCAAAGATCCACGAATGACATCCGGGACCAACGCACTATGGGAAAGCCCCATACAAAGCAGTCTCAAAACCGTTTCACGTGAAAGTCGTTGTTGTAATAAAAATAATAAATTTATATAGTCTAATAAACAAGCTTTCTTTTCGCAATTTTTTTTTTTTGTTAATCATAATCTATTACTAATATAAAGAGGTAAAATTTGTAAGTTTATAAGTTTGTATGTTTGTAAGTTTGTATGTAGGGGGTAATCTCTGGAACTAATGATCCAATTCTAAAAATTTTTTCACTGTTAGAAAGCTACATTATTCCTGAGTGCTATAGGCTATAAATTATTTTTATAACATCTATATTAACCGAGCTATCACAACTTTTGTCTAGCAAGTCGGAAATAGATACCTCATAAAACAGAGTTATTTGCATGCGCTGCCTAAACAGTTGTTTAAAATTGAAAACAATGTATGGTTCCTATAGAATTCTAACGTGAGTCTTATTGAAATATTGCTGAAATACCAATAGTTTATGGGCCCAGGCACATGATAAGTAAATATTTCAATAAAAAGTCAAGTTAAGAGCAAGATTATTACCGGTGTAAAACCAACCTACGTAATGGAGGTTACGAACGCGATGAAAATTGAGAAGTTTGATGGCAGAAATTTCAAGCAATGGAAATTTCAAGTAAAATGTGCATTTAGAGCAAAGGGATTGAACATAGAAAAAGCAAGACCCGCGGAAACCAGTTCGCAAGTGTAGTGGGATAAAGATGATGGCATGGCCATGTTCATTTTAACGTCGTCGATGGATTTGAACCAAATATCTCTTATAGAAAACTGCGAGACTGCTAAACAAGTCATGACAAAATTAGAAGCAATCTATGAACAGAAATCAGAATATAACAAAATGTTAATTCATGAGCAGTTCTACCAATATTCATATAGTGCCAGTGATACGATGGCACAGCATGTGTCCAAGGTGGAAGGCTTAGCAAAGCAGCTACGGAAGACTGGTGAGAAGATCAGTGACACAGCAGTAATGACAAAGATTCTAAGCATGTTACCATCAACATACCGTTCGCTTAGACAAGCACGGTTGTCACTCAATAGCCAAACAATTCAAAACCTCACTTCTCGTTTAGTAGATGAAGAAGCCAGCCTTGCCAACGATACATGTAGTAGTGAGACTGCGTTAGTGATGTCTAAAGGTATTTCCAAATCAAGTAATGGAAATAAACAGAATACTTCAAATGATCAAAGAAGTCCAAGTCATAGATTTGTATGCTACAATTTGTTGATAAATGGGTATAATATAGATTTCAATTTGTCACCAGAGGACATGGCTACTGTGATCTCCTACATTCAAAGAAACTTGGTATCTAAATGTAACGAACGCTGGAGAAATGCATCTCGGACACAAGACCGCTTTGAAAGTAAGAAAGTCAGCTGCCGGGGCAGCGGGATTGTGCCGGGACAGCGGGATTGTCCGAAAGGGTTACCGCTACCCCGGAACACAAAGGGCTAAGGAAGGAACACGAGTGGGTTTTAGTCAGTAAGAGTTTGACACTCCCTTACGCTCCACCCAGAGCGGGAGGGGTCATTTGATGATTTTCCACCAATAAAAAAAAAAGTCGTCTGGTTAGATGGTCAATTTCGTGTTCCACTAGAGTGTCGAGTCACGGTTAATGACCCTAATACGTCTGGAAGTAGTGGTGGCAGACCTTCGAAACCATACGAAGCATCTTCAGAAAAAACAAAGAAACGAAAAAACATGGAATTAATACACGAGTACGGATTGGACTGTGTGCTCAATGCATATGATCAGGAGTTACGGTCTATGGGTGACACGGAGGAGGCCGCAATCGTTAATATTATACGAACTGATAGATTATAGTGCCTACTCCCTCTGACACTGCAAGGCATAGACAAGTAATGAGGTTACGCCTGGCGCAGATTGAAAAATGAATTTATTTATTTTTTTATTTGCTAATATTTTACATATTTATTTATATCTGTTACTGCCCGTGACATCACAGCGGGCCCTATCAGAATACCAGCGCTGCGACATTTATTTTTTAAATGTCGCATCATCATGCTGAGAAAAATGATAAGAAAAAATTTGTTAAATACATAACTAAGAACCCTGAAGACGTTACACCTTTTTCAAAGGAAGAAGCACTACGGACATTTATTGACTTAGACCTTAACAAAGGTCAGCGGGATTGTCCGAAAGGGTTACCGCTGGCCCGGAACATAAAGGGCTAAGGAAGGAACACGGGTGGGTTTTAGTCAGTAAGAGTCTGACACTCCCTTCCGCTCCACCCAGAGCGGAAGGGGTAATTTGATGATTTCCCATCCGAAAAAAAAAAGTCCTTAACAAAGAACAGCATGGGAAACTTCGACTTTGTTTGGCGAACAAAAACTGTTCAGTGTTTCCTTCTTATCCAACTTTAGTCGAAGCGAAGAAGATGTGTCACCCACCAGATTCGAGCATACCCATTACTAACATAAGTGCAAAAGTCAATCTGCAGGACTTGTTGGCAATATAACGTATATTACTAATTGGTTCAGTTTACAAGAACGGTTTAAGAAAGTTGAAACTATTCTGTAAATGGGGTTGTGACGAGTCGACGAGTAAATATTTATAATTAGTATTATATGCCTTCCTCCGTGCATAAAATACTTATTCACGGAGAAAAAATAATTGAGTACTATGCCTATTATTATTACCTATCGGACCATAATTGTCGGAAGACGCGCAAGAATCCCGAAATAAGGATTACAAAAAGTTTAAACTTCATCATTCTAGAAAGTGTTCAAGAGTGGCTACCAATGAAGACGTGTTACATATATATCAAGTTTGAGAAATACCTCAGAAATAATATCGAATGAACTTTTAGATGAAGCCAAGGCCCTTCTTGCTATCAACGAAAATCTGTAGGACCTTCCTGAATTTTGTGCCTTATTTTTCTCGTTTGCTTCTATTGTTCCATTTTATAAGAATTACAAAAAATAAGACAATTTTTGTTTTTTTTTTTCTTATAGAATGCATGTATTTTTTAAGTTTTATTTTTTTTAAATCAATATTCAATAATAAAGCTGAAGAGTTTGTTTGTTTGAACGCGATAATCTCTGGAACTACCGGTCAGATTTGAAAAAATCTTATTGCATTTGATAGCCCAATTCTTGAGGAAGGCTATAGGCTATTTAATATCACGCTATGACGCTTAGGAGCCGAGCAAAAAAAAAAGTCAGAATGAACGCTAAGCGAATACGAAGTGTTGCGACAGGGTGGGGGTACAAGAAATTTCACGCTGACGAAGTCGCGGGCAGAAGCTAGTTATTTAATAAACAGAATTTTCAAAATCAAAATTATTTTTCATTAAACTTTATACACCAAGAATAAGTGTAAAATTACAGCTCATTTAGTTTTGAAACAACAGATACGAAGTTTTGAGACGAAACATACGCGATTTTCCCATAGTGCGGCGGGACGGACACCCGACACTCGCGGAGAGCGCAGGCGCAGCACACGGCGCCGCGTGCGCGCGAGGCTCGCGGGTATCACACCGCCAACTTCCAAACTCCGGGCAGTACTAACAAATTCCTAATGAAAATACTCAAAAACACTTTGCCCGACCCGGGAATCGAACCCTGGACCCCACGCTCAGCAGTCACGAGACCAATGGGGCAGTTAAAACGAAGTTTATAATACAGTCATATCCTAATTAAAATCAATATTTACAAAGAAACCAGTCTGTTACCATTCCATTAATCACACTAATATTATAAAGGCGAAAGTTTGCGCATGTGTGTGTGTGTGTGTGTTTATACGTTTGTTACTTCTTCACGCTCAAACGGCTGGACCAATAATGATAAAATTTGGTACGGAGGTAACTGACACCCTGGATTAACATATAGGCTACTTTTCATCCCAATATACCCACGGGATCGAAACTTATGCGAGTGAAACCGCGGGGCGCAGCTAGTTAATCATAAATTGCTCACAATTATCCGGATGTATTCTTAGACAGTGGCGCTTTAGATCACTCTTCTTCTTGGACGCATAATCACATTTCCCACAAACATGTTTCTTGTCACTCTCGCGACACGACGACAGATGTTCTAACACCTTATACTTGTTATCTGACTTGAAACTACACCTTTTGCACTTGAAGTCTTTGGATTTGAGAATGTCACAGTTGTGTTTCTTTAGGTGGTATATTAAACTCATTTTGTGTCGAGCTCTGTAGTCACACATGTGGCATTTGAATTTTTTTTCCACTTTGTGTATCCTTGTGTGTCTTGCGAACATAGAGTTGCTGGCGGAAGTGTAGCTACAGATCGGGCAGACATGGAGCACCGTAGAATGTTCAGATATATGCTTATTATAATCCGCAATGTTTTTCGTCGAAAAATGACATTGCACGCAATAAAAATCATACAAGCCCCACATAATTTCTTCTATATCCTGCTTTGGCTTTGGCTTTTTCAATTTGGTTTTTTTTTTCAGAACTTTCTTTTTGCTGAGGGCTGGCTTCTTTTTGACCAGCTTGACTAAAGGCATGTCGTCCTCGTCGGTCTCGTCGGAGACCTCCACCGTGTCTATGTGCGGCTCTTGCAGGATGACGTCATCCTCGTCGCTTGAGGTCAGCAGACTTATTGGATCTTCTTTTCTGTGAAAAAAAAAGGTTTTATTTAATCTATAGTCATCATCTGCCTGCCTTTTCCCAACTATGTTGGGGTCGGCTTCCAGTCTAACACTGAACACCAGTATTTTACAAGGGACGACGGCCTATCTGACCTCCACAACCCAGTTACTGGGTAATACGATACACCTTGGTAAGACTGGTTGTCAGCCTTTGGGGCTTCTGACTACCCCATAACGACTGTCAAACATCCACGAATGACTGCCGGGACCAACGGTTCTCGTGCTTTTCGAGGACGGAAAAAAGTCGGCTGTTCCCTACATTTATGTTCGTATAACTCATCAAAATGTAGGGAACAGCTGACTTTTTTTCGCAATTTCAGGTTTGGTCCCGTAGTAAAAGTTTTTCATAATGATGAGTACAATGACCTTTTAAGAGGTTGTTAATGTTTTACCAATAACCCTGTATAATCGAAAAGAAAGTCGTGTTAGTTACACTACATATTTATAACTCAAGCACGGCTGGACCGATTTGGCTGAAAATTGGTGGGGAGGTAGCTTAGAACCAGGAGACGGACATAGGATAGGACATTTTATATTTTTTTTTTACTTATAGGAGTAGTGCAGGAGTAGTTTAGGAGTAGGGTAGGAGTAGGATAGGAGTAGGATAGGAGTAAGGTAGGAGTAGGTTAGGAGTAGGGTAGAAGTAGGGTAGGAGTAAGGTAGGAGTAGTGTAGGAGTAGGGCAGGAGTAGGGCAGGAGTAGTGTAGGAGTAGGGTAGGAGTAGGGTAGGAGTAGGATAGGAGTAGGATAGGAGTAAGGTAGGAGTAGGTTAGGAGTAGGGTAGAAGTAGGGTAGGAGTAAGGTAGGAGTAGTGTAGGAGTAGGGCAGGAGTAGGGCAGGAGTAGTGTAGGAGTAGGGTAGGGAAAGGGTAGGGTAAGGGATAGGACACCACGCGAACGAAGTAGCGCCGGGCAGCTAGAAATAATTTATATGGCAAAACAACGTTTGACGGGTCAGCTAGTTATAAAGTTAGGTAAAAATGCGCAGTTCCTGTAGAGTGGGTAGTGTGAGACTTACTTGTGCGCCTTCCTCTCCTCCTCGCGGTAGTAGTCCTCGTCGTGCGCCAGCAGCAAGGTGCTGGGGTCCACGTCCACCTGCACGCTCTCCAGCACCATGAGGCAGTCCCCGCCGCCCGCGCCGGCTGTGCTACTGTCTGTCAACAACATACCACATTGATTTTTACAACCTGTGACTACAAGTAACTCACACACTTGTTAAAATTCTAGGAAAATCATCTACTTTTACAATATTTGTAAATATGTGAGTATCTATCACATAATTGATTAACCTGTCATTGCTTCATTTATATATATTATCACGCTATCCTTGCCAAGTTGCTTTTATTTTCAATTATTAGGCTATTTTTTAATTTTTATTTTTTAAATTATTGTTTTTATTCTTAACTTTTTGTTCATGTTTATTATCCATCTTACTTACTTTAGTCTGTTTTAGTTTATATTAGTTTTAGTTTAGCATAATATACTTTTCAAAGCAGCAAGTTAAATAAATAATCAATGCTATGTACGCCGCAATTGTCATGTACATTTTAGTCCTTTAGTTATTAAGATTATTCTAGCATAAGTTAAATGTACGTGATGTGGCTGTGCTTTTTTGAATAAAAAAATAAAATATATTAATATTTTTTTTTACCTTTTGTGGTAGACTAATTTTATTCTAGGTGCATTGTCTTCACATATAATTATATATTATGTATACAAAACCTTGTAAAACATTTTAAAAGAGTAACGGTGGAGTTTCTTTCCCATTCTTCTCCATACGAACACTACCTTTTGGAATCAATTCTATTTACTGTAATTTTTGACGTTCGAAATTGTCTTTAATGTGCCTATTTGAAATAAATGATTTGACTTTGACATACATTATTATTTTATTCTGTTCGGGAAACAAAGAGCTAACTTTTCATCAAAAATATTAATTTGAAGGCCATTTACATGTTTTCGCTGACCAATCCGTCTGCCTAGCCTTTTCTCAAGCACGTTGGAATCGGTTTCCAGTCTAACCGCATGCAGCTGAATACCAGTATTTAACATGGAGCGACTGCCTATCTGACCTCCACAACTGGTAGCTACCGCCGTATCAGCCGTATCAATTATACGGGCCCCCGGGCTACAGAGGCCCCTAACGTGTGTAAGCAAAAATTTGTAAAATGTTACCCAAAATTATGTCATTTAATCTCGTGCTTCCCGGGAAAAAAACATATAAAAAAAACTGTCATACGTGCCTATATGTAGAGGCAGAAATAGAAAAACTGAAATCGTCTTCAGCTATAGATGATTTAATAAATCAATTTGCCGAAAAAAGGCAAGAAAAGTGTATATTTAATTTGAATGAAGACCACTAGCGTCAGCTCCTGAATACGCACACACTTCCGACTTCGCCATTGTGTCGGACGGTACTGAGAGCTCTTGCGCTTACACACACAAACATAGCGTGTCTGTACACTTCCACAAGTAAAGCGCGCATCCCTTTGCAAGATAAAAATACTGTACCCCTTGGTAATATTGGTTATTAGACTTTTAGGCTTCTGACTACCCGTAACGACTGTCAAAGATCCACCAACGACAGCCGGGACCAACGGGTTAACGTGCTTTCCGAAGCACGGAGGTGTCTCGATATGTAATGAACGTCACCCATCCACGAACCGACCGCGGCAATAGTAGCTTAACCTTCGATCGACCCGTACAGCTGTTATTATTTAGCCATGAGCCCCGCCCCTACTTTTGAAGAAATACAAGTGTAAAGATACTAACTAATATATGACTTAAAAAAAAAAATATATGAATTCTTACCAATGAAAATCACGATATTCCTGTGGCTGGGGGAACAGGGTACTTCGCGGATTCCCCCATTCCCCCAAGCCTAGTCAGAACTGTTCGCGAAACGCGTGCGCTCTGTCTGAGCTCTAACCGTCAACTGAACTTTTAAAGTTGTAAAATTATTTTAAGTAGCTAACGGTCAAACGGTATATAGTAACCGAAAACCAACCTTAATACCACGTCATAAAGGCGTTGTTACCATGAACATGGGACGATAAGTCAATAATAACAATTGAACTACGAAAAGCGACCTTACGACTACGACATAAAAGCGCTGTTACCATTGACGAGCGGTTGAGTACAGGAAATCCGTTGCGATAACAATTTGTCGAATATTATCCTCATAGCTAGTTTCGGAACATTCCTGTGTCTGTGGTTATTTTATTAATATTTAATTTCATTAAAATCTTGTTCAATTTATTTATTTTTCTACTCCTACTCTTCAGGATATTGTGAAATCAGCCCTCCTCTAATATTCCCACTACACCACGCCTGTATTTCCCAAAGGGGTAACAGAGGTGTATACAGGGTTATTGGTAAAACATTAACAACCTCTTAAGAGGTCATTGTACTCATCATTATGAACAACTTTTACTATGGGACCAAAGCCGCTCCATGTAAAATACTGGTACTTAGCTGCATCCGGTTAGACTGGAAGCCGACCCCAACATAGTTGGGAAAAGGCAGATGATGATGATGATTTCCTAAAACTACTTATCGATACACTAACATATAAATTAGATCGTCTTTCTCGCATATGTGTCCTAGCCTAGTAAGTGACTAACTTGGAAAAAAGGCAGTAGTTTAAATGAGGTTTATTTATATAAAAAAACTGGTGAAGTGCGAGTCAGACTCGCACACGAAGGGATCCGTACCACAAGGAAAACACGCCGAAAAAAACACGTTTTTTGTATGGGAGCCCCCCTTAAATATTTATTTTAATTTTATTATTAAAGTAAAAATACAACTGAGTATTTTGTGAATATTTCAAGTGCCTACCTGTTGACATTATTGATATCGAGCAAAAAAGGGCAAAAAAATCGCGTTTGTTGTATGGGAGCCCCCTCTTAAATATTTGTGTTATTTTGTTTTTAGTATTTGTTGTTATAGCGGCAACAGAAATACATAATTTGTGAAAATTTCAACTGTCTAGCTATCGCGGTTCTTGAGATACAGCCTGGTGACAGACAGACGGACGGAGGGACAGACAGCGAAGTCTTAGTAATAGGGTCCCGTTTTTACCCTTTGGGTACGGAACCCTAAAAAGGGCAGTAGTTTCAATGAGGTTTATTTATTTAAAAAAAGCGATCAGTGATTATCATTAGAAGATCAATAAGTTTTTAGAGGATCATTTAAATATCTCCCTAGTCACACTAATATTATAAAGGCGAAAGTTTGTGTGTGTGTTTATATGGTTGATACTTCTTCACGCTCAAACGGCTGGACCAATTTAGATAAAATTTGGTATGGAGGTAGCTGACACCCTGGATTAACATATAGGCTACTTTTTATCCCGATATTCCTACGGGATCGAAACTTATGCGGGTGAAACCGTGAGGCGCAGCTAGTAATAAAAATAAAAAGAACAATTTCTAACCTTTATCGACGGAAACCTCAATGAAGACAGGCTCAGCTTCCTTAACATCCTCAATCACGATCGGTTCCTCCTTCTGCGGCACCTCGAACTCCACCGGCACCGTGAAGCCGGCCTGAGCCACCAGCTGGGCGAGCGGCGCGGGCGACACGAGGTCGGCGAGCAACGCCGGGTTGGGGACCTTGTTCTTTATGTGGTAATTTGTTATCATGTCTTCTATGTCCTGTTTGTGGTCGAGTTCTATGTGGTCCAGGGGGGGGACTAGAGGGGCAGTGGGAGGGCTGAAATGAGATAACATGGTTTTCTTTTTAAAAATAGGTATACAAACAAAATATTAGGCAAACAAGTTCCCATCAGGAAAAATTACAAACTTCCATAAAAAAATGAGTACCCTTGTAGCGGTATCTACAACGCCATATGCGGACAACGCGTCATACTGACGTCACGCAAAATCCTGCATCTCGCAAGCAGAGTTTACCGCGCAACTAGCATAGATACAACGGCCCGACATGAATCATCGGGCAGTTGCCCGCCAGACACAACACCCGTCTGGTCGGAGGATCCTCCCTTTTCTATAGAGTATGAGCGAACTTTACACCCTGTTCCTCATACCTCTATACCATACTTAGCAGTTACGGGTAGTGAGAAAGCCCTAAAGTCTGACAACCAGCTTGTCAAGGGATACCGCTTCACCCAGCAACTGGGTTGTGGAGGTCAGGTGGGCAATTGTCCCATGTAGAATAACGGTATTCAGCTGCATCGGTTAGACTGGAAGCAGACCTAAGCTACCGTGGATTTTCATGCCGGCTCTTCTCCATAGGAAACAACCAATTGGAGCCATGCACCTAACTTCTGACGCTTCATAAGTTCCCATGTAGGTTTATCCATACTAATATTATAAATTCGAAAGTAACTCTGTCTGTCTGTATGTTACCTTTTCACGCCTAAACCACTGAACGTATTTCGATAAAATTTGGCAGAGACATAGATTGCATCCGGGGAAGGACATAGGATAGTTTTTAACGACATACATCGCGGGCGAAGCCGGGGGCGGAAGCTAGTGTGAAATAAAATATTTTGATTTTCCTAGGCAGATGATTATACAAAAACCTTACCTTGTACCAACAGTCTGGTCTTCCCCGATGACCCCATTTTGAGTCTTCATCAGCATATTGATGGACCCGGCTATCCTCTTCTGTATGTCATCGATCATCTTCTCAGCATCCACTGGGGATGGCACCGAGACTGTGGTGGAGTCACCCGCATCTAACTCCTTAGGGGGGGAATGGGGGGAAAGTGGTGATTTCGGTGATTTTGGGGATAAAGGGGCAGTGGGGGATGGGGGCGGTGACTTTGGGAGTGGGATTTCTGATATTGGTGTGGGTTTCTGTAAGAAGATTGTTTATTTATTTATTTCATGTATAAGGCAGTATTATACTAATAATAATAATACCAGGCTATATTGTCCCACTGCTGGGCAAAGGTCTCTTCTCATACAGAGAAGACACAAGCATTGATCACCACGCGTGCGCAAGACGGGTTGGTTGGTGATTTCAGACTTATCTATATTACTAAAATCTATATATATAAAAGAAAGTCTGTTAGTTACACCACTTATAACTCGAGAACGGCTGAACCGATTTGGCTGAAAATTGGTGGGGAGGTAGCTTAGAACCAGGAGACGGACATAGGATACTTTTTTTTTTTTTTTTTTTTTTTTTTTATAGTAGGAGTAGGGTAGGAGTAGGGTAGGAGTAGGGTAGAAGTAGGGTAGGAGTAGTGTAGGAGTAGTGTAGGAGTAGGGTAGGAGTAGTGTAGGAGTAGGGTAGGAGTAGTGTAGGAGTAGGGTAAGAGTAGGGTAGGGTAGGGGTAGGGTAGAAGTAGGGTAGGAGTAGGGTAGGAGTAGTGTAGGAGTAGTGTAGGAGTAGGGTAGGAGTAGGGTAGGAGTAGGGTAGAAGTAGGGTAGGAGTAGTGTAGGAGTAGGGTAGGAGTAGTGTGGGAGTAGGGTAGGAGTTGGGTAGGAGTAGTGTAGGAGCAAAACAACGTTTGCCGGGTCAGCTAGTCTATACTAATATTATAAAGCTGCAGAGTTTGTTTGTTTGTTTGTTTGAACGCGCTAATCTCTGGAACTACTGGTCCGATTTGAATGATTCTTTTAGTGTTGGGTAGTCCATTTATCGAGGAAGGCTATAGGCTATATAACATCACGCTACGACCAATAGGAGCGGAGCATCAATGAAAAATGTTGCAAAATCGGGAAAAATTATTCCTAGAAAGAGCTTCCGTTCCGTACGCTGCGTAAACGGTTAAAGTTACGCAAAAATCATGTATGACGGAATTGTTCCCCTTTAAATGTTCTAAAATAAAGTCCGTGAGCCTGTAGAGTAGTTATAACTGTTTACCAAACACACCTGCTGCTGCTGCTCCAGCAATAGGCTGGACTGCTGCTGCTGCAGCAACTGGCTGGGTTGCTGCTGCTCCAGTAACTGGCTGGGCTGCTGCTGCTGCAGCAACTGGCTGGGCTGCTGCTCCGGCAACTGGCTGGGTTGCTGCTGCTCCAGCAACTGGCTGGGTTGCTGCTGCTCCAGCAACTGGCTGGGCTGCTGCTGCTCCAGCAACTGGCTGGGTTGCTGCTGCTCCAGCAACAAGCTGGGCACCACCTTCCTCTTGAGGCGCACCTTCCCGCGCACGTTCTCGTAGTCCTCCGCGTGGAAGTGCCGACTGCACACCACGGTGCCCAGGGGCAGCTTGCCCTGGATCGGGATCAGCTCCAGCCATTTACGACGGAGGATGCGACTGGTTGGGAACCTGGGTGAACAGGGTGTGTTAAAATTAGTATTTTCATTATTGAATATTGATCAATAAACTTATGTTTGATATTGAAATCAACAATATTTAAGGCTGAGGAAAAAAAAAAATGGTAATCGTAACTATTTTTTTTAAATACACGTCACTTCTTGTCGCCAGCGAAAGCACTAGGAAGTGGTGAAGGGCGGGCGTGCCGGGGGACTGTCTTATGTATTTTTGATGTTCGAAAAGTGCTGATTCTCAGCCTAGTTTGAATAAATGACTTTTGATTTTGAAATGCGAAAGTGAGTTTGTTTGTTACGCTTCCACGCTAAAACGGCTGAACGGATTGGGATGAAATTTGGCACATGGGTAGACCATGACCTGGAGAAGGACAAAGATTACATTTCATCCTGGATGGCAAACGAAGTCGCGGGCAACAGCTAGTGTAAAAATAATGGTAACTCCAAACAAGAAAACAGCAAGCTGCTTGGAGACGGAAATATGGATAAAATCCGGAAATGTGCTCCGGTGTGAGTGTGCTCCTGTGTGGGTGTGCTCCTGTGTGGGTGTGCTCCTGTGTGGGTGTGCTCCTGCTTGGGCGTGCTCCGGTGTGGGTGTGCTCCTGTGTGGGTGTGTTTCTATGTGGGTGTGCTGTGTGGGTGTGCTCCTGTGATGTGCTTCTGTGTGGGTGTGCTTCTGTGTGAATGTGCTTCTGTGTGGGTGTGCTTCTGTGTTGATGTGCTTCTGTGTGGGTGTGCTCCTGTGTGGATGTGCTTCTGTGTGGGTGTGCTCCTGTGTGGATGTGCTTCTGTGTGGGTGTGCTTCTGTGTGGGTGTGCTTCGGTGTGGGTGTGCTCCTGTAGCCACCTAGTACTTACCTAGCACACTTCTACTACTTGATAGTAAACTTACTCAAAATAAAATGTTTCTTCAGAAGTAACCTCGCACCCTTCCACACAGCAAGGGCCCATGATGAGGCAGGCTTACTTCCTGTAACCAATGGAAAAATAATTGAATACAAAATATCACTCCTGTATTCCCACGAAGGATTACGCAGAGATGTAGGTACGTAGGCTATCTATGTAGCCTAGGAACATTTTACAGTAAAAAAAAGAATTTTGCAAACCCGTCTATATTATAGAGGCATGAGGAATGTGTCTGGCGGGCAACTGCCCAATGATTCATGACGGGCCGTTGTATCTATGCTAGTTGGGCGGTAAACTCTGCTTGCGAGATGCAGGATTTTGCGTGACGTCAGTACGACGCGTTGTTCGCATGTGGCGTTGTAGATACCGCTACATATATACGACGGAGTTATGCCCGAACATACATAAAAAAAAACATCCGAATTGAGAACCTCCTCCTTTTTAGAAGTCGGATAAAAAGACTGGCAAATGCATTCTTGTATAGCATAATCAGCCTTTCTTAATCCCACTGCTGGGACACAGGCTCTGTGAGAGGGAGTGGGCTGCATGTAATCTACCACACAGGCCCAGTGCGGGTTGGTCAGTGTCACATCTCCAAATTTTTGGTTCTAGGACATGACATTAACTGGCCTGTTGGTCTAGTGGTCAGTGACTATGACTGCTATGCCGGAGGTCGTGGGTTCGATTCCCACCCAGGACAAATGTTTGTGTGATGAGCATGATCATTTGTTCTGTGTCTGGGTGTAATTTATCTATATATGTATGTATTTAGAAATATATAAGTATGTTTATCAGTTGTCTAGTACTCATAACACAAGCTCTGCTTAGCTTGAGACTAGACGGCGTTGTGTGATAGTTGTGGAATATTATTATTATTATTATATGCCAGTTTCCTCACTGGCATTTGTGGATCTTTAACAGTTGTTACGGGTCGTCAGAAGCCCGAAAGTCAGTCTTACCAAGGGGTATCGTATTACCCAGTAACTGGGTTGTGGACGTCAGATAGGCACTTGCTCCAAGTAAAATACTAGTATTCAGCTGCATCCGGCTAGACTGGAAGTGGACCCCAACATAGTTGGCAAAAGGCTAGGCAGATGATGACATTCAAATAGTGTTGAAAACAAAATAGTTATTGAATTTGTTAATACAGTCGCACCCTGTAACAAGGGTCTTATACATAACTGGCAAGAGCGTTAAAGCCGTACGGCATTTCATACCAATATTTTTTTTTTTTTTTTTTTTTATTCTGGCTCCATCGGTAACATTCGATGATTTTGCCAATGTCAAGGTATGAGAAGATAATTGAAGATAATGAACGTAAACTGTTACACAACTATTGATCAGTGTTTGTAGCGGTGGCGTCCATGGATCCCCATGCTAACTTTCAAGCCCTTGTTTTTCGAAATGAATGAACCGATTTTAATGAAACTACATACGCATAAGCATCCATCAGGAATTATTCATTAGTAGCACGGAGTCTGGGTTTGTGGTTGATGAGATCAGGCTCACTCCCATATTACAAAGGATTCATAATATACTGGTGAAATCTTTTACACCCCTGCCCAACCCACTGAGGAATGTTGAAGACATGTTATAATATTTAATAAAATATTTTCTTCCTTTCTTATCAATGTAGTAAATGGTGAATTTTAAGTTTAGGCATACCATACTCGAAAATAAAATCTCCCACATTTTTATTTATTTATGTAATAGAGTAAGCAGTTTCTTTATTTCTCCCTGGATGTTTGATTGGCAGGAATATAGCAACTTTTAAGTGGGGCTTATTATTTATAATAGTTTAGGGTGAAATAGTGCCACAAACACATTTGAATGGGAAATAAACTGTTAAAGGAATAACATAATTTTGTCCATACAGCAATACAATAAAATTCGAAAAGGGATATTATTACATTGCCCTTTCCTGTCTACCCCCTTAAATTATTGCGCCGAAATATTACGCAAAATACGCGCATTGACGTGGAGTTGCGGATACCAGCCCGTTGTACCTATTACCTATTACCTATATCCGATTACGGTTTATCAAACAAATTAAGTAACACTTCCTTACAACACATTCTAAACCAATAATATGAAGTTCTAAAGTAACAACGAAATAATTATTTTCCCAAAATTAATGAAAATTACACAGAACTGGCAACCCTAACGACTAGTACAGCCGAAAAGCAATAACCAGTCGCGGAGCCTTATTCCGAAAGCTATATCGCAGCAACATCGAAAACACAACATCAACCTTATTATTATGCAGCATAGAGTTCATAATGCCATATCAAATGCAACAAGCTCGATCGCGTTTACGAAGCGATTTCCAGAATACCACCGCGTCGATAATTAATGCAATGCGTTTTAAAATCGATATTTATTGCATTCAATTCAATAAATAAACGTAATCTAATGTTTGTAAACAATTCTTACGGGATTTTACGCGCGAAAACATCGGTTGGAAGGTTTGAAATACATAATTGAAATATCGCGACTTACCTGTGAAGGGGAGGCGTCTAAGGGAGTATGGCGTTGTTTTATGGTGGAATCTTAAATATTTAACTATTAATACACACGCATTCACATAAAATCTTCATAATAACCGGTGTTTTGTTAAATTTTTAGCCTGAAAAATATTTACTCGGCCTTTTTTTCACACTTTTGACAAATGCTAGTGATGTGCGTTCACAGCTTTAGAGTACAGATTAAAAATGTTGTGTTATGTGTCATTAGTCGATCGATTATAGATTACAAAAAAATAATAGTTTTTAGTAATAAACTTAGCGATGAAATAGGTAATGTGATGTGTCGAATAGTCATCAGATCCATTTTTTTGCCTTTGCTGGTGATTTTTAAGTAGAGCTAGTTGAAATTATTATTCGTAGGTAAAATTTGTTTTAAAAATAAATTATAAAGAGAATTTGTTTGTTTATGTGTATGACTATGTAGGGGGTAATCTCCGGAGCTAATGATCCATCATCATCATCGTCATAATTTCAGCAGAAAGACGTCCACTGCTGGACATAGGCCTCTCCCAAGCACCTCCACTTCGAGCTAATGATCCAATTATACTAGTTTTTTCCACTGGTAGCAAGCTTTATTGTTAGTCTGGCCAAACCACTGACCTGTATTATGCAAGTACTTGTATGATAGATAGAGGTCAGTGGGCAAACACTAATTGGTCTTATAGTTTCGGAGATTTATAAAATTACTAAAACCTAAAATGCCGAAACATTCACGAATACAACTTTCATTCATCGAGCGCACATGCTTTGTGCAGACGTTTTATCCATTCAGCCATAGATGGCGTTGTGCATACGTCAATTTCTGAATCGCGGTGTCAAGATTTTCCGCGGATTGATGATGCTCTCGATTTATTAACATAAATCGTCGTTGTCAGTAATTGGGTAATATTATATTATTGTTACAGTTGGATGTCTTTCTATTGAATACTATGTGTCCGTCCAGACGCTGGTGCGAGAACGCGCGCGGGGTTCCTGTTCGCACTGGAGCGCGGCTGCGTTCTGTGTGTTTGTCAAAATATAATAATTATGGATGAAGAAGATTTATTTTTACTAGAAAAAACCTCTGAACTAGTTTGAGAACCCCGGTCACCGCGCGGGCCGCCAGCGCCGCGCATCCACTGCGGCGGGCGGGCGGCACACCGCGGGAATTAATGGAAAAATAACTTTCCTAAATTACTTTACTCTATTCCTACACAATAAAGTTCAGTTTACTCGACAACTTCAAACATTTTTATAACTTTTTCAATAGTGCTAGTCACTCTGAAATCACTTAATTGTCATTGAAATAAAGTTGATATTTGTTTAACTTGAAATAGAGAGGTGTGCAGCACTGCGCACTTTTACTATAGAACCGTGCCGATGGAGATCACATCTATTGGTCTTGAGCGATGGCCACTGAGGACGCCATATAAACGCTCATCGTGTTTCAAATCAAACTCAAAAACCTCATTCATCTTTCTTTTTATTATCAACCTTATTCCCATACAAATTTCTTAAATGATACTTCGCTCTACAATGTTTCTGATACTGATTATGGTTGATAAAGTTTTTATTACAAAGCGTACACTCTACAGGCCGCTCACTCGTATGCTTAAACAGTGAATGAGTCTTCAACCCACTTACACTGACAAACTTAGCATCACACTCAGGACACTCATACAGAGTCTTCTTTGTATGAGACCGCATATGAACCACAAGATAGCATTTGTGCAAATATTTTTTTCCACACAAATCACAGCAGTACTTTTTCTCAGTGGCATGACTCTCTTCATGTCGTTTCATATCTGTCCATTGCCGGGATTTATGCCCACAAATGTCACACGTAAAAGGTTTTTCACCTGTGTGTATCCTGGTGTGCACATCCCTCGCGTGTTGGTTGCGGAAACATGCTCCACAGTAAAGACACTGTATCCTCTTAACCCCAGTATGTATACTCATATGATATTCATAATCTTTTTTGCAGTTGCTCTCTTTTCCGCACTCTATGCATGCAAATTTGTGTTTGTGCAGATTTGTATGAGCCCGTAGATTGTATTCGCCGTTGGTAACGAAAGGGCATAAATTGCAGGACAGTAGGTTTTCAAAATGTGTCATAATGTGTTGTTTGTAGAACGATTTTCGATAGCGCAGTCCACATTCTGAGCAGTAGAAATGTGGCTGACTCAAATGCTCATAGTTGTGTAGTCGATAGTCACGGTAGTTGGAGAATGCTAGTTTGCATTCTTGGCAGAGAAAGGACTCTCTGTTATGCTGCTCTCTGTGGGCTATTAGGTCTGCATTTTTCTCGAATTTCTTGGAGCATAGCGAGCAGGTGTAATTCTGTACAGTTTTGTTGTGGATTCGGATGTGATTTTGTAATGCTACTTTGTTTTCATACTCTTGCTGGCAAACGGGGCAGATCAAGTCCGTTTCTTCATCTGTACTGAAGTGGCGTTGGGGTTTGTGGTCTAATGGTTCCTCGTATGAAATTCTGTAATAAGAAAATATTTACAAATATTTTGTGCATGTCATTTTGGTGTATGAGGAAATTTTTTGGGACTAATGTAATGTAGTCAGAACAAAAAAATAAAGAATGTCCCAATTTCCTTATCTTTAGTTTTATTTTACTTTAAATTTTTATTCTACATGTAGGGGCAGTGGTGGCCCAGTGTTAACGGACGCGACTTAGACTTGTAGGTCGTAGGTTCGAACCCAGACATGCGCTTTACTTTGTGTTAATTATTTCATCACCATTGCTCTCAAAACGGTGAAGGAAAACACAATTCCCATAAACAGAAGGAAAACACAGTTCCCATAAACAACAATTCAAAGACATGTAATATCTACCAATCTGCACTGGACCTTCACGCTGGATTATGGGCCACTCCCTCGCACACAGAGGATGCCCGAGTCCCAGCAGTGGGAACATTATGGGCCGATTATGCTTTTACTATACTACATGTAAAAGGAAATGTTTTAAAAAGGTATGGGTTGGGTAAATAAATCTCATCTGCCTGCCTTTTCCCAACTATGTTAGAGTTGGTTTCCAGTCTATCCGGAAGCAGCTGAATACCAGTATTTTACATGGAGCGACTGCCTATCTGACCTCCACAACCCAGTTACTATATACAATACCCCTTGGTAAGACTGGTTGTCAGACTTTCGGGTTACTGACAACCTGTAACAAATGCCTAAGATCCACAAATGGCAGCCGGGACCAATGGCTTAACTTGCTTTCCGAGGCACGGAGGGATCTTGGTATGTGAAGATGGTGACCCATCCGAGGACCAACTGCGTCAAGCGTAGCTTAACCTAATTGATCGACCTGTGTGGCTGTTATTATTTAGGCACAAGCCGCTTGTTGGGAAAATAGATACAACCCTTAATTAATCCATAATAGAAATAGTCTACTTACATTTGCTCAGGTTTCAATATAGACTTTCTGAATCTTTTACTTTTATCTCCAAACATATTATATTCAAC
This sequence comes from Oligia latruncula, assembly GCA_948474745.1. NCBI lineage: Eukaryota > Metazoa > Arthropoda > Insecta > Lepidoptera > Noctuidae > Oligia > Oligia latruncula. Next base: position 7,980,830 of record OX419713.1, on the reverse strand, counting down.
TTCATAATTCTTCATTTCTATACTGAGGAAATCCAGCTCGGTTTTATTTTTTCTCTTACCCTTACCCCCTTGAACTATGGTAACGTTACCCCCACTTTGAGCAATATTACCCTCACCTTGAGCAATGTTACCCTCACTTTGAGCAATGTTACCCTCTTGCTCAATTAGATTTTCATAACTTTTTTTTCGACTGCCCAGATAGATGACATTTTCTATTTGATTATCTTTGTTATGAGGTTCAATACTATTAACTGTGTCAGAATTTGTTCCTGTAAAATCCTGGTTTTCTTTTCCTTGAATAGAATCTGAATTGCTGATAACCTCATCTATTGGACCCTCTTCTTTTATTGTTACCACATCATTTAATTCAGGTCTGTTAGTTTTAATTCCAATTTGGTTATTAGTTTCCTGTACAAATAGTATTCTGCTTGCCATGTTCATTTTAGACCTAATTGATAGATTTTTCTTTGAATGGTCTAAATGGTCGTAATTTATTGTAGATATTTTATCAAATAGTAGCAGTAGTTAAACGGCATTGAGAAATAGATTTTTCACTATACTAGATTACCCTGCACTGAAACAAGTAAAAGAAAGGTAATAAAACACGAATCAATAAACTATTTATTCAATATAATGAATAAAGTAGATAGTATTGTCCAAAATTACTTGTTGATTTAGCAGTTTTTAACTTGTGTTTAATAGCAATAAAACTTCAACATTGCATTATATAATAATTCACTTACTTGCTCACTTTAATTATGTAAATTATGAATTTATTTTCTTTACTAAACTGTTCAAAAACATAGGAATTTAATTAAATTGTAAACAGACAAAATCTTGCTCGTTTTATTTTCATGTATTTTGACCACAGACCACAGAACACTATTACTCCACAGACTACCAGACTACATAGATATACTGTATTTGACACAAGTATGGACCATGGACCATGGACGTAATTCTATATATTACGTCCATGCCATGGACATAATTTAGACCCAGCCCGATCTCTATGTATGGCAAGCCGATCCCCTGGGGTAAGCAAGCCAAATACCTAGGCGTCATTCTCGATCACCGTCTCAACTTCAAAGAGCACATAAAGACGGCGCGTTCGCGCGCCGCTTTCGCTCTCGGTAGGCTCCACTCCTTACTGACCGCCCGCAGCAAATTATCACTCAGGTGCAAATTGCGCCTCTATACCGCGGTCATCCGTCCCATCATGACATACGCTTGCGTAATCTTCGCGCACGCCAACCCTCGTTTCCTGCATAAAATGCAGACCCTCCAAAACCGTTTCCTTAGAAAGGTCACGGGTGCCCCCTTCTATGTCCGAAACGTGAATCTCCACGTCGATCTCAAACTCCCCACCGTCCAGCAGTTCATGAAGCGCCTCTCCAAGCGCTACTTCGATTCTGCTATAAAGCATCCCAATCCCCTGATTGCGGCGGCCTCCCGTTACACTCCCTCCCGTATAAGTAGGATTCGCCGACCAAGGCATACCCTCACCACCCCCGACGACGCCACTACTCTCCTCCAGGAGAGTAGTAAATCTACCAGTACTCTTAAGAAGTACAAGTCCCGACATCCGTCGTTCCGTCCTCGCCGTCGAGGCCCGTCGCGACACCCCGTACCATGTCCACCCTGACCCTTGCTCGAGCCAGCCCGCGCCGCTGAGCCTGTAGCTTTAAATTCGTCCCCATTAAATAATTCCGATCCAGCCTGTCCCTTGCTGTCCTCTCCCAGCGACGCCCTAAGCCGAGGTCCGAACCCCCCGGGGGGGTGCCCTTAGCGTGTAGTCGCTTAGTTTTTAAGTTTTATGCCCTGGCTGGAGGCCCAATTTATTGTGGCATCCACAGGAAAGTCCGGTTGAGCAGTCGACAACCCCTATGGTTGAACTGCGAGATGCCATTTTTCAAAAAAAAAAAGGACATAATTTAGAGAAGTTACTTCTCTACAAGTAAGAGTGTTCTGTGATTTGACATTGACATAATTTTTTTTTTTTATGTCCTGGTTGCAGCGTGAACGTAATATAATTATAGTTACTTCTATATATTACGTCCATGGGTTGCAGGGAGCTGGGAGATGGCTGGGAGCAGGACGTAATATGTAATCTTCTATATATTACGTTACGTCCATGGCTGGGAGTCTCTAGTTGTTGTTCCTTGTGGAACAGGCTAAGGTCAGGGACCATGCTGCCTAGTCATCACTCATCACTTCATCAGTTAGTATTTACTAGTAAAATACTCTGTGTTACTAGTGATGTCCAGTCAGTAGAAACATGGTAGAGACCATGTAGAGATTAATTGCGAAGTCAATTGATTAAGTTTTGTCTTCATGCTCGAGCACCTATTCCACTTATGCATGAAAAAAAGTGGCGCTTGTAACCACAGAACACTAATACCCTAGGCGGGGCTTGTAACCTGCTACTAGAGAAATTTTTTCTAGAAATAAATTTTTTCTAGAGAAGATTCCAATTGGAGTTAATTAGTCATCAATCGGTTAGTTTCCCCTTTAAAACTCAACGGGGTGCGCGGCAGTTTTATAATTTCTGATAATGCCCAGGTTGCACGAAGCTAGTTTTTAAGCTAGGATACTATGAGTGCTAGTAAGCTAGTCACTCGATCTAGCCTTGCGGATACAGAACTATCGTGATTTTTAGGCTGGTAAACTAGTTTAATAGGATGGGGTGCTTTGAGCTAGTAGTGCTCCCTCCTGTGATTTTACTGACCTGGCTTGTGTACCTACTAGCTTCGTGTGGTCGGCGAAGCTAGTACCCAATCGGATCATTAGGTATACTGTATGGGCTAAGTCGCCCGCAATGATTATCGTGTAAACAGTTTTAACATGGTGCCAAGCCAGTATAGTTAGGAAGCCTTGCTTGCTATTCTAGCACAAAAAACTAACCTCGTGTAACCCGGGCATTAGGAAGACGTAAATAGGTAACGTTTTCACTGTTAAAAAGTTATCAGAACTAATGCAAAGCCAAGCCCTAACTCTACAAACCTGTCACTTTGGTCAAAATGTACGACTCTAATAAAAAAAAGTAGGTAAGTAATTCTTCAATACTGATAATTTTTCTAGGGTGGGCAAAGAAGTTTCTAGGGTAGGCATTGCCCACCCTTGCCCGGTGCCCCCAGTGCCAGATTAGCCCCTAAGCAAACTAAGCAATTGCTTAGGGCATCACGTCTTGAGGGGCACCATATGGCAGAAACAGCACCGAAACAGTATTTGTTAGCACATCAATGACAAGGCTGTTTATCAGCAAGATATTACAAGACCCAAAAGTCACTCTAGAGATGTGCGCCAACCTTTACAAATCGCTCATCGATGTTTTGGAAAAATATGAGGCGACTAGTGGATAGGAGGCCCCTAAGGGCGTGGATTGCTTAGGGCATCAAGTAGTCATAATCCGGGCACTGGGTGCCCCCCTCCCTAGCTACGCCCATGGTGAGAACTAAGGCAGGATGTTTAAATAGCATCCCCTAAAAAGTTGGGGAATGAATGTGAATGATCATGGAAGGAGTGTTTAAAAGGTGATGTAGCTAGAAAGGGCATGACTACTGTAATGACTATCGTGATGACGACCAATCAGTGTAGCGGTATCTACAACGCCACATGCGAAAAACGACGCGTCATACTGACGTCACGCAAAATCCTGCATCTCGCAAGTAGAGTTTAGAGTATGGAAGAAAAATAAATGTTGCGCCAACCCCAAGTCAATTGGGATAAGGGCTAGAGATGATTGTTTGGAAGTTCGTTATTTTGGTCGATAGGACATCACTACAGGCGCACGGCTTGTTCAATAAATAAAATTGTCTCAACGCAGTATAAAACTATACTTTTATTTACACAAAAACCATTATAACTTTATATTGACCTTATTTACATTATAACATCGATATCAGTCGAGAAGACGTATTTTATAAGGAAACTAAAAACTTATTGATATTCTAGTGGCAGACACTTTTTTAACTTAATGAACCTCTTAAAACTTTTTGCGTTTCTAATGGTGCACTTTTCATGACTGGGCCTCTTTTTATCCTTCTGGCCTTTTCTGATAGTTGATCGCAGTAACTTAAAAACCAACCAAACGGCTTAGGTCTGGGCAAAGACTACAATATAATGCTGTATAAGGTCTGGGGTAGAAGTCGAACTGCACTACTTTTTTGTACTAAGACGTCGTACAAAAAAGTAGTGCAGTTCAACTTCTGCCCTGCTTTAAGAGGTGATGGTAAGCCCCCAGGTTGGAACTGTGTCTAACAGCGGAGGGAGAGGTGCCGTGGCAGCGCGACCGGCGGCGAGCGCTACATCAAAGTTGGTAGGTAGCTACCTATTTAGTATTTTTAGAACCCCAAAATAGGAATTCTTTGAGGTCCACAAGAGACAACGTTGCGCAACCGTTAGAGTGCTCAATAATATTTTTAGGAACGCAAAATTGAAATTATTAGAGGTTCGATTAAATATATGTCCTTTCATAATAATAATAATTACATCTTAAAAACTACAAGTTATAGGAAGTAACTATGCCATTGTTAGGAAGTTAGAAATAGGTCTATTTATCCGATTACCGTTAAAAATGAGTGGATATGAATCTTGTAAGATTCCTAACAGGCAGTGGTTTTACCTAATATACCTACATTAATGTCAGGGTGTAGGCACATAAAGCAAATAATACTCCGTTCATATAGAAGCGAAACTGCGAATGAGTTCAAATTCTCGCTATTACTCTACGAGCTTCGGGGCGTAATTTCATAGATACCACAATTCTTATATTTACAATTACTTAGAAACTATTATTATAATGCCATTGAGGCCAATTTATCGATTTTTCTAAGGAGCCTGCGCCTGGTATGACAAGTGTCCCGCCATTTTGATTGTTTTTCAAAATGAAAAACGGCCACGGCAAACGGAAAGTACAAACCCAATGCACTGTTTGCATTGCTGTCAGCTATGATTTATATAGGGTTCATGCATGAGTGCCATTTTGGAAAAAAATCAAGATGGCAGACAGGTAGGTCACAGACCTTCAGTCCTTTGTCTGAGGAATAAAAATGGCAGCTTTTCTATAGGAAATATGTCTTTATCTTACGATTGTAAAATCGGCCCTAAAACAAACTAAACGATCTTTTTACACTACTGAACCCAATATGTTTATATTTGCATAAGCATTGTTTTTAATTTAGTGTTCTACTTTGCCGCCTGCCATAAATATACTGGGCGTACTGTACGAGGCTTTTATTGAGAAAAGGGAAGACAACGCAAAAATAGGATACTTTGCCGTTACATTGCGCAATAGGTGGCAGAGCTGTTTATAGGTACATAAGTACATACATTATATACATTTCGTCAGTTATGTGTCCTATGTATTAGGGCCTATTGCCATCAACAAAAGCGACACTGGCAGAATATTCGACATAGCCTCAATTAAAAAAAAAAGCACAAATCCATGCGGGCGAAACTGCAAGTGGAAAGTAGTATTTATTAACACACAGAATAATTAGATACAAACCCCTTATTTACATTCATTAAAATCCTTAGCCTTTCCATAACTATGTTGTGGTCGGCTTTCACTCTAACCAGATGCAGGTGAATATGAATATTTTACATGGAGCGAATCTCACCTGCCTTGCACAGCCCAATAAGTGCTTAGTCGACACGCGTCGACGACAGAGGCAACAGCACCCGTCGACACGCGTCGACGACAGAGGCCAAGCTATCCGAAACTGTATAATTTTCGCAATCAACTTTGAACCTTATGTTTTAGCGATAAAGTTGTAAATCTATTAAAGGAATTTGACAGATAGTAGTAGCTTGATGAGCTGGCGTCTGTCCATAAGTTCTTGATGAGGACTTGATGTTGATTTGGACATGAAAAGCGCCTCTACAGTATGTATAGAAGATAGATATAAAAGTACCGAAATTATGTTGATGATCCCAACATTTTACCATAGAATATCGTACAGTACTCCGCACACACTTTAAGTCACATGATCCCACTTCCTGCATCACTTTGGTCTCTAGAACACCCGGTCCTGATACCCCGAGTCCTGCACCGGCTGGGTCGGCTTGGCCTGCGCGCCGGCCACGTGGTGGTGGTGCCGCAGGTGGCCGGGCCGGCGCGGAGGGGCCAGGTACTCGAACATGCTCTGTGTGTGCTGGGCCAGCATGTTGGCGAGGTCGCACGGCATGGGGTCGGTCCAGAAGAAGTCGTGGTTTAGAGCTGTGTCGGCGTCGTATCTAGAAAGAATTACTTTAGATTGGTAGAATTTGGTTTGGACAAAGCGAGAGGAGATTATGGAATCCGTGGGAACCCAACCTTCGGATTCCATACAACTTACATAGACCCCTCCTTAGGTATGGCCATGTGATACAGAAAAAAAACTGGCCAAGTGCGAGTCGGACTCGCACACGAAGGGTTCCGTACCACAAGGCAAAAACGCCGAAAAAAATGGCGTTTTTGTATGGGAGCCCCCCTTAAATATTTATTTTATTTTATTATTTATTATTAAAGTAAAAATACAACTGAGTATTTTGTGAATATTTCAAGTGCCTACCTGTTGCCATTATTGATATCGAGCAAAAAAGGGCAAAAAAATCGCGTTTGTTGTATGGGAGCCCCCCTTAAATATTTATTTTGGTTTTAGGATTTGTTGTTATAGCGGCAACAGAAATACATAATTTGTGAAAATTTCAACTGTCTAGCTATCGCGGTTCTTGAGATACAGCCTGGTGACAGACAGACGGACGGACAGACAGCGAAGTCTTAGTAATAGGGTCCCGTTTTAACCCTTTGGGTACAGAACCCTAAAAATGAGGAAAATGTCGTGAGGAAAGTTTTGAGTAAGAATGTCGATGGCTATAAGAGTAGGGGAAGACCAAAGAAACGATGGATGGAATGTGTGAATGATGATATGGTTAGAAAGGGGGTGACTACCGAGATGACGACTAATAGAGAAGTATGGAAGAAAACGACATGTTGCGCCGAGCAGAAATAAATTGGGATTATGGCAGGAGAATAAAGAGCCACATCAACCTATATTTGATAGTTTAGGGAGGGAAGTGGGCCGGTTGGAATAATCAATACTGGCCACCATGGCCCACGCACAATGGTCCACTTGAAGGACCAAGTGCGGAAACCAAACCTTCTAACATAGAACTCCATATTGACCTCTATGTTCTAGGTTATGGTTATGGTTTCCGCACTTAGTCCTTCAGGTGGACTATTGCGCGTGAGCCATGGCGGCCATCGGTGGTTATTCCAACCAGCCCACCTCCCTCCAGAAGTTAATTAAGTCTCCTGGCCTGTTGAGAACATCTGTGTAAGATCTGGTTGTCCCGAGGGTTTCTGACCTAATATTGGTTATGCCTGTGCATTCAAAGAGCACATGAGCAATGGTTTCATCAGACTTCATGCAAGCCCAGCACAAGGGACTGACCATTATGCCTATTGCGTGGAAGTGTTTGTTACTTACCTCTTCGCTGGATCCAGTTGCAGCAACTTGTCCAACAGATCACAGCCGTACGGATCCTTCACATACGGCTTCAAACGTTCCTTCACCTTCCTCTTCTGACCCTTAGGCAGTTCCATCTTATTGTAAAGATCTAAGTTCTCAACTCCGGGCCAGACGTCCGGGGTACAGGAACCGCAGAGCTGGGAGATAAGGATCAGTTGCTGCTGTTCTGTTGGTCCCTGCATAATGGGGGAACGGGTCCACATTTCAGCCATGATGCAGCCAGCTCCCCACATGTCTACAGGTGGGCCGTAGTTTCGGTCACCTGAGGAGATTGTGGAATGTAGTTTTCTATATTTGGATGAAAATTATTGTGTTTCTCTTAAGTTGCATATTTTGAGATTGAGGCTTGGGGCCAAGTAATAATAGCCGCACGGGTCGATCGATCAGGTTAAGTTACGCCTCCTGTGGTTGGTCCGTGGATGGGTGACCTCACAAACCAAGAAGACGTTGTTGGTCCTGGCTGTCATTTGTGAATCTTTAACAGTTGCTACGGATCGTCAGAATCCCGAAAGTGTGAGAAGAGAGAGACACAAACTCCTGTTAAATTTTCAATTATCTGTGTTGTTTTGGCATTGACAACCCTTATCAGAAGACTCAGATTACAGATTTGATTAGTTGACTATGTTAAACACTACTTACCTGACGTACTAATCAGCAAACCTAGTTTCAACCAAGAGAACATAATATTTAAACTAGGTCAACATAAACCAGAGGTGCTATTCTCGTAATTTTAAGAGTTAATTTCCCTACATTTTTGACATTGATCATCGCTGACGTGAGATTGCGACTAGATTTTGAACGTTTTTAATTTGGTAGGGTAGGTCAACATACCCAATAGTAGTTCCGGCGGCCGATACCACAGGGTCACCACTCTGTTTGTATATTTATTGACTTGTCCTGATTTTGCCACACTGAAGGCCCTCGCCAGACCAAAATCAGCCAGTTTTAGAATACCATTCTTAGTTATTAGTACGTTTGCAGCTTTCATATCTCTGTGCAAGATTTTATTACTGTGAATATAGTATAAGCCATTTAGTAACTGCTGCATGACCTTTTTGATCTCTCCCAGACTAAATTTGACGTTCACATTGGACAGTAGGCCAGCCAAATCGTGTTCACAGAAATCGAAAACTAAATAAAATGTTGATCTGTATTTGTTGTGCAATGTCGCTTTTGTACGACAAATCTCGATCAGATTCACAACGTTCTCGTGTTTTAGGAGCTGTAGGATCTTTATTTCTCGCAAAGCTGTGATCGGGAAGCCTTCCTTTTCGTTGTCCATCAACACTTTTTTCATGGCGACGAACTTTTTGTTGCTATTCCTCTGTCGAGCTTTGAACACTTCTCCAAAGGTTCCCTGCCCGATTTTAGCGACTTTTTCGTATTTTGAGGACTCGTCGCAAAAGGGGAAGTCGAAATCTTCAATGTATTTCTCTTTTTCCCTCATACTTAGGATGGTGGAACTTGTGCTTATCACGGGTTGCGTAGGCTCCCGCGGAGCACTAACGCCTTGCATTTTAGACGTAATTTTGCCGCTCTTTTAGTACACCCTAGGAAAATAATAAGGTTTTGTGTTATGAAGAACACTCGTGGCACTTTTTTTGGGGTAAAAATTAGGAAAACAATCACATTTTTCGTTTCACACAACTTTCATTGAAAACAAACGTCAAACTGACAGATGCAGACAGCACAAGCACAGATTCGTAGAGCAAAAAGCCAAAAAGCAAATAATGATAGTGATGTACCCGAGCTATTTTGAAGTATAATATTCTGTCTGGTTTCTCATTTTTGTAAAAGCCACTGACCTGTATACACAACTTGTATAATAGAGGTCAGTGGTAAAAGCAGAATTGTCTTTTTGAATCAGTGGCGTGAACAAAAATGCCAGATTAAACGAGTGGGTTCTTGAACTTACTTTATTCCTCCAATTCAGACTCCCCATAAATTAAATGCATATCTGGGGTCTTAAAACTACGAAAGCATTTATTTCTGGGAAAGAATAAAGTTTTCCTTTTTATTATTAACTGTTTTAGTTCTGTCTTAAGTTACTAAAACGATAAATCGAAACGAGTTTACTAAACTACCTAACGAGTAAAGAGAATGTCATCTTGTACTTTCCATTTCACGCGTAAACCGTTACATGAAGAGCAACCAAAAACACAGTCACATCATCAAATTCTACTACTTTCCCGTTTCCATAAATGGAACGTCATTTGTTGTCTGTCAATTCACTCCTATTCGTATCTTATTGTTTTTAGATGAAATTATCGTGAATTTCCTGTGAATTACTCGACAAAAAGGTAAATAATGATTTAATAAATCATTTAAATAACTAAGTTTGCTTCATAACAGTGTAAGTATAGTGATATTTAAAGATTATTTTACATCATTATCGATCCGTACCAAAATAACTAGGGCAATTATTTTTGCGGGTTTTCGCAATCAAAACTTTATTTAGGCGCTCCTTATCGCTAACGTGAAAGTCTGTGTAGTCTCTGCGATAACACGCGATGTTAATTACGGTTCTTAATTAGTTTAAAAGTGGAGTAAATTGGGAAAAGAGTACGCCCCTTTTTTGTGTTGACTAAAAGATAATAATAGACATTTAAAATCAGGTAAACAAACATTAAAATGTAAATTGACTACCGCCAAGTTCAGCAGAACTTTTTGATGTATATTCTAGAATAATTTTTGCGTTATTTGGACTGCAAAACCGTAAACCGCGCCATTCTGGGACTAGGTATCAGATTCTTATTTTTAGTTTGCTATTTAGTAACTTTTTTATCCTTAATCATTGTACATACAATGATTAAGGATAAAAATGCGAAAAAATCGGTATTATTAAATATTTGTAATCTAGTTTCCTATACTAATAATAATCTTCTATCAGATGAATAGTTACACACCGATTTCTCTCTTTCAGTCGTTAGTAATTTGACTAGGCTAAAGGCTAGGCAGATGATGACTTTGTGTTTACCTAAAGTCAAATCCTTTAAATCTCATTCTAAATTAAATTACCATAATCTGAGTAATAGACACTTAAGGCAATTATAATTAATTAAATGCCTTTGTGTTAATCATGTAACAGGTGTTTATGAGTCATAAGCTCAGCACAAACAGTTTTATGGTTTCTTTGTTAGACAAAATAAGTTCTATTTTTAGTTGAATTATGAATGCAGAATAACATGTTAATGTCTGTTTATTAATTTACCGCCAATTTGTCCAGCCATTTTTCCACGCTTTAGAATTAGCCGTCTGGGCTGGTTTATGAAATACTAGCTGCGCCCCGCGGTTTCACCTTAAAGTGTCGATCCCGTGGGAATATCGGGATAAAAACTATCCTATGTCCTTCCCGGGGTGCAATTTATCTCTGTGCCAAATGTTATAGACAAGTTTAGGCGTTAAAAGGTAACATACAGACAGACACAGTTGCTTTCGAATTTATAATATTTTAGTATGGATGCTTTGAGTTAGTCATATTCTTGGATATTTTGCACATACAGTATAGAAAGTATTGATATGTGCAAAGATTTGTGACAAGAAATCTTCGTCAGATTTTTTCTTTGCAGAAAAATATGCATAAAACTTCTTTTTTTTTAATATACAACGTTATTTTTTAGTATATAAGTATGCGAAACCTGAATATACTTTGTTCAGAATAAGTAACTGAATTGATTCCATTAATGTTTACCCCGTGTTATATTTTGTCCCATAAATATTCAAAAAAGGTTAAAAGTTGAACACCGAGCGACACTAAGTAAGTTATCCAATCTCCGCGCCGAACGGTTAGGTACCTAGGTACTATTATCAATGAGCGCAAGACGGCGCGGCGCGAGCGGCGCGGGTGACCATGTTTTTGTACGGACAAACAGGTAACTTATCAAGCTTATAACTTTTAAATTTTGTACATAGATTCTTTACATAAAAATACTAGACACGCGTTTCGGGTTTCGCATATACTAAAAATAATGTTGCATATAAACTTAACTTTCTGCGTCTATCTGTCTGAACTAAAAAGTGTGACGAATATGAAAACTATGGTCACATTTGTGCACGGCTCTAAGATTATCAGAACTCTCCGTTATTTCACAGCACCATGGCGAGTGAGAGCAGCTCAGCCGTGCTGGAGCTGAACGATGCTGACAACGAGGACACGGAGGCCACAACAGTGACCGATGACACGCACGAGGGCATGCCGCTCATTATGGAACATGGATACGATATTGCTGTTAAGGTTAGTATCTACGGAAATATGCAGAATATAAAATAACACAATAATATTAAACACGTCATAATATTAAAAAATAAGACTAGTTAGCTAGTCGTAGACAGAGTAAACTATAGACTGCTGCATATCTTCTTTTTCATTCGCACAAGAAAAAGAGAAATATATTAACGTCACTAGCAAAGAAAAGAGACAGAGTAAGAATATTTCTGTCCCTTACTGCGTGTCGACTAAGCACATCAATGTGCACGATAAGTTTGACGTTTATGAAAAAATAATAAAATAGGTAATACACCGCGATTAAACGGAAAATAAGATCTTTTTCGTGCATCTAACTAGTGCATCACAGACAGCGAAGTCTTAGTAATAGGGTTCCATGTTTACCTTTTGGGTACGGAACCCTAAAAAAGATTCACATCCCGAGCAAAATACGTCATATAAGTACCTACCCTATATCCAGGATAATATGGTCCATATTCATTTGCACCTAATTTTGGTTCAGATGTGTATATGTAATTTAGTATTCAACCCCAAATATCTTCACAAAATACTGTGTCGCAGTAACAAAAGATGTTTAACAGGGCTTACCTCAGAAAGTGCACCTCCTGTGTTTTGAATATTAACTAGATGTAACAACGATCAGTGGTCTAAAATGTTGAACAGCTTCCATACTAATATTATAAATTCGGAAGTAACACTGTCTGTCTGTCTGTATGTTACCTTTTCACGCCTAAACCACTGAACGGATTTCGATAAAATTTGGCAGAGAGATAGATTGCATCCCGGGGAAGGACATAGGATAGCTTTTTATCCCGACACTTATGCGGGTGAAAACGCGGGGCGCTGCTAGTTCTATATAAAATTTACATAAACAAATGCTGCTTATTTAGAAACGGTCTTCATGAAAATAATATTGCTTATATTTGCAGGTGGACGCGCCAATGAAGCAGCTATCAACTCTAGAGACGTACGTGACGTACCGCGTGCGCTGCGTGTGCGCACGCTGGCCTACTCCTCCGCATGTAAGGAGGCGATACAACCACTTTAAGGTAAATTATAGTTATCATTCTCCAACTACTATTATATCCTCTGTAGGTCAACGATCAGCGATAATATAATCAATGTCAACATGTAAGTAAATGCTATGCAATTTTTAACATGGGGCCTAGAAAGGCCACTTTGCAGAATTATAAAAGGATAACATTATGAATCATAATATGGCGAAGATTAGTTTCATTAGAAAATTAGCAGAAATGAAGACTAGAGCCTCTTCGCAATAAGTGTGTCAAACGTAGACGTTCACGATGCGTAAACGCAGCGTTAGCAACGCGTTTGCACAGCGTCTAGGTTACGTATAAGTGCGACGAACGCCTAAAGGTCTTAGCACACATATCAACTCGAAAAGGGATCGGCACCGTATCGCCTTTCTCCTCGCCGTCAAACAGACGTCAACCTAACGTAAGCACGTAACCAAAGCGGATCAGAAGCTCCGATACGTCGACTCGGCTACGGCTAGGCGACGCCGCGCTTACGGCTCGCCGACCGCTGGTTGATGGTGCAGCAGGCAGGTCGGAGGGGTGACAGGGGCAAGGGTGGACGAAGAGACGTAAGCTCGGGTACGGAGAGACGTAAGCTCGGGTACGGAGAGACGTAAGCTCGGGTACGGAGAGACGTAAGCTCGGGTACGGAGAGACGTACGCTCGGTTACGGAGAGACGTAAGCTCGGGTACGGAGAGACGTAAGCTCGGGTACGGAGAGACGTAAGCTCGGGTACGGAGAGACGTAAGCTCGGGTACGGAGAGACGTAAGCTCGGGTACGGAGAGACGTAAGCTCGGGTACGGAGAGACGTAAGCTCGGGTACGGAGAGACGTAAGCTCGGGGACGGAGAGACGTAAGCGCGGGGACGAAAGTACCTTTCAAACAAATTCTCATGTTTACCCAATAATTAAATCCACTTTAATGCCCAAATGTATGTAAATGAATATTTATCTTGTCCGCAGCTGCTCCACAAGCGCCTGGTGTCGGCGCACCCCCTGCTGGCGCCGCCGCCGCTGCCGCCGCTGCACTCGGCGCGCCAGCAGCTCGACAGGTACTCGCCCTCCTTCGTGGCGCTCAGGACTTGTGCGCTCAACGCATTTCTAGGTGAGTCTATACAACATTATTTTTAGTATATGCGAAACCCGAAACACGTGTCTAGTATTTTTATGTAAAGAATCTATGTACAAAATTTCAAAACTGTATCATGAAAAATCACAAAGTTATAGGTTTGTTAAGTTACCTGTTTGTCTGTACAAATACGTGCTCACCCGCACCACGCCGTCTTGCGCTCATTGATAACAGTACCTAGGTACCTAACCGTTCGGCGCGGAGATTGGATAACTTACTTAGTGTCGCTCGGTGTCCAACTTTTAACCTTTTTAAAATATTTTTGGGACAAAATATAACATGGGGTAAAAATTATTGGAAGCGATTCAGTTACTTATTCTGAACAAACTATATTCAGGTTTCGCATATACTAAAAATAACGTTGTATACTTATACAACGTATTTTAAGTCCACCTAAGTAAGAACTCTCGCTACTAACTACATTTGGTGTATATGACACGCCCCATTCCAGATCTATGCACAATTGCAAAAATGAGTATCATAATGGGGTAAATGATTTAAAAAGAACTGGCCAAGTGCGAGTCGGACTCGCACACGAAGGGTTCCAAACCACAATGCAAAAACGCCGAAAAAACACGTTTGTTGTCTGTCCCCTTAAATATTTAATTTATTTTGTTTTTAGTATTTGTTGTTGTAGCGGCAACAGAAATACATCATCTGTGAAAATTTCAACTGTCTAGCTATCACGGTTCATGAGATGACACTGGTGACAGACAGACGGACAGTGGAGTCTTAGTAATCGGGTCCCGTTTTTAATCTTTGGGTACGGAACCCTAAAAAAGGGCCGTTTTGCCAATTATTTTCAGTAAGACCTAAAGAACATGGGTAAAAATCTCATTACTATTTCCAAAATTAATGCCTTTTACATTAAAGTAAGTAAAGATAAGATAAGAGAGAGCAGTGGTGGCCCAATGTTAACGGCCGCGACTTACGAGTTGTAGGTCGTAGGTTCGAACCCAGACAGGCGCTTTACTTTGTGTAAATTATTTCATCACCACTGCTCTCAAAACGGTGAAGGAAAACATCGTGAGGAAACCGGCATGTCCTAGAACCAAAAATTCAAAGACATGTGACATCTACCAACCCGCACTGGGCGCGCGTGGTGAATTACGGCCCACTCCCTCTCACCGAGAGGAGGCCTGTGTCCCAGCAGTGGGAACATTATAGGCTGATTATGTTAAGATGAATATTCCCATGTTGTCAACAGAGCGAGTGGCGAAGCACCCTATCCTGACACACAGTGACGACTTCAGAATATTCCTGACCACACCCGACGACGAACTAGATAAGGTAACTATTTCAATATACCATCTATGAAAGCACTAGCTGCGCCCCGCGGTTTCACCCGCATAAGTTTCGATACCGTGGGAAAAAAAAAAAAAAAACCCCGTTCCCGTGGGAATATCGAGATAATAAAAAACAAGTAATTAAAAAAACTAAAAAACCCGACTACGATAAAAAAAATTTGTTTAAAAAAAACTGAAAAGCTAAAAACAAGGCCATTTTAAATTAAATAAAAGTTGGAAGCAGGCGGGACCCATACCATTTTTTTATTATATTTTCAAACTCAAATGTAAATGTAAAGTCACTCAACAGGGAACAAGAAATAATTATTTTATTTAACGTGTTTTTTACGATTTGTCACTTCGAATTACTTTTAACCATATAAGTTGCATATATTTTTGTAATCACCTTTTAAAACCCTTAATTTTGATATTTCACTCGATGGTATTAGAAGAAAAAAAAATTTCGAACTCCACAATATGGCACCCTAAATCCGCCATTTTACTTTGTTTTTGATTTTAATGTAGCCAGTGACACTCGCGCTACCAAGACAAATCTAAAGACGTATAATTTATTCAAATCCGTTCATTCGTTTAGAAGTTACGAGGGAACAAAGAATCGGACATACATACATACATACAGGTCAAACACATAACCCTCCTTTTGGGCTTCGCCGCAGTCGGGTAAAAAGTAGCCTATACCTTAATCCAGGGTGTCGGCTACCTCCATACAAAATTTAATCGAAATTGGTCCAGCCGTTTGAGCGTGAAGAAGTAACAAACACACACCTCCCCACACTCACAAACTTTCGCCTTTATAATATTAGTGTGATATTGATTATTTTAATTGTTACAGGTATTCAAAAGTGAAAACAGCGCGCTAAACCTATGGGGGCTAAGCAGTGCTCTGTACGGTTCAGGAGAATCTAAGGCTACTAACGGACCAAGGTACTATTTTCCCCTTATAAATATACTTCTTTGTATGTCCCCTAAATATTTTCTTCCATTTTAACATTACTGTTACTGTTGTGGTGGCTTAGCGGTATCGGCTTCGACTTACGCGTTGTAGTCATGGGTTCAACCCAGACACGCACATTACTATGTGTAATTTATTTCCTCACTACTGCTCTCAAAACTGAAGAAACACTGGCCAAGTGCGAGTCGGACTCGCACACAAAGGGTTCCGTATCACAGGGCAAAAACGCTGAATAAAACCCGTTTGTTGTATGGGAAACAAAATAAAATAAATATTTAATGGGGGCCCCTTAAATATTTATTTTATTTTGTTTTTAGTGTTTGTTGTTATAGCGGCCACAGAAATACATCATCATCAGCCTATAGCAGTCCACTGCTGGACATAGGCCTCCCCTAAGGAGCGCCAGGTGTGATGACGATCTGCGAAAGACTGCAGGCAGATGCTGGATGCGTCAAGCTGAAGACATAATTTGTGAAAATTTCAACTGTCTAGCTATTGCGGTTCTTGATATACAGCCTGGTGACAAACAGACGGACAGTGGAGTCTTAGTAATAGGGTTTTACCCTTTGGGTACGGAACCCTAAAAACAAAGGAAACCAGCATTTCCTAGAACCAAAAATTCAAAGACATGTGACATCCACCAACCCGCACTGGACCCGTGGATTACGGCCCACTCCCTCTCACAGAGAGGATGCCTGTGTCCCAGCAGTGGGAACATTATAGGCTGATTACTGTGTGTTGTTCCAGAGTCAAAGACCCGGAGTTCACTTCAGCGGCAGACTACCTGCAGTCCTTGCAACAGAAGCTGACTACTCTCTGTGTGCTCACTACCAAGTTACACAAGAGTACTGTGGCACTGAGCGGCGAGTTTATGGGGTAAGCAGTGTTATACATATTACTGTATACCGGTGGCCATCTGTGGTCTTCTTCATCAGTTGCACTTCACCAAGTGGTGGTTTTCGAAAGCAAATGCACGAGTTATTATAAAAAATACCTAAATCTCTATAATTTTCGAGGAATTCCTTCAATTCCTCATGGATCCCACTATCAGAACTGGAATTTGAATAAAATGGGACCAATCTGGAAGTATATCCTATTAAATAAAAAAAAGAATTTTCCAAATCGGTTTATAAATTACAATACTGAGGTAACAAACATAAAAAAAAATACAAGCAAATTGAGAATCTTCTCCTTTTTTTGAAGTCTGTTAAAAATTACTGAAGAACATTTCCGAAAAATAGTGTTACAGCCAAATTAGACCGATTTTAAATTTTCCATAGAAACAGATTTCCAGTTATTTTTTTTTAAATAAGACATTTTGAAATGACTTGTACTATGAATGAGACTTTCTAATGTAATCCGAAAATAATTTCCAAAGAAATCGTGCCGTGACAGTCGTTGTTTGTTGGGTCTCAGTATGCGGCCCACAATTGGGCCCAGACAAAAAGTTTGCATACGCGAAGGAGATACAGAAAATACATTTGTCTTGTAGCGGTATCCACAACGCCACATGCGAACAACGCGTCATACTGACGTCACGCAAAATCCTGCATCTCGCAAGCAGAATTTACGGCGCAACTAGCATAGATACAACGGCCCGATATGAATCATCGGACAGTTGCCCGCCAGACACAACACTCGTCTGGTCGGAGGATCTTTCCTTTTCTATGGAGGTTGAGTAAACTTTACACCCTGTTCCTCATACCTCTATAGTCTCGTTTACTGTTACAACTGTGGATCTAATCTATTCTGTGTTAACATGCTGTCAATCTGGTATCTCCTCGTGTCATTTCGGTGTCACTGTACCATCACAGATACTACTCTTGCACTAACACGTACCGCCCCCCAGCATGAAGCGCGCGTGCGACGCGTGGACGTCCCAGTCCCACGCGCGCACGGCGCTGGGCACGGCGGGCGTGGCGGCGGGCGCGGCGGGCGCGGGCGCGGCCGCCGCGCGCCGGGCGCCGGGCGCGCACCGCGCCGTGCTGCCGCTGCTGGCCGCCTACGCCAGCGCGCATGTGCACAAGATATCGCAGAGGGACCATATACACGGTGAGTCGTCGTTATAAACTTTATTTATCTAGTACACTATTTTAGTCTCATTAAGGGACGCACTCTTTACTTGTGGATACCAAACATGTACAAACGTGCTGTGAAATGTGTGAAGACGAGTAGCGTCAGCATAAAACACACACACACGCACAAATACTCACAAACACGTTTTTTTTGTTTGTTTTTTTTTTAGGTTGGGAAGTCATCAAAGGTCAAATGACCCCTCCCACTCTGGGTGGAGCGGAAGGGAGTGTCAGACTCTTACTGATTAAAACCCACCCGTGTTCCTTCCTTAGCCCTTTATGTTCCGGGCCAGCGGTAACCCTTTAGAACAATCCCGCTGAACCGGCAAGCTTCGGCCCTAACGGGCCCCTTCAGATCATGCTGGCATCTCTTTGAAGCGCGCGTGGAAAACGTACGCGCCCCCCGGCACGGGCCTGGTCCTGATCGGACGGTGAGCAACCCATTACTCTCCGTCCTTAGGCCCGTGCCTACGGTGGCCGGGAGTCGTCACGCGGCAACCAAACACGTCTAACTTCGCTTTTGTCTTGGACGGTACTGAGAGCTCATGCGCTTACACACACATTCACAGCGTGTGCCTGAGAAGCTAAGAGACAAAAAATCAATTCCAATAAATAATACAAGCCATTAACTTAACTAAAATTTATTATTTACATTACAACAAATAAATAAGACTATGTACCGTAATTTGGGGTGAATAGAATTCCAGAGGTGAATCAAGAACAATTAAAAAAAAGGACTTCAGCTACCTACAGATACGACTTGGAGACGACAAGAAAACACTGGCAATGCTAAGAGTAATATTACATACCTCGATGCCTCACCGCGATACCTCGCGGTCGCGGTTTAGCTCGCTACCTCAAGGTCACCTCCATTTAAAATAAATGCATGCTAATAGACACTCACGCACCAAACAGTCTAAGTTTGACTAGCTATAGTGACTAAACTTTTGGATATATTTGATTGAATTTTCGTGAATCTTGACTGGGGACGAACATTAGATATCAATCAATCAACTCATCCTATCGCAGTCCACTGCTGGACATAGGCCTCTCCCAGACTGCGCCACAACACCCTGTCCGCCGCCTTCCGCATTCAGTCTGTCCCGGCCACGGCCAGTCGGTGGCAAAAACCTAAAACTATAAAATACAAATCCCAAAGACACCGACTTCCGAAATTAAAATTATTTCATAATTTTGAGTTAATATCTTTTTGAAGTCGGTTTAATTTTTTTAAATTACTTTTTTATTTTAATTACCGATGGAAAAATTCTGTGCTCTAGCTAGAATCATGTGTATTTCATGGTTGCAGTTTGCGAGTCGATGTCCGCCACCTGTATTCATCCCTGCATTTCTATAAACCCCAATAATCTATTATTTAATCGTCCAAATGAACCCTGGCCATAATATTTTCACAAACAGACTTGATTTTTACACTATTTTCATAAGAACTCCTGGCTGCAGGTCCTTGTATCAAAGAACCTATGAAACGGAGTAATTTCTCAGGAATTTCTCCATCCATTTCACCATCAGAATTTCTCTTCATAGACCTAATCTCGCTACGTAATTCAAATGCAATTTTATCTTGTTTAAAGTCTTCATTTTCAATAAAAGCGCTGTCGAAATCTGTTGTCCCATCTTTGTATACAACCTTCTTTTTAGATTTCGAAGTTATTTTTATAATACCCTCATAATGAGTAAGTATCTTTTCTTGGAGATTTAGAACAGTGCTACTTTCCATATCCAATGGGATGGTCGTATTTTGAATTTCGCACAGTAACGCTTTGTAGCGTTCAAAAAGGTCTGTCAATAAGTAGGTCTTATTCTTATCTATGATTTTATCGTCTATGAACGCGCAGAGTGCTTCAAATGCTTCGGTTTTTATTTTTGTTATAACCAGCCTGACGTCTTCTTCATTGCAGTTCTTGGTAGTTATTTTCTGGTGTTGGTTTCTATATTCTACTCTGCAAAGAGGATGGCATGAAAATACTTTATTTTCGTTCAATTTTTCTAACAAATTTTCGTCTTCCATTGCTTTAGCTGCCTCCAAAACCTTTTCAAATTCATCCTCTTTGGCTATCTCTGACAGCTCAACCTGCATGCCTATTTTCCTCTGCTCCTTCTCACAAAATAAACAGACGTCATTCGCTGACGAGTCCATCTCAACAATTTTAGGTCCTAATGCCTCACCAAAGTTCAGATTCGGTTGGTTATAAATACTCCCGTATCTGAATAGATCCATGCCGGAACCAAATGCGTAATGATCTTTCGTCATATCTTTTTTGATGGGAGATTTTCTTGTTAATATAGACTTGAGGATTACTCCTCGAGAAATATCTGGGTTGACGTAACTCGGTTCGTCCATTTGATAAGTCTTAAAAGGTGTTACTTTTAAGTCAATATCACAGGTCTTAGTGTCAATGTGAGGGATTTCTATCTCTATACTGCTGGATGCCGTATTTTTCTTAAATGCGTTGGGCGAGTCGATTTTGAGGGGAGTTATGTTGTTGATTAGTACCTGTAAATTAAAAGAACACAGTTAGGATTTAGTCTTCTTCTTTCGAGTTGATGGCAAAAGTATAAATCATATAGTCAGAATAGCAGCGCCCCGCGGTTTCACCCGCATAAATGTCGATCCCGTGGGAATATCGGGATAAAAACTAACCTATGTCCTTTCCCGGGACTATCTATACCAAATTTCATTTAAATCGGTTCAGCGGTTTATGTGTGAAGAGGTAACAGACAGACTTTCGCATTTATAATATTAATATGGATGAGTTGGGCTCAGTAGGTGGCCACTTCAATTGCGGTTTTAGGTCCTCAGAAGAGCAGGTGTATGGGCAGTTAGGACACTCCAACACATGGGACACTAGCTTCTACCCGCGGCTTCGCCCGCGAGGTATGTCGATAAAAACTATCCTATGTCCTTCCCCGGGATGAAATCTATCTCTGCCAAATTTTATCGAAATCCGTTCAGTGGTTTAGGCGTGAAAAGGTAACATACAGACAGAGTAACTTTCTTTAGAATATTAGTATGGATGGTTTGGTCAGGAGCAGCACATTCCTCCATTTCGCTAGATTATGCTTGCAGCCGTCTACTTGGGTCCACAGACGATTGCCGTAATATAAGCCACAGCAGGTCACGTCCGGGTGCTCCTGGGGCTCGACGTAGTTGGGTAGTGGCAGGTGATATTCTTTCCACAACTTTATTGTAATAATGGTTCATCATCTGCCAGCTTTTTCCCATCTATGTTGGGGTCGGCTTCCAGCCTAACCGGATGCAGCTGAATACCAGTATTTTACATGAAGTGACTGCTTATCTGACCTCCACAACCCAGTTATTGGGTAATATATATGATTTGCTTTTTTTGTTTGTTTTTACTAGCTGTAAGTCCTCCATGTACTAAATAAATAAATAAATAAATAAATATGATACCACTTGGTAAGACTGGTTGTCAGACTTTCGGGCTTCTGATGACCCGTAACGACTGTCAAAGATCCACGGACCAACCGCGGCAAGCGTAGCTTAACCTGATCGATCGAACCGTGCGGTTGTTATTTCTTAGCCACGAGCCCCTCATAAAGTAGTTAGAAGTATGAAAAGAATAAAGAAAATAAGTTACTATAGAGGTATGAGGAACAGGGTGTAAAGTTCACTCATACTCCATAGAAAAGGGAGGATCCTCCGACCAGACGGGTGTTGTGTCTGGCGGGCAACTGCCCGATGATTCATGTCTATGCTAGTTGTGCGGTAAACTCCGCTTGCGCGATGCAGGATTTGCGTGACGTCAGTATGACGCGTTGTTCGCATGTGGCGTTGTAGATACCACTACATTACTATGTTACTTGTGTGACAATTGTTTGGCACCATTTAAAAGGGTTATTTTATTATAGACAATTGAAATAACCCAGGCTGTCTGACCTCTACTACAATCTAGGTAGTTATGGAGGTCATATGGACTAAACAATCTGAATATGTAAGATTTGATTTAAAAGAGTTTCCGTGGTGTTTCTTGCCCGTTCTTCTCCATAAGAACTTACTATGCTTTGGAATGGGCAACTAGCTTCATCTTTCTGACTGACCGACCCCTTGACAGTTCAAAAGTGCCTGTAATTGGTTTAATTGAAGTAAATGCTTTGAGCTGATTTCGCAGTTGCTCCATGTAAAAACTGATATTCCGGTACTGGCAGTAAGACTAGAAGCTGACCCTAACATAAGAAAAAGCTAGGCTAGATGATGAAGACACAGATGAAATTACAGGCACATGAGACATCCCAAGCTTTTTACTGCCAGTTCCAAAGCAAATATTCTCAGATAGACCTATTTCTATGAAGTTTTCATAGAAATTGTTCCGTCAGAGTATCGTCGCACCTGTCTGCGGGAGCCTTAAGAAGTTCACAAATTCCTCATTTTATTCATTTCCTTAATAATGACTCACTGACTGATTGAAACTATTTGACTTTATTTTATTGCTGTAACCTTGTTGACATTTTATATTAATATGCAACATTTTGCTATAATTTAAACGATTTGACATTAATTTATATTACATATTATAATTTCTTAATTATTATTTTGAATTGGTGTAAATTAAATATGATTTGCATGCCAATGTGATGTAGAACATGGAGGAATATTTAAAAAAAAAAAAAATCTGTCAATCCAACATCACATCACCACTTTGAAGATTCCTGAGTTCCCACCAGACGTAGGCTCCACTTTAAAACTAGTCACTACTAGTTTTAACCGCAAGGTGCGTAGCTAGTTCACTGAGGAGCTATGCACCTTGCGGTTTGAGGAACATGGAACTTCCGATGTCAAACTCAAAGCATTTATTTCAATTAAACCTTGTACAGACACTTTTGAATTGTCAAAATTAAATAGTCTGTCAGTGAGTCAGAAAGTTGAAGCTAGATGTGTGCCCATGTATTACCCATTTTATAAACTAATACATAAATGATTTGATTTATTTGCTTTAACTAAAATATGGGTGCCGAATGCCCACTTAGTATTTAGAGACATCCCCAAGCGGTTGGTCGACTCTTCACGTGACCAGAGGGCTGGCCTATTTTTTGGCCAAAGAATCGACATTGCCATGCAACGTGGCAATGCTGCCAGTCTTTTGGGCACGTTTCCTGTTAACAGCGATGCGGATGAATTTTTTGATGCCCTTTGATTATTTCTCCTCCTTTTTATATACTTGTACATACTATTTTTATTATTTTAATACTGTTAGCTTTTAAAATTATATACTAAAATAGGATTTTGAATCCTACAATAATATGTAACCGTGACATGACCTTTACTTTTTCAGTTTGACCCTGTATCAATCTATTCATTAAAATTCTGCAAGGTCCTGGTTTTTCTACATTTATTTAAATGAAGAACATTTAGTTCAGCCTTTTGAACATTCAGCCCAAATATAGTCTAATTACAAAAGGATAGGAATGTCTGACAACCCGTTTTGCCAAGGTATCATGTTACCCAATAACTGGGTTGTGGAGGCAGTCGCTCCGTGTAAAATACTGGTATTCAGCTGCATCTGGTTAGACTGGAAGCCGACCTTAACATAGTTGGGATAAGGCAGGCAGATTAATTTTTTTAATAAAGAACTAACAATTGTGTTTATAATTATAATCACACTAATATTATAAAGGCGAAAGTTTGTGATTGTGTTTGTTACTTCTTCACGCAAAAACTACTCAACGGATTTGGATGAAATTTGACACACAGATAGTTTATAACTAGGATTAACACGTAGGATACTTTTTATCCGGATATTCCGATGGGATCGAAACTTATGCGGGTGAACTGCGGGGTGCAGCTAGTATATAATTATGAATGTGCCGAGCAAATGATCAAGGCAGTTTCCAGAAAAAGTTAATGTGTCCTTTGCCAGACTTCACTCACAGACAGACACATTTCACATACATACACTCACGCTTTTTTGGCGTGGGGGTACGCAGCTACAATCCTTACATACTCCTTTTGCTTTGTTAACGTTTGTACACATTCACTACGATCTACTAAAAATATAATTAAATATACAAAAATATATTTACCTTGCTATTACTGAACATAGAGGCGAACTCCTTTCTATTATTACTTTTTAAAATAATAAACTTGTCATAGCATTGTAGATGATAACCTCTTTGCATCAAACTCTTTGGCAAAACAACATCGCCATAGATCAGATTCTTTTTCTTCCGAAACGCCTGTATTTTGCGACATTTTTCTAATTTTTCTTCATTAAATTTCTTGACAATGATGCCCGCTTTTTTGCATAAGAAACAGGTAAGCATATTTAGGTGAATTAACTTCTCTTTTCTTAAATCCATTCTGCTTTTGCGTTTAAAATAACCTCAAAAACAATACCATAGTCTTAATCTGCGCACAAATCACTATATTGACACTTTTTGTTCAAAATTCACTGTATCAATGAGAAAATACGGAAGTAGAATCAAAGTTAAAGAGTTGGTTTGTCTCAATGTCAACATTTAACCTCGGTTTTCTGTTCCTTGTCGAATTATTACACTTTTAACACACGTTCAGTCACAGATCACACAAATAACGCCTATTATTAGTTGATAATTTATGTGGAATTAGTTTTACAGTTATTTTTTAACAAATAAATCATTGCTTGCCTCTAATCTATAGACTAAAGTAATGTTTACAAGCCAAGGTCGAGTGTAGTGATGTGAACCGGTTTCAAAAAAACCTAAAAAAAAACGGTTTTAGTAAAAACCGATAATCACCGGTTCTCATTGAAAAACCGATTACAATCACAAAACATGTATCCGAGTCTTTGATATGTATCCGAACACGAGTCTTTTCCGTTTAAAATATTGTCTATGATACGGGAATCCCCCGATATCCCATTTTAATATGCGACTAACTTCACTATACTAAAATATTCCAATAATGCTATTCAGTAAAAATCTTACCGTGAAAATACTTAGGTAAAGTGAGCTACTGAGCTGTCAATAGTGTCAATCCTTAGTATCAGGTGGAATGACAGCTCACTAAGCTCACTTCACAGTTATGACGGTGATCTTTTTACAGAATAGCACCGAAGTTTTGCTTGCGAATTATTTGGAGTTGACATGTTTGTAAAATCAAGTACAAGAAATTATTTTGAGAAGATTGATAATCTTATTGCAAAGTGTAAGATATGCGCTAAAGTGATCAAAGTTGGAGGAGGAACCTCGAATTTATATTGGCACATATTAAGGCGAAAGCGCCAGGGTAGCCCGCGAAATTCAACTATTTTTAGGTTTTTTGCAATTTGCTGGTCAGTATTAGGTTGTATGTTGATTAAAATATGATTCACGGCCGTAACAAATATGTATTTACAGAATTATAATCAATAGAGTCATCAACACAACTCTCTAAGACCATGTAATCCCCAAGAATGACTATTTCATGAAACCTTGACATTTGGGGATTACATGGGATTAGAGAGTTGTGTTGATGACTTTAATGATTATAATTCTGTAAATACATATTTGTTACAACGGCGAATCATATTTTAATCAACGTACAACTTAATACTGACCAGCAAATTGCAAAAAACGTAAGAAAATTTGAATTTCACGGGCCACCTTAGAGCTTCCCCCTTAAGAGAAACCATCCCCAGGCTACAGTGGAGGTGGATCGAGGTGAAGTGGGTGATCAGCCAGGTGACACACAGGCACAGGGAACGTCTACTGGCACAACACAATAAAAACTCTGAAAATGACCGCAGCAAGTAACAAAAAGAAAATTGATAAATATTTGACTGTGATGATCGGACGGACGTACGGACGACTGACCACGGACTTTTTAGGAAAAACCTAAAAAAAACTTAAAAAACCGGTTTTAATAATTAACTAATCGGTATAAACCGGTGTTGAAAATTGTAATCGGTTCACATCACTAGTCGAGTGTTGACGTTTGACGTACGCGTTTCATTGAACCACCCGGGGGCGGTCGCTTCTTACGATAGGTAGCGGAGACTGCCGAATAGCGCCGAAGTTGTAAAATGGCCGTGAGTGTAAGAGAGATGGTAGATAGTCGTGCTTTGTCGCTCGCATGTGTTTTGTTTTGAGATAGTGATGTGATGTGTGCCGTCGTCACGTGGTTATCGATACGGTTTAATGTTTTGAGTTTTTGACTATACCTCTTTAATTAAATAGTCAGTCTTCAATCAAACCCAACTAATATTTTGGTTGGCGCAAAGAGAAGAGAAGAGGAATGGAGAACAGAAGGGTTTCACCAAAAAATACATTACATTTGCCGATTGAGAAACTCATAATTCATTAGTGAGCAACAAGCAGTAAACCATTATGAGCTGACTGTAGTAATAATAATAGCAGCCTACAGCAATCTGCAGTTAGACATATGCATAACCAGTCTAGAACACTATAGACTGATTATGCATATGTCTGCCACTGCTGGAACACAGTCCTCTTCTCTTCGAGAGGGAGTGGGCTGTAATCTACCACGCGGGCCCAGTGCGGGTTGGTAGATGTCACATATATTCGAAGTTTTTTTTTTTTTCTATTAACATTCGCAGGGCCAACTTGGCCAGAGATCGCACAAGACAGGTTTGGAAGGATAAAGGGGAGGCCTTGTCCTTTCTTTGGTATTGTTCGTCAAATCGTTGAGCTCCTTAAATCTTGAGTTGAGCTGCACGATTTCTGACAAATGCGTGCACTGACTGGACAGGTCCTCTCGATCTGTGTGGTTCTTTCCTCAAAAGACCATCTCAGACATCGATATGCATGGTCTTCATATAACCTGACCAAGATTATGTCTGGACTTTAAAAGAGACTGTGACCTCTGAGTTTGTTTCGGCCTTTCTTCTCAAAGTAGTCAGATAGGAAACGCAGATTTCATCTAGTTTTAAAAAACATGGTTGACGTGTAAAAGTGTTTGTACAAACCTACTTACAAAAATAAAATCATTTATAATGCGATAAATGTATCGATAAACTTAGTGATACCAACCTCCCTACAGAACGACCGCGAGCGTCGAACTCGATCGATGCTAGCAAGGTCAATGAGCTTAGCACGCTATTCATTGCTCGCCTGAAACTTAGCAAGGTCGTTGCCCTCCAAATGGCAATGTATGTTTTACAGTCTATTTCAGCTGTATTTTGGTTGGCAATGGAAAAATTTAATTTACCAAATATGAAACAAAAAGTCTTAAAAACAAGCCTTTTTGTTCACCGCCGCGCGCCGCCGTCAACGGAAATACAATGATAAACGAGATTATTGGAACCGAACGTGACGTACGGGTGATGACTGATGACGATCATTTGTCCACCGCGGACAGATTTGCAGATTTAAGGCTCCTTCAAACAGGCGCGACACGCGATAAAATCGCGCGCGACACAGGCACCGCATGTCGCGCAACGAGCGGTGCCTTTGTGTCGCGCGCGATTATATCGCGTGTCGCGCCTTTTTGTAGGAGCCTTTACACGGAAAAACTACAGTCACGAGCATAAGTATGTATACACTTGGCTTTATTCAAAGGCAATTTTCTCCTTTATTTTTTAATGAAATTTTATGTTAAATACGAACATAGTATTTTCGAACCCATAGGTTTCTGTAAAGTGTCGTATTTCAACGTTGCATTCGTCATTTCACGAAAAAATCGCAATTGAAAGTTGCCAAGTGTTGACATATTTGTGCTCGTGACTGTACATAGATATGGATTTTCCTGAACGCAGCTTTATAAAATAAAATGTCTTTGTTACAGCTGCTTACGTCGCCGGGACTAACACAACAGATGACCTACACAATAGGTAAGATTCCATACTTAATATTATAAATGCGAAAGTGTGTCTGTCTGTTACCTCTTCACGCTTAAACCGCTGAACCGATGTAGATGAAATTTGGTATAGAGATAGTTTGAGTCCCGGGAAAAGACATAGGATATTTTTCATCCCGATATTCCCACGGGATCGGCACTTATGCAGGTGAAACCGCGGGGCGCTGCTAGTAATTTATAGTTGCCTTCAAACACTTTAACAGTAGTAGAGAACTCTATGAAGAACTTGCCCGGGGAAGTACTACCATCATCTTCCTGTCCTTGTGCCATGTTTCTTGTGGTCGGCGCAACACGTACCTACTCTTTTTCCTTTCTCCCCTGTCAACCGTCACGCTATCATTCACTCCCTTCTCTTTCAAATCATTCCGCACACAATCTATCCCTCTTTTTTTGGCCTTCCTCTCTCTCTTTCTTCATCCCTTCATCCATCAACACAGGACCTAATGGCTGCGTCAGTTACTGCTATCCGCGTTACAGAATTTTGGGCCAAAGAAACTAAAAACAATACCATCGACAGAAGAAACGCTAAGAAGATCTATCAACATGAATATTCGGGTCGCTAGTGGTTTTATTTACTAGTGATGTCCCACTGCTGGGCAAAGGTCTGCCTACTCTTCTTCCACCTCTCTCTGTCCAGAGAGTCAAGGAACAATCTTTGTCGAGTCCAGCTCATCCCGCCATCTCCTGGACCTGCCGCGATGTCGTTTGCTATTAGTCGGGAACTCGGGACCCACTGGGTCGTAAGTTTGGCCCATTGAACATGTATCATAATTTTGCGGTTGGCGGAGGTTACCGTCTTACGATCACGTGACAACTTCCGCTTTATATTTTATCACAAAAGATTAAAAAATAAAAGATTCGCTTGTACTCATCCTCGTGCAACCGTTTGGAGGTCGACCTTGAGTTTGGCATAACAGCGTGAGTTCATGCGTCCTCTCGACCTCGCCTTCAATGTATCGGTATAGTCTGTGCGTCATACTTGGGAAGGTCATCTGGGACTTTTAGCTTACATATAAAATGTCGCCTGTTTTCCCGTAGGGCAGGCAGACCTGTAGGCACAGTTAGCGATACTCCAGTTTTTAGGGTTCCGTAACCGTTCCGTACCCAAAGGGTAAAAACGGGACCCTATTACTAAGACTTCGCTGTCTGTCCGTCCGTCCGTCTGTCTGTCACCAGGCTGTATCTCATGAACGGTGATAGCTAGACAGCTGAAATTTTCACAGATGATGTATTTCTGTGACCTCTATAACAACAAATACTAAAACCAGAATAAAATAATTATTTAAGGGGGCTCCCATACAACAAACGTGTTTTTTTCGGCGTTTTTCCCTTGTGGTACGGAACCCTTCGTGTGCGAGTCCGACTCGCACTTGGCCAGTTTTTTAAATCTTAATTTATGAGCTAAATACTTATTTAGCTCATTAATTAAGAAACCGGTCAAGTGCGAGTCGGACTCGCACACTGAAAGGGTTTGAAACTAATTTCTAAACAAAAATTTCTTTGTCCGCAGGCTTGAACAGGCATCCGAAGCGCTACGCTCCGAACTATCAGACTGGGTACCAAAAACTCGATCAGAAATCAAAACGCTATTACTAGACCTCGCCGACAGGCAAGTCAACCTGCACACACA
This sequence comes from Oligia latruncula, assembly GCA_948474745.1. Taxonomy (NCBI): domain Eukaryota; kingdom Metazoa; phylum Arthropoda; class Insecta; order Lepidoptera; family Noctuidae; genus Oligia; species Oligia latruncula. Next base: position 7,951,149 of record OX419713.1, on the reverse strand, counting down.
AACGCTCCATGGCTGGGAACACGCGTTAAAACTAGCTACGGAAGCTAATTTAGATGAGATATTTAAGACTGTCTCCAAAAATGCAGTACAGAATCTTTCGCCTTCAAGGTGTAGGTCTGAAATGACTCCTACGGAGACAGAAAGAGACCTGGATGATTATAGCGAAGAATTTGAAGCTAACAGTCATGACGACTTTGAATCGAATCATATTATAGTGTACGATGAGGACAGAGATTCAGATCCAAAACTGAATTTAGAGAACGATATTGATGGTGATTTTGAATCCAAACTGGATGAGTTGCAAAATGATTCTTTGAGTGTAAAGGAGATTAATGATACGGAGATTGTTAATGATAATCATCTTGTAAAAACACAAGAAGAGATTTTGAACGAGATTTTAGAAGACACAGGAACGGAAGCGTCGAGCAGTGATTTGAAACCAAAGTCTTTGAATTCAAAGAGTGACGGCATTTCGGATCCGTTGAGAGATTTTACGGACGTTGATCTATCATGATTTTATGACTCTCTTTTCTTTGATTTACTTAAAGATTTTTAACCCTGATTTAGGAACTGATATTAATGCAGTTCCTTTTATGGATCTGGGTGAGGCGTTTGACTTTATCAGCCAATGAGTGACCAGTACTGAAATTCAGTCAGCCAATCAAAGGTGGAATAGCAATAATCATTTCGTTTGGTAAGGCCATTGGTGATTGCATTTTACTGTTATTTACAGACAGAAGGCCATTTTAAGATATTAATGAACAAAAACATTGAGGGATCCCTCAAGGCAATATAGTTGGACCACTACTGTACATTTTAGGTACTCGTGGTTTCCTACGGTATGTTTTAGGTACCGTTTAGGATTTTAGGTACCGCCAAGTCAGAATTGTAAGATATTTATGAAAACTTAGATAGATTGAGTATTCGAATACTTAGAATTTAGTGACGGAAATGTTTTAATGTGACTTCTGATAGAAAAATTATTAGTTAAAATAAAATATTATCTACATTATTGCTATCAGGAACAGCAGATATTTATTAAATATGTTTCTGTCTCTATCGTACACCTTATAGTGAAAGAGACAGCGGGAAACTTATCGGCGGTTCTAAATTGTGTTGTGTTTTGAGTGTTCAGCCGTTAGACATTGAAAGCAGATAAATGAATATTCTATTATATTCTAAAACAGCTATCCCTGTGTGGTATTTCTTTTGGATTCCCCTGATTTCTGGAGATTCCGCAGGTTCTTAATAAAAACAAACTGTTCGTTTCAACCATTTATTGGATCTACCTTCTTCCATAGATTACATAGGTCGCGTTCCGAATTAGCTAGTCCTGTCAAAATCAGGGTGCGTTCGAGTTTAATATAATGACACATTCTATAACACACTCCCAGGACAGAATAAAAAGTCGAAAGTACATACTTAGTTTACAAAGTTACACTCAAATTTAGTTACATACTATAAGATTACATCTAACATCACAAACATATTAGTTTAAATTGTTACTAAAATAACATTACTGAGAGTATAATATAACTTTCAAAGAGTCAGTCCTAGGGATCGAAATGTACCTATTGTAACAATCGACAAACTTTACATTTAGTAATCAGTACACAGCACACCAGAGAGCATCATACAATTCAGAATAAAGCCCTGTGAAAAAATAATAAAGTTATTGTTACAGGTGTCTCTCCAGTAGGTAAGTTCTGTAAAAACAATAACGGTGTCAGTGGTTTAACATCTCCCATTTCCACGTATGTAAGGGCCCAGTCCATTGATGCTTTGCCTAGAATTCTGCGCAGCATTTCTTTTACTACTCGAATCAGCCGCTCCCACCATCCTCCCCACCACGGAGCTGCTGGCACGGAGAACTTCCACAGGATCTTATAAGAGTTGGTGGCTTCTTCAACTTCCTGCCAGTTTACTTCTTGAAGCAGGTTAGCAGCACCAACAAAATTTGTTCCATTATCTGTATAAATAGTCCTCGGTCGGCCACGCCTTGCTATAAAACGCCTTAGAGCCATGAGAAAGCCATTTGTGGATAATGACTCTACGAGTTCCAGATGTATTGCTCTATAAACAGCACAGGTAAAAAGAACAATCCAACATTTTTCATTATTTCTTAGGAATAATGGCCCTGCCAGATCTATACCAGTCACTTCAAAGGCTGCTGTCGTTTTGATGCGGTCTGCTGGTAGAGGTGGTTCGGGAACCACATAATGTTTAGCTTTGTCTTTCTTGCAGGTAATACATTGTGACACTGTATTCTTTACTAGCTTTCTAACACCAGTAATCCAAAATGAATTCCTTAATGTAGTCATCAAAGTCTGTGTCCCAGCGTGATTCATCTTTCTATGTGTTTCTTGAACCATTCTCTGTACTATCTCGTTATTTCCTGGTAGTAAAATTGGGTGTATGAAATCTTTTTCTTCTCCACTGTATTCTAGTCTAGTTTTCACTTTTATTATTCCCTCTTCTTCTGTAGTTATAAGCTTCTTATCTATATTATTCTTGTCTGTATAGCTTTCTTTTTGTATTAGTTTAAATAATGTTTCTTCAGCATGCTTGTATTCTTCAAAACCTATATATTCAGACTTTATATTATATTTTTCCCTAGTTCTAGGACACAGTCTTAGCATTCTAGCAACAAGCCTTATTATCTTGCTATATTGACTAAAATACAATAAGCTATTGCTGAAGTTGTCTGTAGTTACCTCCACATTGACTGCTATGCTTTTATTCTGTTCACCACTAATGACTTCTTCATATTTTCTATTATTATTACTAATGATAGACTTTGGCCAGTTTTCTTCTTTCAGGTACAACCATTGAGGACCTGTCCACCATTGTGTATCCAGTAGTGTCTTAGGGTTGCAGCCGCGTGAAGGTAAGTCTGCAGGATTATGAATACCAGGTAAGTGGTTCCAGTTATTTCTATCTGTGATAGCGCAGATTTCTTTTACCCTGTTTGTTACAAATGCTTTCCAGGTATCTTGTCTCTGTATCCACGCCAGCACTACCGCAGAGTCTGTCCAATAATATACTCTGTAGTTCTTGCTTGTTGCAAGCAGACCTGATGTTACGACTTCTTTGAATAATCTAGAAGCTATGACTGCCCCCATTAGCTCTAGTCTTGGTAGCGTCATCTGCCTTTTGATGGGCGCAACTCTACTTTTAGCTATTATAAGTCGTACCGTTACCTGTTCTTCATGTTCTGTTCGTAGAAATACACAACCTGAATATGCGTCTTTGCTAGCATCACAGAATACATGCACTGTTGTTTTGCAGTTGTCTAGTGGAAATTCTGTGAGGCGCCTTGGTATTGTGCACTCTTGGAGACAGTCGATGGTACTTATCCAATCCTTATATTCTTTCTCTAGCTCCTCAGGAATCATTTCATCCCATCCTGTCTTTAATAACCATGCTTTCTGTATGATAAGCTTTGGGATTAATGTAACTGGGCACAGGAAACCTATGGGATCGAATATCTGCTGTGCAATTGATAATAGATCTCTCTTTGTAATCTTTTCAGGTACAGTTTTCATGTTTAAATTGCAACACAATTTATCTCTTTTTCTATCCCACTGTACACCTAATACTGAGAGTGATTCTTCTTCTTGCATTGAATTCATCATCCATCCTCTTAAATCGAATTTACCTTTATTCATAAGTTCTGTAGCTTCTTTAATAAATTTCTTGACCTCTGATTTTGTGTCAAAGCTGGTTACACAGTTGTCCACGTAGAAGCACTCTTTTAGTCTTGCAGCTGTTTCTGGGTAAATATGAGTATGCTGTTCCAGATGGTGGTTGATTGTTTTCGCCAGAAGAAAGGGACTGCATGCAACACCGAATGGTACTCGAGCATGTTGATATGTAAGTACTTCATCTTTCGCCTTGGGATCATTCCACCATAATAATTTCAAGTACTTACGATCCTCTGGTGCCACTGAAATCTGTAGGAATGCCTTTCTTATGTCGGATATAACTCCATAAGTACCAGCTCTGAACATCATTATAAGTTTCGGGATAACTTCTATAAGGTTTACACCTTTCTGAATGCACATGTTCAATGACAATCCGTTCTTATCTTTGGAAGAAGCATCGAGGACAGGTCTTATTTTTGTTGTTGTACTTTCCAGCTTAATTACTGCGTGATGAGGTAAGTAATGTCCGTCGTAACTATTACCTTCTACTCGTTCTATGATGCCTTCCTTTTCCCATTCTTTAAATATTTGATGGTAGTCTTCAAGCTTTCCTGTAGTAGATAATTTCTTTGTAGTACTGTCCAGACGTCTTCTTGCTGCTTCGCAATTAGATTCAATCTCTGGGTATCCATTCTTCCACAGCAATGGCACCTCATATCGTCCGCTATCATTTACTGAAATTTCCAAAACAGTATCATTTACTTCCCCACTACAAGGATCTTTGATACCTAAAGTTTCAATATTCCACAAAAACTCTAATGAATTATCCATTTCCGGTATAGCCGTCACAAAACTTGTGTGGACCACCTTATTACATACTCCATGAGACAAATCAATAGGCCCTTGCAGTGTCCACCCAAGCTTTGTTTTAACAGCCACAAGTTTTTCTGTAACATGCACAAGACTGTTATCTAAGATGGAGCCTAGGTAGTCTGAACCTATGAGTAAGTCTATGTCCTTTATAGCGGCCACTCTATTTTCAGCATCTGTTAAATGGATCTGGTGTTTTTGTAGATTCTTTATTAGGTTTGAATCTTGAACCTTAGGCAAATTGCCGCAAAGTATATTTTGTTCAAGTCCTTTCATTGTAGTAATGTATGTGTCATTGAGGTTACTCACTTGAAAATCGAACACTCTATGTGTTTGTGTAGCCTTCTTGACACCACCGAATAGTGAGTGGCTAAGGCTCTCACTTCCTGTTACCTTTAATCCCAGTTCTTGAGCTAGTGCAGTCTTCACATATGTCCGCTGCGAGCCAGAGTCCAGCAGCGCTCTCACTGTCTTTGTTTGTTTGTCACCCGTAACTTTAACAATCAAGGTTTGTAACAAGGTTGTTGTATTATTACTAGAAAAATTGTTGACCGTTTCTGTCTTGGGTTGCTCATGAAGTGTGGGGCACAAGATCATTAAATGTCGTCTACTACAACACATACATTTCACAAAAACTTTGCAATGTTTGGCGAGGTGTCCTCTTTTTAAGCATACATAACACCCCCCTTTTTTCTTAATTGCATCTTTCTTTTCTTCTAGAGTAAAAGTATTAGCTTTACCACATTCTAAGGTATTATGAGACTTTTCACAGAAATAACAAAGTTCCTTACCTTCTTTTCCAGATTGACTAACGATGGACTTCTCCTTTACCTGTTTTGTCTCTGACACCAAGCATGCTGCTGTTGGAACTGCTGCTGTAGAACTACCTAAAAATTCAGTTTTTGCTATTTGCACTCTCCTTTCAGCCTCAACTTCTGTCTGCAAAAAATTCAAAAGGTTACAGAGTCTTGATTTTTCCCCTTTGTAAGGGACCTTACTCCACAATAGTAATGTGCTCTCTGGTAATGCTGATTCTATCATTGGAAGCAAAATACACTCATATTTTTCTTTAACAATTCCTAATGATTCTAATATTTGCAAATTTGTAACAATTCTATCATAAAGCACGTCCAGTAACAGTTGATCTTTGCAGTTCACCAGTTTCAGCAGCTCCCGTACGTATATTTCAATAAGTGTTTCATCCTTGGCAAATCGTTCTTTCAGCGTCTGGATAACCTTTGGATAATTTTCTTCTGTGGGCGGATAACTTTCTACCAAGATTCTTGCTTTGCTGTCCTGGGTCATCGCTTGTGTAAGATACTGAAATTTAGTTTCCGCATCCATGTTTTTCTCTTCATGTATTTTCTTGAACTGACCCCAAAATGCCAGCCACGACTTAGGGTTGTCATCGAATTTGCGAATCTCTAATTTGGGTAGGTTGAGATTATGTCTTTTAATTCCAGTCTCCTGTTTCATAAAATCATCCGATCTATTCATGTCCCGCAGCCGTGTCTTTACTTTTAGCCACTTGCATCGCAATATGTCGCATTCGTCACATTCTCTTTCATAACCTGTCTGATCGAATGTTTGGGAGCTTAGCAACTCATCTTGTATTGATTTGTCTAATAATGCTAGCCTACCCATCTTTTCTATTAGAAATTCAAGGTCTACCTGTGATTCTGCGGTTGCCTCGTGGCGATTAAAGACACGCCGTATTTGTTCGCGTTCACGCTTCAATTTCTCGAGATCCATCTTTTACAGTTGCTTTTCTTAATCTCACGGTCGCCACTTTGTGGTATTTCTTTTGGATTCCCCTGATTTCTGGAGATTCCGCAGGTTCTTAATAAAAACAAACTGTTCGTTTCAACCATTTATTGGATCTACCTTCTTCCATAGATTACATAGGTCGCGTTCCGAATTAGCTAGTCCTGTCAAAATCAGGGTGCGTTCGAGTTTAATATAATGACACATTCTATAACACCCTGCATTTACTAAACCAATTTGGACATCCACTATGCACAATTCTATAAAAACCTACCATGAGCAAAGAAAACAACTAGTCTTACTCAGGGGTATCGTATTGCGTATATCTGCCTAGCCTTTTCCCAACTATGTTAGGGTCGGCTTCCAGTCTAACAGAATGCAGCTGAATACCTGTGTGTTACATGGCGCGACTGCCTATCTGACCTCCACAACCCAGTTACTGGGTAACATGTGGTACTCCTTGGTATCCTGGTTAATTTTGGCTACTATAAAAGCAATTTTGAAGATGTTAAATAATAAGGACAATATAAAAATGTATCCAAAGCAATTAATATCATATCATAATACAACTGTTATATACAAATTATTAGTTTAATTATTTATTCCCCTTTACTAATAAACGTTGTATAGCGTCTGTATAGTTACACAACGCTTTGTCTTGTTCTTTCGAAAGTCAAATTACTGACGACTGAAAGAGAGAAATTGGTGTGTAACTATTCATCTGTTATAATACGTTTATTAGTAAGGTGGTTAATCTTTAGGTTTAGAAGACATTTATGTTCTTGAGATGAAAGAAAAATTAACTTGTGTAACACAATATTCTAACTGAACACTGCTTATATTTGTTGGAAGTTGTTTAATATCAACCAAAATTAACTGGCAAAACTTCGCAGACTACAAGACTGTGAAGTTTCGCCAGCTAATCTAATTTGACCTTTATGTTATAGGCATGTATTTAATCGAACCTCTATTCATTATTTAATTCCCAGTTTGCGCTCCTAAATATTCTTCTTCTTCTTCTTAGCGTGTCGATAGCAATCTAAATGGACTCTGCCCAGAATTCGGCTACTTGTTTGGCGCCATCAATAGCGTCCACCAGTTCCTGTAACGTGCAGCTGACAGGATATGCAGGACACGATATTAAGTGTCCCATCGTTTGTGGAACAGCACCACATTTACACTCCAAGGCGGAGTCGTCTATGAATCTCCACCTGCGGTGCTATTCTGTCAAAATCTCACCGTGAAAACTTAGGTAAAGTGAGCGTGGAGTGAGCTGTCAATAGTGTCAATTCCTACCAAAACAAACTCACTTAATCTAAGTTTTCACGGTGAGATTTTTACAGAATCGACCGGCTAAACAGGTTTTCCTTGCTTCGTCCAACCTGGGTCCGGAGTCTGTTTAAAGACTTCCAGGAAGAATATTATTGAACACTAATATTATAAGGATTGCACCTCTTTTTGTGAACCTCAAATAATCTCTATTTTCGGGTTTAAAAAATACTAAATAGCCAGGTAACTGCGAGCATCTTTGATTTTCACCCGGTCGCGCGTGTTTGGTCACAGTTTTGACCTAATCTAATCCCTTTGGTTAATACCCTAGCTTAGTTGGAAAATACCAAAAAGTTAAAAAGATTCTCAACTATTATAAAAAGTGTGCATCAGCAGAAGCGCAAAACGGTAACATAGAGGTTCCATTAATTTATAATATAAAGTGTCCATCATTAAAAGGTCAATAAATGTTTGGGGTTTCAGTTAAATATTTCCTTATATTATATCAGCCTGTATTAAAATTATTTAAAAGCTCTGAAATTATTTTTGTGTGCGCGAATGTGATTTGATTGAACTGTGCCCAAGATGCTTTAAAATCAGCAGTATGATTTAAAATGCAAAAACGTCTTTTTTTTTTTCAATACTTTAAAGTTGGTTACTCCTGTCTAAATGTCAATGGATCAGCTGATGTTTTTGAAGCAGTGACCGACAAATTCTAATATTTGGCGACTGATTCCGACTAATTGGCGACTAAATATGGGAGAAAACAGATCTTCGCTAGGTGGTGGTGGTGTGGTGGTTTTTTGTTGGTGCTGGGGAGACTCTCCAGATCGGCCACCTATAAACCCTTATATCTTTTGAACCAGTGACCGATAAATATTATTGATATTTGGCGACAAATTTCGACTAATTAGCGACAAATTTTTTGTGCTATCAAAATTAAAATCCGTGATGGTGGCCCTGCCAGGGTCAGTGACACCTAGGTGCCCTAGTTTATGAGATATAAATGTGGCCTTGCTGAGGCCACCTATAAACCCTTATATCTTTTGAACTAGTGACCGACAAATTCTGATATTTTGGCGACAAACTTTTTGTGTTGTCAAAATTAAAATCCCTGATGGTGGCTCTGCAGCCAGTCAGTGACACGGACGGAAAGCGTGTTTTGAGGAAAGTACCACACAGATTTGTTTGGACCTGTCCAGACAGTGCACGCATTTGTCTGTAATCGTATAGAACTAAAGTAAATACAAAGAACAACACGCATTTTTGGCACAGTTTATTTAGAATGTTTTATGTAAATAAATCAATGCAATACATTTGTATATAAAGGATTATTTATTACAATATTACTGACTTTTATTTATCTTTTTTTTTCCTTCTCAAAAATAGGAAAGCCACGTGACCAGATTGAGTACCAGACGAGATTCTAGCAGAGCTATGGAGAAAACTGGGAAATACTGGTATAGCATGGTTGACTAAGCTTTTCAACGAAATTCTTATAACCCACCCAAGTACCAGAAATGTGGAGAACCAGTTACCTGATACCTTTCTATAAGAATAAAGTGGTTGTTGCTGACTGTGAAAATTATACTGTTACTGTTAGGTTGCATCATCCCACTGCTGGGCAAAGGCGGCTTATTCCGTTTGTTCACCCTAAGGTGGATACCCACAGAAACTCATGTCCGAGAATCCACCCTAAGGCTAAATTTCGTTTATCCAACTAGGCATATGATGGATCCTCGGACATTCGTTTCCGTATATCCAGTGGATAAACGAAATAAGCCGCAAAGGCCTCTCCCCATGACTTCCAGCTCTTTCGATCCAGGGTTAAAGTGGACCACTGCTCGTTTGTTTTGTCTAAGTGTGAGTTTTGTCACTCACGTTCGATTGAGAGCGCGTTAGAATTTTATATGGGAAGAAGTTATAGCGCCACCTGGTGGTCACTAGGAGAAACCTAATTTCCCATACAAAATTCTACAGCGCTCGCAATCGAAAAAACACACTAAGGCCACTGCTCGTCCCGCCATCTACGGGGTGTGTGCCGCGACGCCTTCTAGCTGTGTCAGGGCTCCACGTGATGGTTATTTTGGCCCACAGCTTGCCAGCCCAGTCACACTTCAGCTTAGCGACTTTTTTGAGCAACTTCAGTAATCTGTGTTTTGGAGAGCGCAGTATGGTGTTGCCATTTTTTTTTTTTTATTCAGCCTATACTGTCCCACTGCTGGGCAAAGGCATCCCCCAAGTCCTTCCAGGAACTCTTTTCCTGCCAATATGGTCTGTCAATTTTGACGCCTAGAATACTGCGCTTCATTGCACGTTGGCAAACCAGAAAAACAGTCGCGTACACTGGATTTTCAACGCACTGCTAAGCGCCGAGGGTTGAAAATCCTGTGGTGTTGTGACGAGCTGGGATGCGCTGTGTTGGATTGTCCATGCTCGGCTTAAGGGGACTACATCACCTAAGGCGCGGAATGCATAGAAAAGAAAGAGAAGCGCGATGACAACGCTGGTAATTTATTGCAAAATATGAAGCAATTATTTATTTATAAAAAAATCTATTGTTTGGACTAAAAAATTAAAACACTAGTGCTTTAGTATGTTGCTTGTAATCTGACAAATAATCAGAATGATTGTATGTATATTAGTATGGTTTTTATTGTAAAAAGAAAAGTTTTTAGAAGTACCTATCTTCATGATTTTATAGCTATCGTATCAAATTAGTTGTATTATGTTTTCAACACACTATCTTCCGAGCATATTACAAACCTGAAGAATATCATAAATTTTTCTGATTTTGTTTATTGTAGTCGATCATATAGGTACATACTTTTATTGATTCTAAAACTTGCGTTTTTTGCGTTTAGGTCCTGTAATGTCCAGTGCCCGAAAAAATCCCGCCGCGACATTTTCTACGTCCGTGCAACGTCGGCTTAGGCTATTGGCGCTTTATAAAATTAAAAGAAATAGTAAAACAACAAAAATGTATTTTAAAATATATTTATTTCATTATCTTTGTACGCACGGAGTGCTAATAATACATTTTGTCATAACTGTAAACTGATGACGGCAATCGAGACGAGCAACTATCGCGCAACTATCACGCAACTGTAGCGCAACTTTTACCAACCAATAACAAATGTAGTTGTGTACCCTATTTAAACGTCTGTGTAAGTAGGTTGTGTATTACAAGAATTTTAGTAACTCGAACCGTATAAACATTCACTGGGCTAACAACTAAACTTCATTAGTTTACACTGTTCGAGTTACTAAATTCAAGTTACTTGACTGGAGACATTTTTTGCTTAGGTTGGATTCACGTTAGCGCAGAGTCAAAGCGCATCGTCAAATTCTAATCAATTAAAAGCGAAGTTACAGAAATGCGGGCGTATTCTCGTGGATTCGGTCGATTTTACTAGTGCGACTCTCCAACGCTGAGGTCAGGACCCGACTGACGCTATGGTTCGCGCGGATTTGCGGTAAACTCTGCTTGTGAGATGCAGGATTTTGCGTGACGTCAGTATGATGCGTTGTTCTCATGTGACGTTGTAGATACCGCTGCACGTTAATCAACACTGGTCGAATGCTTTTTTTTATCTTGCAAAAATAAGCATAAATGTGCATTAACGTTATAGAGATTAGGGTGAATTTGCTATTAATTTATCTTTTAAATTGACCTTCGCTGCGTTTCCGACTCTGCGCTAGCTAGCATGAATCAACCCTTCTTGCATTTTTCTTTTTTATGATAAATATTTCGAGAATCAGTTGCACAGTCATTCATCTCGATTGTCAACACCAAACATACAACTTAAATAGGTAATAATAATTATATTTATTTATATTCTATTTTACAGTAATTTACAATGTACATTAATAATTAAAATTATATTTTACAATATTTTGACATTTATACCTTTTTATCTTGTTTTTTTATAGACAGACATTTTTGAATAATTATGGCTATTTACTTACCTACCGACCCGCACTGTGCCCGTGTGTTGGCTTACGAGGACGACCCACTCACTCCCCTCTCACAGAGAGGAGGTCCGAGTCCCAGCAGTGGGAACAATAAGCAAGAATTTAAATATCAAAATATTGTAACAAGGATAAATAATAATTATTTAATAATAAGATGAAACCGATATTCTTATGTTTAGTATCAATTCTACGTGCACAATTATACCACCAACGCATAATAACGTAGACAGAGAATATTCGTGTCACCGAAAGGGACAAAAAATTCCGGCAATCTTCATCATACTATCATTTTTACAGCTTATTACACTGCACCTTACCATTTTCACAGTTGCGCAAATGTACTATTATTGAATTATGCACGAAAAAGATCTTATTTTCCGTTTAATCGCGGTGTATTTTTTATTATATCATTCTTAATTTTTATTATTTCATTCAAAAACGTCAAACTTGTTGTGCACATTACTGTGCTTAGCCGACACGCAGTAAGGGACAGAAATATTCTTACTCTGTCTCTTTTCTTTGCTAGTGACGTTAATATATTTCTCTTTTTCTTGTGCGAATGAAAAAGAAGATATGCAGCAGTCTATAGTTTACTCTGTCTACGCATAATAACATGATTCGACATTTCCTTCAAGCCACTAAAGCAGTTGAAGTTGACTTTTAACCGACTTTAGGAAAAGGAGGAAGTTATGTATTTGAAGAGTTTTTTGATAGTAGTTTTCACATCCAATCTCAAGATCTAATTGAGAATTTTTCTTTAAGAAAGATACAATCATTCTTCGACTCAAGATGGACAAGCTAAAACTTTCTTCCTGAACAAAATCTCAGCCGTTGTCAAGATATTTTGTGGAAAAATAGTAAAAGATAATGTGCACGTAATATTGGATTTTTTTTAAATATTTAACTTCAGACATTTTAGTATTTCAAAATATTATTTTTACTAAATACAGCGGAGAATCCTAAAGACTTGTAAATGTAAATATTCTTTAATTTTCATAACATCACGCATGTAGACCACGAAGGTGTAATACAGATAAAGTAAACCTAATTATTATATTCAGTACGTCAAAACGTCTATAGCTTTGTGACAGCTGCGCGCGCGCACAGATTTAATACCCGGCGGCGCGTGATTCGTTGCCCGAAATGTTACCACTTCATATATTTCATGTTTATACTATCTTTTTGTAATGTATATTCATTTTATTTCTTATTTTGATTGTTGTTTTTTATTTATATCTAATCGTATGCTGCACTGGCTGACGTCATCACGTCAACGCCGGCCGTCGCTGAAAACGAGCGCTGGGGCTCTGTCTCGTATAGCTTAGCATTATGCCGAGCCGAAATGTGGATGAGCTGTGTGGTGCCCTGCCTAAGTGGCCGTCTCCACGAGCGAGAATCGCGGCGATATTATCGTCGTGCCACGTATTTCTATACACTCTTAGAACGTGTCTCCGCACGGCGATATCATCGCGGCGAAAATTTTATGGCACGGCGAGAGTGTCGCCGCGATTCTCTCGCTCGGACCCCCTTCGCGGGGTGAAGAAGAAGAAGAAGTTTTCTCCCCTATTTCTGTGAACAGGGTTTAAAGTAACCTAACAAAACTGGTCTGGATGTTTGTGTATGTGAGTTTAAATGTTTGTAAACGCACCCACAATACAGGAGAAATTCCTAGCGTGGGGCAACGTTTTTTTAAAAAGAAGAAAAATAAACTGAACCTCGGGGTGCCCTTCGCTCGCTCTGCGGGGCTAATAATAATAATGTTCCACTTACATCTACTAGATGGCGTTAGAAGTACGGCGCGCGGCGTGGCGTTAATAATAAATAATTATTAATGAATTCAGTAGGTGAAGGAATAATGTTAAATAAAAATCTACCAATAAATTATTCGGTCAAATGAATGACTTTATTGTAACAAAAATTAGCCGGAGCGATTTTCGACAAAACGTTGTTATACCAAACAAGGGTGAACCTTGTGGAAACGGCCACTAAGCTTTCGAGCATTACAAACGTGATGTTCTGTATTTACGTATGGCATGTTTACTTTTACAAGTTTTTAGGTAATTCCAACGAATTTAGAAATGAGTAACATTTGAAATTGATGGCATTTTGAACTACGTTCGTAAGGACGCAGGTAGTAATTAACTATTTGTTAAGATACCAATATAATTTTATTGTTTGAGAAAAATTGCCTTCACAAGTGGCAATATTTGACTAATGTTAGGGAAATTACTCCTCTCTGTGGGAACACACTCCCACAGAGAGTGGGAGCTCCTCCGGAGTGGGCCGTAATCCACCACGCGGGCCCAGTGCGGGTTGGTAGATGTCACATGTCTTCGAATTTTTGGTTCTAGAACATGCAGGTTTCCTCACGATGTTTTCCTTCACCGTTTTGAGAGCAGTGGTGATGAAATAATTTACACAAAGTAAAGCGCCTGTCTGGGTTGAAACCTACGACCTAAACAATATAATGATAAACAATTAATTTGCCAGATTGTATTTTCGTCGCTTTCGGCCAATATTTTTAAAGCTGCATAGAATTATATTGGTATCGTAGTCAAATTTGATTGTAAAAACCTTTCCGATATACCAAAAAATATACATTTTGACTAATATTAATTAAAAATTATCCTAAATTACAATTTATTTATAACAAGGCATATAATAATATTTAATTAGCGATTCCACTAATAATTCGCCCCTTTGGGGTTGTTTTTAAGATCAAGTGTGTGCCCCGCAGTTTATGGGGTCTTTACTGAGTTTTGCCCCCCTTGATAATAAACTCGGAGTAACTACAGGTTCAAAATAAATTAGCTAGGGAAACCGCAGACGTGAAGGGTATGTGGGCCTCATTCCATTTAAAACTGTTTATGACCTAAAGCGCGGTCACTGTCGGACTGCATAGAAAAGAAAGAGAGGCGCGATGACACAAAACTGGTAATTTATTGCAAAATATGAAGCAATTACCTATTTACAAAAACTATTTAATAATAAATAAATAATCCATTACTGAATGCAGATTGGCATTACAAATTTAATGGCATATTTTTAATTATAATTAAAATTGTTAATGAAGGGATAAACTGCTTTTAAAGACAATCAAGAGTTGTATTTGAAGATTTTTTGATGCATTAATATGTGTTTTTATTATGATTTGAGTTCAGTCACTGTATTAAAATAAGACTTGAAAATATGTTTTTTTTTTGGTCCAAATTATTTACGGTTTAAGATACACTGCTTTAAAAAACCAACTTTTTGACCGTTTTCAAGAAATCGCATTAGGCTTAATTTACACCG